>VDFB02105785.1:539244098-539285986 GCA_007258455.2 Sequoia sempervirens | reverse complement strand
TGCTCCACCTTCGTCTCCATTGCATGAGCCTACCACAAAATCCGATCCTATCATATCCCCTACTCCGTCTCCCGATACCACCCATCCAAATGCTGCTATCCCACCATCTCCTTCTCAGGATCCCCCATCATCACCTAAAAATGCTATCCCCACACTGCTTGCATATCCCCTTGCTACTCTCACATTCTTCCATGGTGGCCTCCTTGCAGAAGAAAAGCATAGTGTATTTACCACCCATCATCCCCCACCTAATAATGGACTCGCATCATGTTTTCAGAATAACAAAAATCCTATCATGGATCGAATGCTCAAGAACATGAACTGTCAAGGAAAAGGTCTAGGCCTTCATGAGCAAGGTATTTTAGAGCCCATCCAAGTCAAAGAAAAAATTTGCATGCAAGGTCTTGGATCTATTCCCCAAGACTCACAATCTAAACATGTTGGTACAACCTCTAGATGTCCTCAACTAGCCTTTTCCAAAAGAAATTTCGGCTCTTCCCATCACTCCACCAAATCATATGCTGCAATCCCCCCTCCTCTATCTTATCACCTCAAAACAACCATCCATATTCCTCCTTCATCTGCTCCATCCATTTTGGGTCCTTACATCCCTCCATCCACCATCTCTCGTCCTTCATCTACTCTATCCATCTTGGGTTCGTATATCCCACGATCACCTCCTCCATCTCATCCTTTCGCCCATCCAACGCCTATCCATGTCATCCATCATAAACATCCCTCTCGTATATCCCATAATCAGGAGCAACAAAGGCACATACCTAAACATCCCCCATCTGCATGTAATCCCCATACTCCTACCTCCATTGCTCCACATCGTCCATCCCCTCACCTCCATCCCATTGCTAGTACAAGCACTTTGGATGCCAAAGGAAAAATGCATAAATCCAAACATTCACATGAATCTAAAGCTTCCCATGTCCCCTCTAAAAGACATGGTAAAGGAAAGAAAAACAAAATCCCAAATCAAAATCAAATCTGTAGCTCGCAAAGAGCCAACAAAGCAAAGATCAAAACCATGTGGATCCCAAAGAAAAAAGATGCAATGCCATCAAGTGAAAAATCTGTAAGAACATCCAAAGTTGCTAATCCAAAAGCTAAGCATGCCCACCTTTCATCTCCTAAGTCTGTTTTGGGTCCCTATGTCCCGAAATTCACTATTCCATCTCCTCCATTATCCCCACATTCTCCATCCACTAGTCCCCTTATCTTTTCACATCTATCACCACATGTGCCAATGTTGGTCCTGAACTCATCTCCCCATCACACATCCACCCCATCATTCTATCCATACCATTTCCAACATCCCACCCATCATCCCCCGTATCTTCCCCATCAAATCCCTCTCATTCATCCTCTTGCATAATCCATTTATCCTAAGGTTGTACCAACATCCAACAGTCGGTTCGAACATGGGATTTTAATACCTCGTATGAACTTGATGCTTGAGTCCTTCATCCATATCCTTATTGCATGTCTTCTAAATCCACTTATTAGCCTCCCTATCCTTATCCATCTCCTGCATACTATCCAAAAAGTCCAAAAAATCCAAAAAAAAAATCAAAATCAAAATCAAAAAATAAAATAGTAAAGAGAAATAATTTATCCAATCGTGAAAACTTGGAAAACAAGCGCCTTGGATAAGTACCATGATGAAAACCTGGCAAACCAAGCGCCTTGGTAGTTCTGGTAAGACCCCTTATGAATTATGGTTCAGTTACAAGCCTACTATTAATTATTTCAAGATCTTTGGAAGAAAATGCTATATCAGGAGAGATGATGATATAGGAAAGTTTGATGCTAGAAGCAATGAAGGGATCTTCCTAGGTTACTCCACAAAGAGCAAGGAATAACGATGCTATAACAAAAGACTGAGAAATATTGTTGAGAGTACAAATGTCAGAGTTGATGAGGACTCTGTCAAATCATCCAGACAATGCAACTACGATTCAAATGAAGACAACACAAATCAAAGGAATAACACTCAAACACTGAATCTACTTTAGATTATTCCATATGTTCCGGTGAAGCAACCACAAGTTGTTCCAGAAAATCAAGACAGTCAGGAAGCACAGACAAGTGCAAGTGTAGAAGAAATTTTAGAAGACACAGAAGTCCAAGAAAGTCCCAAGACTCCAAGGTATGTAAAGTTGAATCACTCTAAAATTCAAATCATAGGAGATAAGAGCAAAGGAGTGAAAACTAGAAGTAAAATTGCACAAGAATATTGTTTGATTTCCAAGATTGAACCTAAGAGTGTCACTAAAGCCTATCAAGATGAATACTAGCAGGAAGCCATGAAAGAAGAACTGACACATATTGAAAATAATGACACATGGACATTGGTTCCTAGGCCCAAAGACAAGAATGTGATTGGTACTAAGTGGGTATTTAGAAACAAGCTGAATGAGGAAGGTGAAGTGGTCTGGAATAAGGCAAGACTAAGCCATTTCTAAGAGATACTTTTGAGTATCTCAGGGGAATGCTAGGGGTAATTACCCTTCCTAATAAGAACTAAACGATGCATTTAATTGCATCAATCTATGAGCCTCATTTCTATATTATGATCTGGATTGATGTTTTTGTGATTGCTACTTATGGGGAGTAGTCAGATGTGTAGATATGTGGTTCAGAGCGTGTGTATGGAAAGGCCATGGTTACCTTTTCTATTGATTTCAAAGGGGGAGAAGATTAATGTGAAAAATCAATGTCAAGAGATGTGAAATTTGAGAAGAGAAGTGCAGAAGAAGTCAGCATGTTGGGTTGATGGTATTTTTCACATCATGCATTGCCATCAATGCCAAAGGGGGAGATTTGTTGGGAGATTATTGGATGTTGTGGATGTGCTGTTGATATGTGGTTGTCATTGATGTCAACACTATTAGAATTTGGTGTATCTATTATTTTAAATGTCGAGGATATTGAGAAAACTATAAGAAAAAGTGCTCCAAGTTCATAGTGGAATTGTGCAAGTCATGAAGGTGTTTTGTTTTGTACATAAAATATTAGCTGATGTGGATTAAATGGTTTATTATTGAGTAAGTCTAGATCATCTACCGGAAGTTTCAAAGGTACATGTGAAGTTTTGTGTGAGTTATGGTCTGACAATGTTTTGTTGGTCTTTGTTAGTGTTCTTGAATGAAGATTGTGTGATTCTAGTTATCTCAATTGTTGTGGATGTATCTCTATTATTTCTTGGTGTTCTCAGATGTCTCTAGTTCATTCTCTATCTTTGTGGTATGTCCACTTGATCCGGTGAGCTTGTGATTGAAGATACTTTCTTGCACATGTTCAATTTTTCATGTTCCTGGCTGACGTGTTGATGATATCATGTTTCGGATGTTCGAGGCAAAATTAATTAAAGTATTTTTGTGTTGGAGATATTAATTTGGGTCTCCACTATGTTTTGGCTAACCTTGGTGGGTTCACATTAAACGTTAGCTGTTAATCTAGGCCGACATTTCAAATATTATTTATTTTTCTTGGTCGACCATGTTGTGATGAAATCTCTTGTAGTGGATATATAAGAACGATTGTGTGATCAATGGAAAGTATGCTTTATGTGCTCATATTTGTATATGTGTGAATATCATTACTAAGCAGAGTGTGAAGAAGATTGTGTGAAGTGTGAAGAAGTTTTGAGCTTAATTGGAACTATAATCAGGCTTGAGCATAAGCTATTTTCTCAGTTCATACCCTCCAAATTTTTAATCCAACTTTGTTGGGCAGTGAGCCCCTTTTGTAATTGAGTGGTGAGCTCTAGGCAGTATGCCTGAATGCATGTGCATTCCCCTTATTGTTTTTCATTATAATTTTAGAAAGGTATAATCTTGTGGACTAACATCCACCATGGTTTTTCCCCTAATAGGGTTTCCCACCTAAAAAATCTTGTTGTTCTTTGTCTCTCTAATGTGTTAATTGATTGTGGTTAATTATTCATTCATCAGATTTGAGATTAAAGATAAGTTAAGTTAGAAAAAATTTAAATTTTTGTGACAGCTAATTCACCCCCCCTCTCAGTTGTATGTCCTTGTTTTTCCAACAGAACCTATAAATCCAAGAGAAGACCTTTTTTTCATATCCTACCAAAAATTCAAAGCAAAGAAAATAGTTGAGCTATCTCTCTGAAACATGTCCCCATCCACCTTTGAACCTCCCATCCTTGACAAAACCATGCTTGAACCTAAACAAGATCCAAACAACAAAGACCAACCTAAAACAAAAACTTCACCTACATCCTACAAAAGACCAAGAGATAGTGAAACCAACTGTGTCACACCTCCTCGAACCAAAAAAGTTTAAAAAATCAAAGACAACGTGGTTGAACAACCTCCTATAGTTCCTTCCATTCCTCCCTTTAGGGAAGAAAAGAAACCTAAAGTTGATCAACCCAATCCTACACAAATACAACTTGAAAACAAAACCAAAAGAAATAGAGGTGCTAGAGAGAGTAGGCATAGATTTCATGCCCTTGCTCACAAGTTACATGAAAAATTAAACAAAGAAAATAAAGATCCAAACTTGACTAAATCAATGCATGATGACCCCCCTCCCCATTCGAAACAAAATGACACAATACAAAAACCACAACAAGAGTTGAACTCTTCAATGGACATTATCATTCGACCTCCTGTTGTGGTTAACCTGGATGATGATGACGAGATTGCTAAAATTGACGAAGAGGTGCATAATGAACTAAATACATTATTTTCCTCTTCCATGAGCTTAAACAACAAATCTCCTATAAAGAGTGTTGAACCTAGTGCTTCTCCTAGTTCATCACTTTCGCTTGTCCCTTTGGCTAGTTTCCTGCCTTCGGTATACACAAAAAATGATTGAGAGGTGGATGATTTTCTCATATGTTCACTTGAATTTTCCTTAATAGTCTTTTACATTTTTATTTCCTTTTCTTTTTATTTTGTGTGATTCCATGTGTGTAATGTGATCCCCCGTGTTGTTCTATTTGATGTTTTCTCTCTCTTTGTGGAATTCCTCTATTTTTACCTTCATTCTTCTCTATGTCATGCATCTCTTTCACTTTTTCTATCTTTTTCATGTCTTTTTTTTTCCTTTTGGGGATGATGCAAGGCATCGAGACACCCTATGTCTCTTCCATGTTGACCCAAAAGGTTTTTCTTTGTTTTTGCTCTCTTTGTGTCATTCTATGTGTATTTGGAGGATGATGATAGTTCCAAGCTCTCTAAAAACATTGGATCAAAGAACATACTGACCCCAAATCCATATATCCCTTATGTGTTTGGTGTTTTTATTTTGGGGGCAACCCCTTTCTTATCTTTTTCTCTTGCATGACGTAGCTTTACTCGAAAACATATGACTTGGCATAGGGCTTTCCAAGTTGGCTCTCATGTCTTCTTTCTTGTTTGCATTTTTATTTTCTACTTTAAATTAATTTCTCACAACATGGTGTTTAGCAATTTCTTTTAAAGTGGGGGCATACATTGGCATTATTCTTTTGCATTTTCTTTATTTGTTAGTGCAGCCTTCTTACTTCATACGATGTGTTTGTTGCTTTGTGGATGAAATTGGGTGTAATTTCCTTTAGGAGTGTTATCTCTCTTAGTATATTTCATTCCTCTTAGTGGCTTGATGCAACACACTGCATCCCCTAAATTTCAAATTTTCTATTATATGATTGGTCCTCTCTTGGAGACATTAGGCACAATGTTCCCTAAGTTAAATACCTCACATGAACTAATCAAGACTCCTTTGAACATTCTTTGAATGTTGTATGTTGCATTTTTAATTATATGTCCACCTTGAATAACATAGCTTGCATGCCTGTGGAGACATCCTATTTGTTCATGAACTCCAAGCATACGAAGTTTTGCTTCTCTCATGAAGCTCAAAAATCATTTTTGTGTTGCGCCTTATTAAAGTTATCAGGAGGTATGACTTTCGTATGGTTTGAGCGAGAAGCCCAATCTGAGGCATGACCTTCCCCATAGCCACTTGTGTGTGTGTGAGTGCATATCATCCATGCGTGTATTTTTATCACCTTTTAGGACTTCTCACCTGGTGGACAGCCAGGAGTTCCATCACTGCAAAGTGAGTATGTTTTTTTCGAAAAAACAGTCTAGATCTGATCCACATCGTGATGGAAAAATGGTTGAAGCTTGATCCAATTCATTTATTTCCCATTTTCTCTTTTTCATCATTGGCAGTGTATGCTTGTGCCTTGTCATTGTTCTTTATATCATTCTCGTGTGTGTTCCTTTGATCCTATGTTGGTTTTCCATGGGATCTTGATCCCAGGGGCTTGATCACCCCTCTTGATCGTTATCTCATCTTATTGGAAATGGTATATTCAAACCCTTCTTAATGTGTGATTGTCTACTTTAGTGTGAGTTTAAATCAAGTTCATCCTCTCACTAAAATGGGGGCTAGATGGAGTCACCCAAAAAGTAACCCTTCTACTTTTTCTAAATTTTTTGGGCCCTCCTTGTGGTTTTGGATTAATTTTTCATTTTTTTAATGTTTTAATGTCGATAACACATTCACATAAGGTCTTCGGCCCTTGTGAACTAATGGAATTTTAATGGTTCCTTTCAAAAGTGTTGTGAATTTTTGGAACACACTTTCACACTTTTTTAGGGTTTTATCAATTAACTAAGCATAATAAACATAATTATAATCATACAAAATATTTCCTTATTTGGAGTGTTGTAAAGTGTTATAACTCACTTTCCCACTTATCTAGGCTTTTCATTAATAATTAGGCTTTCTTATGATTTAATTCTAGCCCTATTTTGCATCCACAAGCCTCATTATTGCATATTTTTGAGGATAGTCCTGACACCAATCAATAACCAATCATAATTCAAGTGTTCATGGCTTGTGTGGCCCAAATTTAGTGTCTAGGACTCATTCATCACCTTAGGTGAATGAGTCCCACCTAGGTCTTTTTGGCCCCGATGCAGGTTTCACACATTTCTAAGCACTTTTCATTTTTGGTCCCATACATTATGTATGATGGGACTTATTTGCCACCTTGGGCGAATGAGTCCCATGTGACCAAAACTAAAATTTAATTCAATTTTCTAACTGGATTTTATTCTCCTAGATCTGATGTCAGCTTGTAGCATTGTAATTTCAGGAATTTTTGCATAATTGAGTATAAATACAAGGTTCTTTCACTCATATTCTCACCTATAAAATTTTACAAGCATTCAAGAGTTCACAAGAGAATTTGAGAATCACAAGGGCATTCAAGGAATTCAAGATCATTCTCAAGTGTGAATCATCATGTCAAATATTGCAGTCATCATGTTTGTTATTGTGCTAACAATTGTGATGTGAATTTTATGATCCAAGCAAGCATTTCAAGCAAGATCAACTTCATTCAAGAAATATCCAAGAACCACATCCATTGCAACCATTTCAAGCATGATTGCAGCTCACCTTATTGCTATGGTTTGGTGAGTTGCAACATTTTTATTTGTTCATTCATCATTCTCCATTCATATTTGCTTTCATTTCAAGGTTTGATTACCAACAACGGGTTTGACCAAGGAAAACCCCTATTCCCTAAACCCACAACATTTTTCCCTCTTCTTGTGTGTGATTTGCAGGGCTAGGTTGTAGATTTTCCAAGAATAAAAGTTGGAGAAAAGTTGTCATCAAGCCTTGGAGAAGCTTGGAGAAGGTCTACAGGTGGCAATTTGTAGTTTCAAATCTAGAAATTAGTCAAAAAGAGTAGAGCAGTCTGAGAGGAATAGAATTTGGTCCTAAACTTCTACAAAAGAAGAAGTGGACTAATTCACCACTATTGGTGAATGAGTCCCACTATACAGGCCTGATAGAGATTTTTTACAAATCTAGATACCCTTTTGGTTGAAACTTGTATTTGCATATTTCCTTGAAAATTGGATTAATTCACCCATCTTAGCGAATGAGTCCCAAACATCATTGATAGTAGATTTTTCAGTGATCTAGACCTCCATTCTTCCTTCTTCAATTTCCTAGGTGCACACTTTCTTTTTCATAACTTTTTGTTGCATTTTGTTCACTTTTCTAGGTAATTTCAAGTTAGTTTTCATTCAATTAGGGTTTTGTTTTACATATTGCATTGCATTGTCTTTTCCAAGTCTAAACTTGGTGGTGAACCCCTCATTAGATCATATTCATTTCCTAGGACAACCCTATTGCAATATTTCAATCCCCTTTGCATTGAGATCTCTAAGGTTATCCTTGAGTGGAATCTCTTTGAAAGTGGGTGGGAATACAACCAATCATCCCTCCACCATTTTAATAGGCTCCAGTCATGATTCTACCCTCTAAAATATTTCCAATTTCATCAACATCCTTTATCCTAACATCAAAACTTCAAACTTAAGTCAAAAGTGTTGTCCCAAAACATTTGCAAAGATCACTTTCCACATCACCCATTTTTCATCCCCCACTATCATCATTGCTCCAAAAAGACTTAGAGCATCCCTTTTACCTAGATTTGAGTCAACTAGAGAGTTCAAACATTACAAATCATAACATAACTCTCCCAAAGGTGACACAAAATTTATGGTAAAGATGATATCACAACACAAGAGAATCAAGGAGGAAACCAAAGTCACATTTACCTCAAGTGATCCAAATCCTTTAGAATTTGA
This sequence comes from Sequoia sempervirens, assembly GCA_007258455.2. Classification (NCBI taxonomy): domain Eukaryota; kingdom Viridiplantae; phylum Streptophyta; class Pinopsida; order Cupressales; family Cupressaceae; genus Sequoia; species Sequoia sempervirens. The sequence goes on along the minus strand of VDFB02105785.1, from coordinate 539,277,344 downwards.
TCTGAGAAGTCAAGTTACTCCATCACAACAACCTTCATCACCATCAGGGCCATATGAGATAGAATACATCTCAAATAATCCATTTGAACTCACTATGGAGGAAATCATGGAATGTCAATCCTTTGAAAACGTAGCTCCTATCTCCCCATCATTTGTTGCACAGAATTTGACATGGAGCTTCACAACTCCATCACTAGGGATACATCAAACCTACTTTCCTAGTATTGCAACAAGCCTTGCTAAATACTTTGGTCATATGAGTTTCCATTTGAAAGTAACACAATTGTGGGTACCCTTGAAACCAATCCTCCATCTCACACGACCACTTGGACACCTACCTTTGGTGCTCCTCTCATTCCTGAAGATCCTAAGTAGCCATAAAAACCTCTTTACCTTAATTACTCCACAATGACTTCCACATATCGATGACATCCCTCTTCATGCATACCCATGAGTACCACAAGTGTGCCTACCATCACGCAAATGTGGATCAAGTATCTCAAAACAGCGTGCAAGGGCATATAAATACCATGCCACAGAGTCATCCCTTAATGCAAATAGGGGCATCCTTACCCAATCCTCCAATTGGTTCATCCATACCATTGGTTTCACAAAACACATCCATCCCATCCATTATCAACTAAACTCAAAGCAATCCCTTGGCAACAAATCCTTTCAACACAAGTAATACATTATCTACATCCCTAACACAAGGGAATCCTCAAGACATGGGACAAGGAAACCTTTTTAATAAATGGAAACCTTCACCTGGAACAGCCCATTCAAGTATTGATTCTAATCCTTCCAAGAAATCTCTATGCACAACCATCCCCATCACTTCTCTCACTGTGCTTGTTGATTCCACCAAGTCTAAACCCCATGCTATAATCAAGGAGTATACATCCATGTTAATCCTATATCTATGCCTTTGATTTCCAAAGGATTTCTCCAAAGTCATCTACACACTTTGTACCAACCTCCCATCAGTGAATAGAAACATACCCATTAATCTTTTCTCAAAAGCTTCACCATAAAATGGGTTTAATTACCTCCTCAAATGTAGAGTGAAGTTGGCCTCCATTTGAAAATTGTTGCAGCTACACCACCACCACCACCACTCTTTCATACTTTTTGTGTGCCTTCTTCTCCATGCCAAACTCTATTATTAACTTCGCTAATCGAGGGTCGAGAAGTAATAATTTTCCAAACTCCACACGTACCGATCTTAATTACACATCAATCCTCCAATCATGTCCACTTGCTAAAATCTACTTGCAATCCTCACTTCATCAATGCACCGTCCTTGCTACCTTTCCTATCTTAATTCACCAAAGTCAGGGTTTTGATGCTTTTCCTAACCTTAATTGCAAGTCTTTCTTGGTCATATTTGTAGTCAGTGGGTTAGAGGTTTCAAAAACTTTGAAACTTCAAACTTTGGTTCTAAGGTTCCAAATTTCAGCAACCATGTGATATTATGGACCACGACTATATGATGAATTTTCGATGGACGATTGTAGTTGCATTTCAGAAGTATATCTCTCAAGCACTAGATTTGGGAATTGAAACTTTCAGAATTACACTAGCACCGTTAAATGATTTACCATTTAAATATTGGTGCTATTTTTTACCATTTAATATTTCCTAAGTCAAACCAAAATATTTTATGACAAAGCCTTAAATATTAACTCTTTAATCCTAAGGGTCAAGTCTTGTCAATCTAGCGATATCCCCATTTTAAATTATGCATGTGCATAAAGTTTGTTTTAAAAGAGGGACCGTTCAATGAATTTTTGATGGACAACTATAGATGCATTCTGTAAGTAAATCCTTGAAGTACTAGACTTACGAACTGAAACCTCTGGAATAACACTAGAACCATTAGATTTTCATAAATCAATGGTTGAGATTTTATTAATTATTGGTTTCAGAAATCAACATATAGTTTTGATCATAAGTGAGCAAAATTTATTGTGACTTATTAGGACATTAATAATGATTAAGGTAAAATGAGATATTTAATTCTCTCTTTTCAATGTGTCGAAGTACTCTACCTTTCATTTATTCTATTGAAATTCCCAATTTTTCTATGGTACTAGGCAGTGGCACAGATTAATGCCATATGAATAGCCAGAGTGATTGGTTGGATAGATTTATATTGAAAACTGCACGATGTACTATAGAATCATAAATGATGATGTTAATAATCCAATGAATTTGACAATTGATAGCTTGCGTGGCACTGTCGATTTTGATAATTGACAGCTTGTCGGCTTGAGGTATATTTTGCAACTTTGCATGTAGCTAGCTTGAGTTACCAATTAAGTTGGATTTTTGGTTTGCATGAATCACAATTATTACTAGTTAGTAGTAACTATACACAACCTCAAACGTGACACATGTGAGGTGTACAAGGGACCAGGCTGGTAGTGGCACTTTTGGTGGCACTTTTGGCCCATAAATAAGGATAATGAGCACAACTAAAATAATTTGTTTAATTTTCATAAGGGTTTTCATTTTGTAGGGTTAATAACTTAATAAGGATTCAAGAAGAAGATGATGTGGTATTATTGGGGATGGTTTAAATTCTCCTACCTCCAGTTATGTAGTTACAAAGTAAAAGACCAATTTCCTTCAAGTTTAGAATGGGTGGAATTGGAAAGAATTTGATTTGGTTTACCTGACTTCTCATATAGGTTTTGAACCAGGATGAGGAGCTCTGATGGAGATACATGTTATCCTAGTGCATGGAAGCTACAAGTAGAAGATAGGAGCCGTTTTACTACCCCTCATCATCTGCATGGTTGGATAGGAGAGTCCCTTGCATTTATTTTGAGACACCATGGCCTACCAGGCAAGCCCCATGCATTTATTTTAAGTTCTCATCTTCTGCATGGGAGAAATTTTACAACCCCTCATCTTTTGCATCAGTCTAGTTCTAAAAGGGGCTAAGTACATTTTGTATCTTCATAGCTCCCATTTCCCCAATTTGATTGGGCCCTCTTTCTCCATGCATTTATTTTCAGAGACCATGGCTGACCCAGCAAGTCCCATGAGTATATTTTGAGAGCTTATGGTTGACCCGGCAAGTTTCATTTATTTTCAGAGATACATGTATCACATTTATGTTTTCAACTTTTCACCAATGGTCCAGCAAAAGCTTGGTGCTTATGCTTACATTTGTATTTGTACTATGCAATAATGTGACATTGTAATTCAGTTGTAATAAAATAAATGGTTGTGCTATTAATGTGATATTGTAATTCATTTTATTAAGTCATTTGCAAGTTAAGTGTTATTAATGGTTGTGAAATGTGTTATTACTGTGGCATTGTAATTCATTTTATTAAGGCCTTTGCAACATTAATTTTTTGGCCCCTTGGCCTTGATGTCAATCCTAGCGCATTAAACTTTAAAGCAAATTTAAAACACATGTTTTATGTTTATGATTTATATCATAAAATACTCAACCATTCGATGAACATTTGATGTATGGTTGTAGTTGCATTCCAGAATAAAATGCACAGAGCACTACACTTGCAAACTTAAACCTCTAGAATCACCTTATAACTATTAGATTAACAAAGATCAACGGTTTAGAATTTGTTGTCAATGTAGGAGTAAATCATTGTTTTTAATGGCTTGTTTTAAATGCTATCAACCATGTACATTATACTACCTAATTGTGTACTGTGTAGTCTGTAAGTAACAAGTAGATGTTTCGGTGTCATTCAGTTTGCTCATTACAGTGCACCACCCTGTTCTGGGTTCCACGGTTCCACTTCCAACAAAACCATTCAAGTAACCCAGTTTCAAGTTTCAACGCAGTTTCAACTTCAAGAATCAAAATTCAAAATCTAGGTAAGTTAAAGAATTCATGTGGCTACGTTTCATCGCTTGACATTTCTTAAAATCTTATTTTGTCAAACTTTTAAGTTTAGGTTTAGGGTTAAGAGGCTTTAGAATTAAGAAAAATTAAGGACTAATAGGGAATTCACAAATTTCATATTGTTGATTGTATCGGCAATGTGTCTACCACTAGTACCACTAGAGCAATGTCGGATAAAAAAATATATTATGCAAAATTTCTTAAAACCCCAAGTTTCATTTATGAATACCATAATATTTATGATCCTAAAACCTATGGTAGGCATACCTCAGAACTTAGATTTTCATTTAAGATTAAGGCTACAAAGAAAATTCAATTGCAAGTTAATAGTATCAATGCACCATGGGTAATTGGATTAGGGCGCATGATGTTACATGAGGTTTTCCCTTGCCCAGAATTTATCATGGTCTGTGCCCTAAATTACGATGATAACAAAAGAGAAATTGTTAATAAAGATAGAAAAGAAGAATTGTTATCCATTAATGCAGAAGAACTTGGAAAAGTGTTGGCCTTGGGGTTTACAACCAAAGAATTTGGAAATGTCCACATTGACCTAGAAAAGCTTGTTAGTGATTATGAAGCAGTGGATGAAATGAAGAAAAATTCTTTCTTAAATAGAATAGTTCAGGATAGAAATAAATTGAAAGGTGATCATAAGCCTTCTTATGATTTGGATATTTTTAAACCATGGGTTCAAGATACTACTTCCATGCTAACATTTTGCCTCAGACTAGATAGCAATTTGGAAGTGGGTGCATGCCTCCTTGAAATGGTGTATAATATCCATTATGGTGTTCCACATGCCAAATATAATTTTATCGAGAACATTGTAGAATCCATGCATAAACAATTTTTAATGTTAAAGGAGGTTCCACCAAGACATTTAGGTTCACAACCTACTTGTGCTATCTTTTTCTATTCAAATTCAAAGGAATGTTTCAGACCAACAAGCTTTAGATTCAGCCCTATGGTAATAGTAATCCTGAGAAAAACAAAATGGCTTCAGTATATGAATGGACCACTATTATAAGGTTGCATGATTCTTGAATGAACTGTAGTCATTTTGTAGACTACTTTTTGGCTCCATTGCATCAAGCAATTATAAATACTCTAATGCCTAGATTGCCTATGTCATGTAGAAAGTGAATTCAATAAGGAAAAGAAATACAATTGGCTGATTGGTACTTAATGGAAGAATATATTGTGCTAAGAGTTTATGGATCGAAAGTACAGCCATACAAACTTCCAATACATGTAACATAAAAGGTTTTTTCTTTGTAATATGTAAGGTAGATGCAGAGTACTAATGAAAGACAGTTTAGCGGTCAGGGGAAGAAGACCTTATTTCCTTCTTTACCTTTTTCATGTGGAGGGATGACATTCGAGAGAAAATCATTTAGTGTGGCACATGATAGATTTTGAATTTTTTTGATTTTGATGCTATCTATCACTGGCGGTATGATACATGTGACACCATTAAATCAATGATTGTGCTCAATAGAATGGTGGAAGTAGAATTCAACATCAAAGTAAACCCTTGCTTGAAAACTTGAGAAACAAGGATTCTTGGGATGAGGTCAAAGTAGCAATGGAGAAAAGTTCTACTAAGAATGGTATTTCTTTTGAACAATTATTAGCAGAAATTAAGGCATTGCATTGGAAGACAATTAGGAGGTAAATTATGGAATATAGAGCATTTGAATGAACGAGAAGATGAAGAAAGTGATAATAATAGGGAAGAAGAAAGCCATGTCAATTTCAAATTTGGTTTAAGTGAGGCCACAAAAGAAGCATTTACTATAGGAGTAGCCATAGCTAATAAAATGGGTTATGAAGGTGGTGGTTTGGGGTCCAAGGACAAGGAATTCCTACAGTAATAGATGTACAACATAGAAAACTAGTTGATAAATCTAGCCTTGGAGCTGATAAAGTAGACCAAGGGCAAACAAGTAGAGTCAAAACAATTCAATTTGTTAGAGCTTCAAATCCTCGTCCTCATGGTCAAACACAATCACAACTAGGACATGCCCATGATGGAGGGCTTAGTGCAACTGGCACTGCCTCTGGTGGCGATGTTATGGGTAGTAGTACTAGTACTGGTCAACATGTGCTACAACAAAAAATTACACACAAGAGGAAAACAACACAATATACCATAGAAACACTAGGTGATCAAGGCATACAAAAGAGGCAAAGGATTTTGATAGGTCCAACTCTAAGTCACACTACCAGTGAATCCACCACACAGGAGTTATCTCCAGGCACTCCCCCAATGCCAGTTAGTCTGGTTGTGACATCATTAGCAATTGCAAGTACTCCTATTCCTTCACCATTCAAGCATTCCATTGTTCCTGCATCCACGAGTTTTGATTACATTGAAGAGTTTAAAAAGAAATCAGAATTGAATATTTAAAAGAAAAGAAGCAATTGATGGAAAGTGCATCTTCTCTAACTTCAGAGCTTGCAACAACCATGGTATTACCCACATTTGACACAAGTAAAGAAATCATTCATGGAGTACACAGTTCTTTTTCCCACTGTTCAAAACAAACTAGCAAATTAGATGGCTCCATTTGAATTCGAAGTGAACAATTTTTAATTGGATTTTTTTGGACTCAGAAATACTGACAAAATTAATTTATCAAAGAAGAATAATGAATTGGTGTACACATCATTGCTAAAGCAAGATAGAGAGAAAAAAAAGTTGCAGACTCAAATTGAAAATTTGTGGGAAGATCTAGCAAATGAGAAAGCAAAGAGGAAAGTAGTAGATAACAAGAGAAATGAATTAGAAAAAAGAATTAAAAATCTGACTCTACATCAATAAGCAAAGAGGATAAGCAGAATGAGATTGTAGTGAATGAATGGAAGCAAAGGCTAGATGAGAGCAACAAGAAATATGATGAATCCACTTCAGAAAAATTAAGACTAAGCATTGCAAATGGAAATGCACAGTGGAAAAAAAAATTGGAGGAGAGAAAAAGAAATGAAAGATTAGAGGCAGAGCTGATGGAAGAAAAAAAAAGAAAAGTCTTGTCAAAATAAGTTGTCTTCATTTTGTAGAGAAACAATGAGGCGTATGAAACAAAAGATCCCCATGACTACTTAGAAGATTCAATAAACATTTATATGAATTCATGCTTTGACTATTTAATCAAGGTACTTTAACTAGTTCATTAAACCAGAGCCAAAATTAAAACATACATCAATGCATATTGCATAATATTAATGAAAAAGAAGATTAATGAAAGATCGTTGATCATATTTTGTTAATAATTAATGTGAAATGTTACAGCTGGAGAGATGATAGACTCAAAATAAGGGAGAAAAATAGGCTTAGTCGCTAGTCCTCAGAGTTTTATAACCTTGTCACAGATTTCTAAATTTTCATAACTTCTCAATTCCCCGACTTGGTTAATGGTTAAATTTTTTGAGTTGTAAGTCTTTCTTGGTCATATTTCTAGTCAGTGAGTCACTAGGTCAAAGGTTTCAAAAACTTCAAAACTTCAGACTTTGGTTCTAAGGTTCCATGTTTCAGCGACCACGCGACATTATGGACTTATCTTTCCTTTCAAAGGCGTCATAATCTGACACCTCATTGAATGCTATGTATGGACTAATATAAAATATCACAATTTCATGGAATACAACATAAAATATTATCAACTATAGTTTTACTTTGGAATATGATTCATGAAGAGAAATATAAAATAAAATATCATGAAGTGCAATGATTCACAATTTCATTGAATACAATATAAAATATCATCAACTACCATATGGAACAATGGAAACTAATCCATGAAGTGCAGTATAAATACCTAAAAGTTGCTAATTCTCTTCCTTTTCCCAAATGATGTTAGGGTCCTCAAACTGACATTCATCATCAAATAAAGTAAAAGAGTCATCTTGAATCTGATTCTAAGTCTTCTCTTCATTAGCTTCGGCCAATGTCTCAAATTCAACATTCATTGCCATTTTTGTAAATGTCATATGTCCAAGTTCCATTTCCATTATGTGTGCCACCAATACCAGCCTTTAGAATTGGAGTGTTGCACAACCCGGTCCCTCTTCTTTCACATGTGGACCTCTAGATTGCAAGTTCCCTTTCAAAAGGAAAATTTCTAACATTATATGCAGTTCCTTTCATCCTCAAGCAATCTTCCAAATTCTTGTCTAGTTTGTTTCTTAACTCTGATTTGAAAAACCCCAATGTACTGAAAACTCTCTCATCCTCCACTGACCCCAATATCATTGTTTGACATAAATCAACAAGTTTGCAATATTTTGATATCGAACCACACAATGTTTCACTCTAACCTAAGTTTTTCCAAATGTTTTTTATTGATCCCATTTCAAAGGCCTTGTCCTTTCCCATGGATTTATACTAGTATTTCATAGTTGTTGCAAAATTCCTACATTGTTTTCTAAGATTAGCTTCATCTAAAATTCCTTCTATTTTCTGCTCATTGTATGTTACAGTTTTTTAAAATTGTTCGATTAAGATTTTTACCTGAGCATGAAAATATTTTGGGTTATCTTAGTTTTCTCAAAATTTAGGATACACAATACTCATGGCTTCAAGTATTTCATGCAGAGGGAATCTTTCACAAATCTCTGAGGAAAGATATTTTTTAATTTCCTTCAAATTACCACCAATAGATTTAACAATTGCTTCAAAATATTCCTCGTTAATAGCTACTTCTCTGCTAGAGCACCTAGTTGTCTTACATTGGTACATTTGCATCTCATATGCACGTACACAGATACATAAGTGACTGCTTGCATTAAACTGTAAATAATTATCAGGATCATTCAAATCAATAATTTTCCACCACATGAAATAATTTGCACCATCTTGTGTTAGATCTAGATATAGATGATTGAAGGCCAAGCATGTATGTTTACGTAGATTGGAATATTCATTAATATACATAATTTTGTCTTGGGATTTCTTCACAAGATCATTCATCAAATGATCTAGCATGGGGAGAAGACTAGTTAAAGTCAAGAGTGTCTTTATATCACTTAACCTATGTAAGAGGTCAAGAGCTTTATCTACTATGCTGTGATTTTCTTACATCACTCCAATCAAGGATTGATATTCAAAAAGATATCGTTGTGTTGGTCCATGTAGGGAGATCCATCTGGTATCAACATCCTTGAGAAGCTTATTTCCTGGTGTTATTCCCTCAACAAAATTTTGAAATTCTATGAAACATTTAGGAATTTGGCAGAAGTATGCATGGATCTCACGAACTAGATTTTCAACTTTTGATATTGTACAAAACTTGCTTACAATTTTGAATGTTAAATTCATTCTCTAGGCCATGCAATGAATGCCAAGCATGTATGGTGCACAAGTAGTTTGTAACTTTGTGCAAACATTGGTCCTTTGACCTTGCTTCACTGCAACTCCATCAGTTCCTACACACACCAACTTTTTGGAATTTTTCAACTCATCCACACCTGCAATTTCATTCAAAAATTTCTTGACTAGTTCAAATATATTTTGTGATGTTGAGCTATCCTTCATTTTATGAACACAAAGAAGATGAGCTTGACAAACATGTTGTACAATATACAAATGCATATAGACCCAAGATGTATTTTCTACCATAGTAACTTCATCTAAAGATAATGCAATGAAATTTGACTCTTTTCCTTTATCCTTTAAATATTCCTTTTACACTACAACAAAATAGTTTTCCCATTCCCATCCAGTGCTTACTAACCAAGTGAGTAGGGATAGTGAGGAACATTCAAACAAGATAATAAACTAGAATATTATGGGTAGTCTGTCATAGGACACCCTCTGGAAAAAATATGAAAAACAACACTCATCTGAACAGTTTTTGACAAATTTTTTGCTTCCATTGCTTTCCCAAATTGAGCCTCAAGTGTACCTTTACATGCAGCAAGCTTTGACATTTTTTGGTGATGCTCTTCTGAATCTGCGGCGCACCTAACATGAAGACATTCTTCCTTTATTTCCATCATATGATTGATTGTTACATTTTGTTTATGATTTTTTTCATAAACTTTACCGATATGCTTTTCTATAGTGTCAATCTTTAGCTGCAAAGTCTTGTCTCTTCCACATTTTTAAGTACAAATCATACATCTGGCCAATTTTGCATTTTCAATATCATTTGCTTTCCCCACTGGTTCAATGAATGGGTACTTTGACAACCAACCAAGTTGAAAATTCCTTGTCATTTCCCACTCGCACCCCATTTTTTGTTTATTTTTCCTTTTCTTGCTACCAATATCATCATCCTCATCCAAGTCAATTATCTCATTCTGGCTAACTAGGCCCAGGGTATTCATTGGAACATCTTTTGCGGTATTGTCATCCTAATTTGATATATTTTAATTTAAATCAATGACAATCTCAACTTGACCTTCCGGTGGCAGTGAGGTATTTTGAATGCTACCAATATTTGGTGGAAGAGTTGATGATGTAGCTCCATATTGACCTAATGGATTAGAAGCATTGGAAATTCCAAAGTAATACTTTATGTTACGTCTAAGTTTTTGGAATTTTGATGGCCTCCCAGTCTCTTCACCACCCTAAGGAGCAGTAGGAGTCTCTTCACCACCCTGAGGAGTTTGAGGAGTGGTAGGAGTCTCTTCACCACCCTGAGTAGCAGCAAGAGTCTGAGGAGTGGCAAGATCCTTACCACCTTAAGGAGAAAAAGGAGTCTGAGGAGTGGCAGGAGTCTCTTCACCACCCTAAGGAGCGATAGGAGCCTTATGCTTGCTGCTTGAGTCACTCGACATATTGATCTCTGATTTGCTCAACATATTCATCTCTCACTTTGAAATAAAATTGGAAAAAAATGTCTTCTTATTTAAGGACAAAGAATAATAATATAGATCCCATTCCCTACTCAATATCATCTTTAAGACTGAAGCAAGAATGGAAAAGAGATAAAGAAAACTTATTATTATAACTAATAACACTATGAAGAAATCATCACTCACCTTTAAGTCTATATTTTCATCTTTCGCTGACTTCCTAATCGAGAAGTAGAACCTCACTCCTCAAAACTGAACAAAATGTCTAAGAATAAATGACACTTTCGATTGTATTTATTTCTATTCGAGGAATGGATTAATAATTTATTCCTTTCAGTTATTTATCAAATATTGTGTGAATGGAAATGCAATAGGAATTTATAAGTAGTGTGATAAGTATTGTTCTTTAAAAATGATGCAAAATCACATATCAAATTCAATACCATGGAATAAAATATTAAAAAATTGGCTTTTCCTAAACTTATTCGCTAGTCCTCAGAGTTTTATAACCTTGTCGTAGAGTTTTAATTTTTTATAACTTCACGATTCCCTGACTTGGTTGATGGTTCACTTTGTCGAGTTGCAAGTCTTTCTTGGTCATCTTTCTACTTGGTGGATCAAAGGTTTCGAAAACTTTGAAACTTCAGAGTTTGGTTCTAAGGTTCACTTTGTTGAAGCAAGAATGGAAAAGAGATAAAGAAAACTTATTGTTATAACTAATAACACTATGAAGAAATGATCAGTCACCTTTTAAGTCTACGTTTTTGGCTTTCATTGACTTCCAAATCAAGAAGTAGAACCTCAAATCTCAACAAAATGTGTAAGAATAAATGACACTTTCGATTGTATTTATATCAATCTATGATTCCATATTTGGAAATTTCACGGGATTTTTAAATGGTATATTAAAAATTTGGTGAATCCTGCATGCTTATACAACGATACATTGTAATTTTCAAGGCGAAATGTGTCCTCAAATTTATTTATTTTTTAATGTTATTGGTGAAATAGGTCCTCATGAGCAACTATTTATAAATTTTAATTGGAAAAATGGGTCTTCACAAAAAACTATTTGTAAATTTTAATTGGCAAAATGGGTCTCGATACAATGTTGTTTTAATAGTATTGGTGAATATGTAGGTGTTTTATTAAATGTTTTTTGGATTCCAGGCGAAAATATTAGTCGGTCCAATTGAAATGTGTAGTTTGACAATGGTAAATTTGTTACTTAAATATGCCTCATAAAAAAAATAATTGGCAAATGGACATGCATTAGACTTATAGTTCCTAAACAAAATTAGGTTAATTCAATGAAAAATTTTCCCAAATCAAGGAAAATGGATACTTTTTTTGTTACCACATTTTCCCCCCACTTTAGTGAGAGGATGACCCCATGTAAAACTCACACTAAAGTAGACATTCAAGATACTTAAGTATGCAACAATAACAAAGATACATAATCATACCCTATCAAAGGCCAAGAAAAATAAACAAAAGGATCAAGCACAACCATTCCAACCAAATGTGGAATGGGGTTGTTTGTCTGTAACATACGTTGCTCACTCTAGGGTAGTGGAACCTCAATCTATCCACTAGGTGAGTTATCCCAATGAGGTGGAAAATGAGAGAATCATATTAGCCTCTCATACCATACCGATGTGATCATCCTGATGACTTTGATAAGGAAACACAATGTAATGATTTTTATGAATGCTTTCGTAATGTTATGTAAAAAAAATTTAAAGAGGATTTTGTTTTGTTCATGTAAGGTCTTCTTCTTAGGGAGCATTGTGCCTAATGTCTCCAAGAGAGGAAAAATCAAGGGTGTCACTCTTTGGATGCCTCTTTTGCATCATGCCATAAAGGGATATCGTACCCTCTTGGGAGGAAGGGTTTGCCCCATAAATATGTAAGGGATCTATGGATTCGGGGTCAATATGTCTTTGCTACAATGTTGTCATAGAGCATAGAACTATCATCATTCCCCAAATACTCATAGAATTGGAAGAATGGCACAAAGAGAGTGAAAAAGAAGAAGAAATCCTTTTGAGTTGAAACATGGAAGACACCTAAATGTCTTGATGTCTTGCATCATCCCCAAAAGGGAAAAAAAAGACAAATAAAAAATAAAAGAAAAGCTTTTGGGTCAACATGGAAGAGACATAAATGTCTCAACACCTTGCGTCATCCCCAAAAGGAAAACACAAGACAAATGAAAAATGTAAAAGAAAATATTTTATGTCAACATGGAAGAGACATAATTGTCTCGATGGCTTGCCTCATCCCCAAAGGGAAAACATAAGAAAAATGAAAAAGATAAAACAAAAGATTTTGGGTCAACATGGAAGAGACATAAATGTCTCAACGCCTTGTATCATCCCCAAAAGGAAAACACAAGACAAATGAGATTATTATGACATATAGAAGAATGTAGGTACATATAGAGGAATGAACAAAAAGTGAGAGAGATACATCAAATGAAACAACACGAGGGATCACATTATGCACATGCAATCACATAAAGAAAATGAAAATGTAAAAGACTAGTAAGGCACATGGGAGTCAACCTAAAGTAGGTCGTCTACATCACAATCTCGGTTTCTATAAATGAAAGGTAGACAACTAGCTAGAGGGACAATGGCAAGTGTCGAACTAGGGGGAGCATCAAGTTCAACACTCTTTTTAGGAGTTTTTTCATTTAAGTTCATAGAAGAAGAAGAAAAATGTATTCAACTCATTATGCACTTCATCAATCTTTGTAATGTCAATTTCATCATCTAAATTAATCACAACAAGAGGTCAAATGAAAATTTCCATGGAATGTTCTTGTTTATGTTGTCGCAAGGGTATAGAGTCCCCATGGGATTCAACCTAAAGCAGGTCAACCTAAAGAAATCACATAAAGAACATGAAAATGCAAAAGACTAGTAAGGCACATGGGATTCAACCTAAAGCAAGTCATTTGCATCCCAATCTCGGTTTGTATAAATTAAAGGTAAGAAACTAGCCAAAGGGACAATGAAAAGTTATAAACTAAGGGAAGCACCAAGTTCAACACTCTTTTTTAGAGATTTATCATTTAAGTTCATAGAAGAAGAAAAAAAATTATTCAACTCATTATTCACTTCATCAATCTTTGTAATGTCAATTTCATCATCTAAATTAATCACAAAAGGAGGTCGAATGACAATAGCCATGGAATCTTCTTGTTTATGCTGTGGTGAGGGTATAGAGTCCCCATGCATTGCTTTAGGTAAGTTCAGATTTTTATTTTCTATGTTGTTCTTGTCTTCTTGAGTTTGTAACCTACAAGCAATAGCATGACATCTATTCCTACACTCTCTAGCACTTCAATTTCATTTCAATATGTTGTCAATTTGTGTTTGTGTAAGAGTGGGTTTGTCAATCATAGGTTCCTTCTCTTCATTGGGAGGAATAGAAGAAACAACATTAGGTTGTTCAACCACCTTCTCTTTGACTTTGTAAAATTGTTTGATTCTAGGAGGGACAATGGGATTTTTTTTATTATCACACAATCTCTTGTAAGAAATGGTAGGAGGTTTTGCTATGGGTTGTTCTTGGATGTTCAGAAGGGCTTACAGTTCAATCATTTCTTCATCAAGGATAGGTGTTTCATTTATAGGTTGAGGCATATTTAGAAGGGATAGTTCTACTATTTTGTTGCCTTGAACTTTTGATATGATTTAAAAAATAAATCCTCATGAGGCTTGATAGGTTCCATAGGTTTAGGCCAAAAGAAAACTAATGAAAAATTCCCTTGGGCCGAGATAGGATTAAATCCACTATGATGCACAATAAAGATATCATTGCAAAATGGAAAATTTAGACATTTATGCACAACCGAAGGGATGAAAATCATGGAGCGAAGTCATGGATAGCCTAGCTTCACATGAAATTGGTTTGATTGAGGGATGATGGAAAATGAGACAGTTAGTGTTTTTGGTCCAACTTTTAAAGGGAGATATATCGAGCCTATCATAGGGAAAACAAACCCGTTATGCATCTTGATCCATGCTTTTGGTTTGTCATAAATGTACATTGATATAGTTCATGCACATATAAGAATTTTCCACATATCACATTCTCTCCACAGACAGGATCAATTAATATTCCATTAGTGGGCTTATCATTTATTTGGCCAGCTATGTAAAGAGGACCATCAGGTGCATGTTTAAGTATGTCATTTTGTGAGAAAGAAGTATCAAGAGGATTTTTAGTTGAGCCCTTAGAAGGTCTAGCTTTGATAAATGCTACCATAGTATCTGTGGGATGTTGTTAAATAGTATCCATATTGTCATCATCCATGTCAACATTCATCACATCATTCTTAGTTTCACTAGCTTTGACAAATGAAATAGTGTGCTTAGGCATGGGATTTCTAAATGTTTACAAATTTTGGTTAGGAGGAGCTAAAAAATTATTACCTTGATCATTCACACCTCCAATTTGAGGTTGGTTATTGTCAATAAGATCTTGCACAAGATGCTTAAGATGATTACAGTATTTTATACCATGCCCATTTTTTTTATGGTAATGACAATAAGCATTTTTTTGAAAGCCTTTAGGGTATCCAGTATATTAGGGTCATGCTCTCTAATAGGAGGTAATGTAAGCATGTTCTTGTCAATAAGATGCACCATGATATTATGAAGGGTATTGGGTAAAGGAGTGAACTCTCTCTCTCGTTCCCCAAAAGGAGTTGTCATCTTTATAATAGCCACTTGATTATTTGTTTATTGACTTGTTTGAGGGGAATTTAGTTGTAAAAATCCCTTATTCTATTTCTAGAAAGGTTGATAATTGTTTTGGGTTGTTGATTCAAGTTTTTCAATATGACTAAGTGGATTTTTTACATCACGTCCACAATTCGAATTTTGTTAATCATGAAGGGTTGTACATTGTTGTGTGAAGGTTGGAAATCTCAGCATTTCAAGTTTAATTTATAGTTTATCTTATAAGTTGGCAATAAACATTCATTGAAGGTTGGCGTCAAAAATCTTAATGTTCACTTGTGAATAAAGTGTTCGGTATCTTGCTATGAAATCAGTCACTTCCTCATCTTCTTTTTGCTTACATGTCATTAAGTCAGGAAAGGTTATCTTAGGGCCTATGTGAATATTTAAGGGTTATCAATAACTTGCCGAGGGCATTACCTATGCCCCCAAAAGTAGAGGAGCACTAGAATTGTAAGGGAAGATAAGGTAATCTTACCCTAAAAGGAACAAAATCAATGGGTTCCTTTAAAGGGTTAAAGGAATGAACCTAAGGCCTCATGGATAGGGGTAAGAATCCCAAACCCACAAGCCATTATCTAAAATTGCTTGTCTATCCTCAGTTGAACTAAACCCAACAACAAAGAAACCTCTTGCAGAAGGATAAATCTCCATCGAACCCTCCACTAACAAAGACCAATGTAAGGAAATCCATTGGTGCAGATCAAGGAGGGGAGGCCACCAACAATAAAATTTGTAGATAAGGGAAATCTTAGACTAGAAATCAATGTGTTCAGATATTTCCTTACCTAGGGAAATAATAAGAACAACATTTGTACACCGAAGAGAATGCACAAAACTCTCCTCAAACTTGTTTGTTTGCATAGCATCAACAAACAAAAGCAGTTCAGAACCCTTCATAGTAGGGGAAACCATAGTTGCATCCACCATAGAGGGTATATTGGTTGGCACATCCACACAAATGGATGTAGAAGCTTCACCCATGAGGTCCACCACCAACTCATAGCCTGGCAGAGAAGACATAGTTGTGTGGAAGGGGCAACGACCAGGGAAGTTCAAAAATTTTGATGGGAAAGAAGAACAAGAGGCTTCCATCGGGAACTTTTCAATTATTATGAAAGTTATGTTAGATGCTCTAATGTGTATCCATTTTAAATGGATTGAATTATATTTTTTGAAAGTTATGTTACATGGATGCTTAGTGATGTAGATTTCACAAAGTATCCATTTCCAAAAATCACAAAAATAATATTCAATAAAAAATTTAAAAAATTGTAATAATCACTTATGACTATTTCTACCAACATATTTTGAAAAATACCTAACATTAAAAAAATAGTGAGCTATAGATTGGACAGTATTATATTTTATTGATAAAAAAATAACACTTTTGTGTGTGCTCAATATTTCACTCTCTTGACACTAACCATTTTTTCACATATTTAGTAATTTAGAAACTAGATTTCAATTACTACATTTTTGTTCTTGACATCATGTCTTCAAATTTTGAATGTACATGTCTTAAATCAATCAATCAAGTTTCACGTTTAGTTAATTTCAAGAAAGTGACGAATATTGACCCCCTTTTATCTCTCATGTCCATCCACTTACCACATTCTATTTTGATGGTGCATCCTCTAAGGATGATTCAAGTATAGGAGTGATTCTCATCTCTCCTAATAGTAAGAATTTTAGGTTCTCTTCCAAATTGAATTTTTAATACAAAATAATATTATAGAATGTGCCCAATAGTATTGCTATGCATCAATACTGCTCTCGAGCATGTTGTTAATTTCCTCAAAGTGTATGTTATTGATTTTTGGATGGCCTAGTGTATGTTATTGGCTTTCTAAAGGATTAGCCCAGTTGTATGTTAATGAACTTTAAGGATTGACAATATTAACCAACACCTGTAGAGACTTTTTTTAATTGTGAGGGGTCATGATCTCCTCATTCAAATCCCTACCAAACTAGATTTATGACTTGGTGAATATTCAAAGATAATAAGAAAGCATACTAAAGACCTAATTTTTTGTTATCTAATTATATACTAGTGCAGTTCAAATTTCAATGGATTTATCAATCAATTGAAATTTGCAGCTCAAACATTCACATTCCAAAAAAATTTCATTTATTGAAAGTACACATTCTACTGGCAAAATAAAGATCAATGGAAATTCAAAGTTCTTTATTTATTGATTCTTCAGTTGGTTACAAGAAATTTAATATTTACAATCTCCAAGTTGCAAATTTAGTTTTAAAATATTATCACCCTGTTCAACTCCTCCAAAGACTCAATTCTACACAATTTTGATTCCTTATCTATCACAATTGTCTATGAACAATTCTTATTATTGCCAAACCTTATGAGATTATTTTGTGATGCCTTATCATCAACTGGGCAATTCTTTATACTACATAACCTTGATAATGTGTTTTTATTTTTCCTTTCCAATTTTTCCAATTTTCCACACACCCAGCCAACACTTCTCTATACTTTCATCTTTTTATAATGTTTCATTTGCAAATGCTATGCCTACGACTACCTCTGCCTTCCTTCACTTCATTGGCAATTTTTTTTTTATTTTCTTCTCAATGCTTGATCAGTCCTTTTTCTTCATGTTGAAACAATCTTCTCTGATTTCTTTTCCCTTCCTGTAGCTACACATTACTTTTCGCATATTTTGTTTTCCCCTGTTCAATTTTCTGCCCTTCAAATCCCACACGCCTTGCTACTGATTTTCTTTTCTTTTTTTTTATTAAATTTTGTTTTCCTCTAGATGATTATTCTCCCATGCCTCATCCTTGCTTGGTCTTTTCCTGTTGTTTCCTTCTATGCATCAACTCTTCAGCTTCTTTGTTGTCTATGCCTTTACCCATTCCTTATTGGGTAGGTCAAAAAAATTGTTATGTGTGTGTGTTTCTGACCGACCAGAACATCGGCCCTCATAAGGATATCCTTCCATTCATCCATTTATGTGTGTGTGTTTCTACGCCTTTACTTCATTGGAAATTTATTTATTTTTTCTTCTTAATTCTTGATCACTCATTTTTCTTCATGCTAGAAACAACCTTCTCTGATTTGTTTTGCCTTCCTCATTTCCTACGCCCCCTCTATGGTCTACCTGTAGCTGTACAATACTTTTCATATATTTTGTTTTCGTTTACTCAATTTTCTACCCTCCAATTCCCATGCCCTTTGCTACTGATTTTCTTTCCTCTTTTCATTAAATTTGGTTTTCCCCTAGATGATTATTCTCCCATGCCTCCTCCTTGCCTGGTCTTTTCATGTCGCTGCCTTCTACGCATCAACTCTTTAGCTTTTGTGTTGGCTACGCCTTTACCCATTCCTTATTGCTTAGGTTAAAAAAATTATTTTTTTCTTCATGCCTGGCAATGTGAATTATATATTTTATCATGTCTGTCAAAATTAAATACTTTATTATGTCTGGCAATGTAAATAAAATACTTTTGTTTTATCAATGTCCCGTAATGTAAATAAAATACCTTTGTTTCATCATGTTTACAAATATGAATTACATATATTTTGAGTATTCCAATTTTCTCACCCCAACACAAAATTTAAACCAAAATGCAATCCAAAATAAAAATGAAAAAAAATCACACAAATTGTTGATACGGCCTATGCTCCTCCATCATATACTAAATTATTTTTATTCCCTTTACAAATTTAAAACTAGAAATGCCCCTTGAATTCTTGAATGATTTTCAAATGAATGAATAAATATATTTAAATACAATAAAATAACATTCATATCAACATAAACATACAATAGGCCAAATCACAATGACTCACAAGGGAGCAATAATTTTCATATGAATAAGTGCATATATTTAAATACAACAAAATAGCATTCAAATCAACATAAACATATAATAGGCAAAATCACAATGACTAATAAGAAAAAGTACGACCCATTTTATGTGTTTTGAATGTGAAAGTTCAAAGCCTGAATCTCTAATTATAGAAATGACCTAATTCAAATCCATGCCTACATCTATTTGGAGTGGCAAATGAAGGATATAAGGATGAAGATCAATCTTCTAAAAATGAAGAATAAAGAAGTAAAAAATAAATATATTATTAGTTAATTACATGTAATAATACACTACATATAAACTAATTATTAGATTTAACACACCCTACTCAAAGTGAGGCCAAAACACTACTACGATCAATTCTTGTGTACTTGAACACTACTGATTTATAGAACATGACACGCAAGAATTGTATAGTAAATTGTTAATTTCTACAACCCAGCAACAAATTAATTGCACAATAAATTCACAGAAATAAATATGATTTATAACAATTAATACAACTGGCTTAATTAACAACTAATAACAGCGGAAGCAAAAATAACAATAAGCCAATCACTAAAAACAATAACATAGATATACCCAGGAAACCCCAATGCAGGGAAAAACTGCAAATGTTGGATCTTCTATTACCTAACACAAACTTTTCTTTCGAAAATATAATATGAGTTTGCTACAGCAATCTTGTATTTATAGAAGCCTAGCTATTTTACTTAGCGTGCAAGGAAAGAATCTTTCCTTGCTTTCTTTGGCTTTATTTACACATAAAATCACTCTAGGATTTATCTTATCCTCACAAACTCGGAAACATTCTATTAAAGAATAAAATCCCACTCTTGGATTTATCTTATCCTCACAAACTCAGAAACATTCTATTTAAAGAATAAAAATCCTGCTGTTGCTAAAAATCCAACTCGAATTGATTTAAAGCAAATCTTATCTTGAGTTGCTTTAAAGCAAATCCATATCCCACTTTTCTAGCTACAAAAATCAACACTCCCTCTTAGCGAGGAAAGTGTTCTGCACCACACCCAACTTGTCCCTGAAGAATTAAAACTTGCTCTTCATCAAGGCCTTCATCAGGATATCTGCTATTTGTTCGTCCGTAGGAATGTAATTGAGCTTCACTATCCCCTTCTCCACACAATCTCTGATGAAGTGGTACTTGATCTCAATGTGCTTTGACTTGTCATGAAACACTAGATTCTCAGAGAGTTTGATGCAACTCTGATTATCACAGTAAATGACTGTAAGATCCAACTCCTGATTAAAGAGCCTAGCTAGAAGTTTCCGAAGCCAAATAGCCTCACATGTAGCCATACTGGCTGCCATATACTCGGCCTCTGCAGAACTCAATGCAACTGACTTCTGTTTCCTGCTGTACCAAGAGACTGCTCCTAATCCCAAACTGAAACTGCACCCTGAGCTTCACTCCATCCTGTTGAACATACTTCAACCCATAATCAATTGTGCCTTGGAGATATCTCAAAACATGCTTTGCAGCTATCCAGTGCACACGTTTAGGTTCCACCATAAACTGACTGAGTGAGTTCACTGCAAAACAAATGTCTGGCCTGGTGTTGACCAGATACATAAGAGAGCCTATCAACTGTCTGTATAAAGTAGGGTCCACTGCCTCTGATCTGGAAGCATCAATCTTCTTCCAATTGGTCACAAGTGGCGTTGACATAGGCTTACAGTTTTCCATCCTGAATCACTTCAAGATATTAATTAAGTACTTCCCTTGTCCAAGGAAGATCTCTCCCTCTTTCTGCCACAACTCCAATCCTAAAAAGTAGTGCATCAACCCCAAGTCCTTCATCTCAAACTCTCTGCCAAGATCCAGAAGCACCGTGTTCTATGACTCCTCGACCTATGAGAAATGGGTCATCAACATATAACAACAATATAAGGTTTCTTCTTCACGAACATGATACGGGGTTTGAATCACGCCTCACTCTTGATGAAGCCCACACTTTCGCAGTAACTATCGATAAATTGAATACCCATGCAGGCAGCGAGTCCATCTGGGTGCTCTTTTCAACCTACGCTTTGAGAATGTCTCATGTTAGCTGAAACCCATACGGTTTATGCTGTGTAATCTCAACTGCATCAATCACTTACATTGAGGAAGGCGGTCTTTACATCCATCTAATGAGATCCTCCAGCTATTAACTTTATGAAATGATGAAACATTATAGATGAGTACACGGTTAGATTGAAAGTCTTATCATGGTCGACTCCTTCATGCGTAGAAACCCTTAGCCACAAACCCGGGCTTTAACCACTTATGCGACGTACTTAATCTTACTCTGACCATCACCGAGGCCACCGCGGACTTTATCTTACGGTCTTGGTACTTACCTCCCGCAGAAAGCGTTCTTCGCGGTGGAAGAATACTCTTCCACCATGGCATCTCTCCACACTTTGGGCTGGATGCCCCTCTGAAAGCTGGAAGGCTCTACTTCAATTAATTCACTCATAAGTGCCACATAATCTGAATAACGTCTAGGAGCCCTTCTTTGTCTGACTGAATCTTGAGGATCACCTACATATTCTTGAGCCTCTTTTAATGTTTGCTCAGCTGACCTATTTCTCCTCTTCTCACTAATAGGAATCTGAGGCTGAGGAATTATTTATTCATCTATCTGATCATCCTGCTTGTTCTACTCTCCAGCTTGTGTGATTGAAGTTTGAGGAATTTGTGCTACCTCAACTGTGGATGTTTGTTCCTCCTCATTCATCAAGTTACTTGACTTCTGAAGAGCCCTCTCTTCCTCAAACTTCACATCTCTGCGAACCACTATTTACTCAGAGGCGGGATGTGAAACCCGATAAGCCTTAGAGTTTCCAGCAACAAAGGATGCCAGCCTTCTGCGCGATGGGGTTCCAACTTGGTTCTCTTTTCCAGCGGGGAATATGACAATACGAGGAGCATCAAAAGATCTTGCGATATTACTTTGGAAATCTGGTTTTCTTACTAATTGAGCGCTCTTAAGTCAATTTGCGCTTGCTGTGAGGGGCTCCTGATTGTAAATACATTGTTGCAAATACGCCCATAAGAACCAAGGCAGATCCTGATCATGAAGCATGGCCTTGGCTGCTCCAACGATAGCTCTATTCTTCCGTTCAGCAACCCCATTCTGTTGAGGGTTGTATGGAACTGTCAACTCTTTCTTGATACCTTCCTGAGCACAAAAATCTTTGAAGGCATTCGAGGTATACTCGCCTCCATTATCAGACCTCAGTATCTTGATCTTCTTCCCAGTTTGGTTCTCCACGAGAGCCTTAAACTCTTTGAACCTATTGAAGACCTCATCTTTATTCTTCATGAAATATATCCATGTCTTCCTGGAGAAATCATCAATGAAGATAACATAATACTTATATCCATTCAAGGATGTTGTTGGCATAGGTCCACACACATCTGAGTGTACAAGATCCAAAATCCCTTCGGATCTAGTGTCGCTGCTTGGAAAACTGGTCTTGGCATATTTCCCAAGAGCACAACCCTTGCACACCTCATGCTTTTTTGTCTTCATCCCAGGCAGCCCTATCACTATTTCCTTAAGAATATTAAGTGCTCCATAGTGAAGGTGAGCCATCCTCCTATGCCATAATTCTCCTATCCCTTTACAGCTACTAACCAGTGCATGTGCTGGCTCAAACTGTAACCGAAACAAGCTACCATGCCTGACACCAATCACTTTTGCAATCTTGGAATCTTTGGGACGAATATAGACTTTTCCCCTCTCAAAGGTCACGATGTAACCCTTGTCTTCCAAGGCAGAAACTGAGATTAAATTCTTTGTCATGCCAGGGACATACAACACATCCTCCACCAACAAAGGTTTGCCAGACTCCCTCTGAAACTTGACGGTGCCCAATACCAGTTGCATGGTACTTAGCATTGTCTCCGAGCTCAATATAGAAATCCAGCCTCTTCTCCTCCAACTTGGTGAAACATTCTCAGACTCCCATCATGTGGCAAGAAGCCCCACTATCAATATACCATACCCTGTTGGCAACTGAACTTGAGAGACAGGCGATGAGTGAAAACTCATTCTCAAATCATGATGCAAACTCATCCACCTCAACTATAGTAGCAAATTGCTTCTTCTGCTTGTCCTTATTTTTCTTATTAGGATGTTGGTACGGCATAGTACGGCCCATCGTGCGGCGGCAAAACATTTAATCTTTAGCTCCGGATCTTTTCTTTTTCCCGCTCTTGGAGAAGGGCATTTCCGATTGCTCTTTATTGGACTTCTTACCCTTGCTTGCAAGAGCAAGATTTTCTTCATCTTGAACCTTCTTTGTCTGATCTCCTCGATGAGCACCTTCACGGATCTCCTCCTGAACAAAATCATCCCAAAGTCTTGCCCAATCAGGTAGCCGATCTCTGTCGACAACACACTTGACAAACACTTCCCAGTGCTTTGATAAACCATTCAAGGCTATACGCACCAACTCATCTTCTTTAATCATCTCTCCAACAGCAGCAAGCTCATCCCTAACCTGTGTCAGCTTGGACAAGTAAGAGGTCACACTCTCACCTTTGGACATCTTGGTATTATGCAATTTGTCCTTGAGCATCATCTTACGACTCTGATAGTCGCTCTGATAAAGTTTTGTGAGCGTATCCCACATCTCCTTGGCGGTGTCTTTCCCCGATAAATGAGGAATTAAATGATCTCTTACTCCATCCAGGATAATCCTTTGAGCTTTGGCCTCTTTGACTTCATGCGAATCTAAGGCAACATGATCATTTGTTGGTGGAGTCACTTATGTGCTAGCATAGGTCCATAGCCTGTTCTCCTTGAGAACAGATGTAATTTGAACCTTCTACTGCAAGAAGTTAGACGCACCCTCGAGCCTGTCCTCGTATCGAACACTGACTGCCATAGCTACAAAAGAACTGGAGACGAAAATCTGATGACTTTTTTTTTCTTGAAATCTGGTTACAAATCTTGGCTTCGTATTCAGAGTTTAGAGCTCTGATACCATGTTAATTTCTATAACCCAGCAATAGATTAATTGCACAATAAATTCACAGAAAGAAATCTGATTTATAACAATTAATACAACTGGGTTAATTAACAACTAATAACAGCGGAAGCAAAAATAACAATAAGCCAATCACTAAAAACAATAACACAGATATACCCAAGAAACCCCAATGCGGGGAAAAATCTGCAAATGTTGGATCTTCTATTCAGCCTAACAGCAAACTTTTCTTTCGAAAATACAATATGAGTTTGCTACAGCAATCTTGTATTTATAGAGCCTAGCTACTTTACTTAGCGTGCAAGAAAAGAATCTTTCTTTGCTTTCTTTGGCTTTATTTACACATAAAATCACTCTAGGATTTATCTTATCCTCACAAACTCGGAAACATTATATTAAAGACTAAAATCCCACTCTTGGATTTATCTTATCCTCACAAACTCAAAAACATTCTATTTAAAGAATAAAAATTCTGTTGTTGTTAAAAATCCAACTCGAATTGATTTAAAGCAAATCTTATCTTGAGTTGCTTTAAAGCAAATCCATATCCCACTTTTCTAGCTACAAAAATCAACATAAATAAGTATAAAATTTAATGGCAGATGTAATTGTCATAAATAGATTAAAAGAATAAAGAAAAAAAGCCCTTTTTATCCCTGCTGTAAAGAAAAGGTTTGAATAAACCGATCTTTGTAGGAAAAGGCAGTCAAGTAATATGATGATTGTCAAACGTAATAAGGGAAATATCCTTTTTCTAATTTTAATAGAAGATATTGAATTAAAAACATTGTTGAAAAGCGAAATAACATTTTTATAGAATGTCAGGATAAACACTTTGACAGATCCCTTCTCAACCAGTACCCATTTATTTAGATTTCACAACTGTATCCTATCTATTCAATGGGTTCTGGTGGATTTGCGGACAAACTTAAAGACGAAGAAATTCTAAAGGGTACACAGACCGCCCTCCTTGGAAAGCAATCAACTGTATCTTCTGCAGTGTAGCCGGGCAAAACACTCCATTCCATGGAGCTCAAATCAAGCGTCAAGAGATCCATGCTTCCTTTAATCGTAAGCCAAATTCTATCTGATGCAGCAACCATAAAATCTGTTCCATGGGATGACTTGACTGTGTGTTCTAACAAATCTTGGGGAGTGACGGAAATGAGAGACCAACTCTTGTAATTCTCTGCTCTTGAATCCAACTCCCATATTCCCACCAAAGCATGCTCGATGAAAGGAAAACCACCCCATATGGACCCTTCCCCAACCGTCTTCTCTAACCTCCCCACCAAAAGCAGCTTCCCATTACACGCCACTAATGCAGGCAGTGAGGCGTGGCGATTGTTGGCAAAATCATGATAATCTATCTGTGGAGGCAGCCCTCCTTCGATCTCCATAAACTGAAACTCTCGGCAGGCAATGTCATAGCAACCCAGATGACGACCAAAGTTATTCGTAAAGTACGCCATGCCATTGTGTAGTGTGCTTTTCCAAGGGTGTGTGTGTTTCTGACCGACCGGAAAAACGGCCCTCACAGGGATATCCTTCCATTCATCTGTAGTGGAATTGTAGAGCAGAACTTTATCATAGAGGTCTATAGTAATAATTTCAAAGTGGCCGGACTCGACCATCAGTTCGGCTGTCGCTCCCGCCTTCCACCCCTTAAGACGAGGCAAGAACCTGTGCTGTTTGGTTAAAAAATTAAATATCACGGAGTTATCATAAAAATCAAGAAAGAGAAAAAGTCCTGCCGCTGCAGCACAGAGGACAAGACTGGTGGGGTGCGGGTGATAATGCTTGTTGCGGTCCCATGTGTTTTTATTCCACGGTAAAGGGATTCGAAACCACTGATTGAGAGCGGCACAGAAGAAGGCGATTCCACTGTAGCTCAGCTGGCTCACAAAATAGCTTGTCTCGTCACTGAGATTTAAAGTGCTGCCCGCTATTGCCATGTTCTAGGCTTTACAAACGCTTTTGGCCCTCATCAACGATGGCACAGGAAGTCTCCGCAAAATCTCCTCCGTTGCATCCCAATCCAAATCAGGATTATTATAATCATCCTCCATTGTATCCCAATCCAGATGAGGATTGTTGTCATTATTATTATGATGAGTTAAGGTATTTAGTGGCACTGGTGGCTCGCCTTCTTCAGTAATGCCACCATATCTATCGTGGAAAGCCCTTCGCAATGTTGAAAAAGGAAAACGTGCGCACCGCAAACAAATCGTATTGCGCCACTGACTGCTGAGATTCCCGTACCATCCTAAATTCTCGTCTGCCTCTTTGAAATGAGAAATGATCATCTCCATCACTGCTCTCTCCATTTTTTTCTTCTTTTTTTTGAACGACAGTTTGTTTTGGAAAGGATGGTAATATGCTAAATAAATTTATATGTAATGTGTTATTGAAAATAAAACGACACTACCTTTCAAAAAGACACTGTTCATTATTAATAATTTTTAAATATTGTTTTTATGGAATTTTTTATTTATAATATTAAAAAATAATACATTCATTTATATTATATATATTTTTAACAACTAGCTCATCTATCTTAATATATTAATCTATATATTATACGCGGAGAGATTTCATTTTCTAGGCATATTTTTTAAATTAAAAAAAGCAAAAAAGCAAAAATAAATAAATAGGCTAGAGTTAGAGTTAGTGTTAAAATAAGTGATAAAATTAGTGTTAAGAGTTTTAATTAGTGTTAGTGTTAGAATTAATGTTAAGAGTTTTAATTAGTGTTAGTGTTAGAATTAGTAATAAAATTAGTGTTAGCACTAAAAATCGTGTTACTACTAAAATAAGTGATAGTGTTAGAATTTGGACCGGTGTTGTTACAATTAGAATTAATGCTAGTGTTATAGAATGTCTCTCAATACAATTAATACATTGGCTATTACACCATCCTTATATTAATGCATATATAGTTGAAACAAATTTCAACACTCTCAACTTTTCAAGAATTACAACAATTAAAATGAACATATAATTGATAATCATATATCATGTTTTATGATAAAGACCACCATTATAACTATCTAAAGAAACCTTGAGATATCAATCAAGAACTCTTTTATATGCTTTTAAGACTTATTTTATTTAATTTAATTTTCAATTCTTAAATGGTTTTATTTGAAATTGTAGTTTGAGATACATTTCTTACTTATAATAATACATAATGCCTAATGATTTTTTCTAAAGTTAAATGCATTTTTTTTAACTTTTCTAATTTTCAAAATTATTTCTCTTGAATATTATTGGCTCAAAACTTTTGAGCGATAAGGGCGATTTTCCCGGATCCATTATCAAAGTTGCAATTTTAGTGGGAGAAAATTAAAATTACTTTTAACTTAACTATTCTATTGACATTTGTAATCTAAATTTAACTAAGTCTAAATGCTAATAAATTCCCCTATACTAATTTCTTAAATATTCTATGTAATTTATATATTCCCCTATACTAATTTCTTAAATATTCTATGTAATTTAAATTATACAGGTTAATTATTCAATTTGTTTATGCAATACAAACCTTGTTAATTCTTGATATTAATAAATTCAAGTATGCTAATTTTTTGAAGATTATTTTTTTGTTAAATAAATTTATCTATACATTCAAACTATATTTTTTAAGATTAATTTTTGGTTATATTAATTTTCATTTGCCTTTGATAAATTAAAATATATTTCTTGAAATCTATTTTTATAATATAAAATCAATTAATACTAATATCTTTTGAAATTTGATAAATTGAACTAAACTAATTTTCTTTAAAAAAAATACAATATGAAAATAATTAATTTCTAGATAGTTTTAATATAATTACTTTTATAATAATTTGATTATTTTAATAATTAAACTATATTATTTTTGCTAATACTAAATTAAATGCTAAATTAGTTTGATCTATTTTATTTAAAAAATAAATTTACTAAATCTATTTACTTTGTCAATAAATAATAAATCCCTTTATAAAATAAAATTTTAACTAATATACTTTTGCATCTAGATAAATAAAATCTATGTCTAAATAATGAAAAAATTAACTAAATCTTTTTCCTTATCCATTTAATTTAAGTATCATTCTAAAGTTTATTGGTCTATTATCAAATATTTCTTAAAAAAACAACCAATTTTTTTTCCTTATTTTCTATTACAATTATAAACTTATGATTTTTTCTAGTTATTATTTTAAATTTCTTTTTTGAAATTTTAATATAAACTTCTATTTAAATTCTTAATTTGTGATTTTCAAAAGGTTTTTTTTAGCATGATAAGGCTTTTATCTAAATTCTTAATTTATTATTTTAAAGGAAAATTTAATTAACATACAAAATGATAAATATTTGGTTTTATCTATAAATTAAATATGGTTCTCAATCATTTTAAATAAAAATTTCTACTTTTCAAATAATTTTTCTCATAACATGAATACAAAAAATTATCTACAAATCTCGGGCTCCATGGAAAATGTGGCCAGTTAATTCAAACCATTTAGTTAAATTCTCAACGGTTTGGCAGTTATTTATTTTTAATGGTTTTGGTTATGTCAACTACATTTTGCTCTCAAATTTATTGTTACTTCATTGTAACCTTTTTACTTATTTTGACATCAATTCCTTTTTTTTGCATAGAAGCTTTTTTTTACTGTTGAGTTCTTTAAAATTTAATTGATTTTTTGTTGTCATTTCCATTCTTTTTGTTTCAAAGGTGGAATAATGGATGAGAATCATGGCTTTTATTTTCATTGTTTAAATTTGGTGGTTAATAATTAAAATAGTTTTTTTCTTAAATTCTCTTTACATTTCATTTTTTGTGTTTTCCCATTATTTTTGTTGGAGCATTTAGATGGATAGTTTCTAGTAGAAATCGATTTTTTAATTTCACTGCACTTGAAAGTAGATAGTGGCTTATCATCAATTGACTAGTAGGATGGATGAATCATGCCTTTTCCCTTTTTATCCTTTTCCACCCATGTATGATATTAGAAAGATGGTAGGAAAAAAAAATCTATGTTTCTTTTAAATAAATTTTTAAAAATCTTAATTTTTTTCTTCATACATTGGCTAGGCCCAATGAGTTAGGATTGGTGGTTTTTTTGCTCTCTGACTTCATAGTATAAATTTGCATGAATAGAAAGGAAGATTAGAAGTAGGTTTGAAAATTGTTTGCTTCCTCCCAAAAATTTGCATGAATATAAATGAAGATTAGAAGTAGGTTTGAAAATTGTCTGCTTCCTCCCAATTCAGCATGTCTATACTTTTGTGAATCTAACTATAGATGGTGTGGTAAACAAATGGATATGTTTTTATGAAGGGAATACTTTTTGGGAAGTGAGGAGTGATTGCTATAATTAGGGATTCAGGAGAAATTTTTCTATCAAACTGAGATGTAGTGTAATTCAGTATGCATGAATATTGGCGGGAAGAGGGTGGGGTGTCTTCTTTATGAATATTGGCAAGAAGGGGGTGGGGTGTCTTCTTTCCTTTGTTTTTGCTTTTGGCATGCTAGAAACTAACATCTCTAGATACTAGAGACAAGGAATATATCAATTTCAATCCAATTTGCATGAATTTTGTTGGAGCTTGAAGACATGGTTTGCATCATCAAGATTTTTGAGTTGGGAAAGGTAGTTCAGGACAGGAGAAAGCCAATCAAGTTATATTTGATTAAGTTTGGTTTTTGTTGATATAAGAAAAATAAATAATAAGAGTCTAAAAATATTGAGCTAGCCTGATTCTACCCTCATTCATCTACCCCTTAGATAAACTAATTTATAGTCTCATTGCATGATTTGGCTCTAATATATGCCAAATATTTCAAATATTTCTTGTGGTTGGGATGACCAAAGGGGCATAAAGTCTTGTTTTAATGGTTTTCCAATTCAATATTTCGTTACCTATTCTTTGGCATCAAGGCCACCATAGACTTGCTAAGAGTACATTGCATGTTCCGGCATGAACTTGAAGTTCCAATGACCTCCAATAAGATTCTCATGTGCCTCTTGAAGTACATTCCCAATCTCTTACCGCACCACACACTTTAATACCTGGTTGGGCCCCAGCTTGAACAACAATCCATTGATCAGCTGGAAAGCCTTGGTTTCCCATGCTAACCTTTAGTGGTTTCTTGCTTGTAATTCAGGTATATTAAATGAGGTTCGATTAATACTTGACAGAAAATAGTGATCAACATTAATTAGAAAGATGCAACAATAAATATTGATAGAGGGAATCCATTCATATTTTTGCTCATCAGTTTCTAAACTTATTGAGTTTTGCAGACATTAGGCATCTATAAGAGGACTTAGGACTATATGCTTTCATTTTCATTTCTGTAGAAAATTGTAACATTTAAGCAGGGTGGTTATACATGACTCTATGTACAATGAAAGTTCTAAAGATCGTTGCTTTTTTAAAGAGGATTTTTTATCATATATGTTGAATGGTTAAGGAAATATTTGAACTCATAAATATTTAAATAATGCTGACAACATGTAAATTGTGCTTTCTTCATGGCCTAAAAGCACAACCAGAGCATCTCAGAATTTTGAAGTGACCAAAATTCTTTTGTTATAAGGGTCATTTTCTAATGAAAGACAAAGTTGACTCTATCAATGATCAAATTCCTAAATTTAGGTGACAATCTTGACCAATTGTTCATAAAAGACAACAAACTCAACAAATACAAACAAAACTATTCTAAAACTTTTTGGCAGGAACTTCGCTGCTCTGCAGCTCTTTTTAATTTAATTTTCAATTCTTAAATGGTTTTATTTGAAATTGTAGTTTGAGATACATTTCTTACGTTTATAATAGAACATAATGCCTGATGGCGTTAATTGCGCGTATTCAACATCCTTAAATAGTGGAGTACACGGAAGCTTGAGTGGAAAAAGGTATGCTCCATTGTCCATGCAACCAGGATTATCTATTTGAAATCACTAAATATTGAAATATATCATCTATAGAAATAGCCTTTGCACCTAAACCAACATTAAGATGTAAACAATGATGTATCTCAAATAGTACGTTATCTTACAAATTAATTCCTATGATCTCTATGTAGTGGGATATTAAATATTCCCATGCCAACTACATTTTCCAGATTCTTTTTGTGCATTGCTTGGAGGGGACTTAAATGTTTTGTAGCTACTGCATTTGTGTTTTTCACCATATTTTAAGACTTAGCTTTGTACATTTTTTTCTTCTTTCAAGCACTGCTTTACGTATCATATAAACAAGGCTATTGCATAAAATCTTACAAATCAACCTCTATACAACAGATACAAAGGCATATTTTGCCACCTAAACAAAATAATCTAAAAATTGAATATTTGAGCAGTTCCTTATATATAAAATTTTTTTAGACAATACAACACGGTAAATCCACCTTGTCCAACACTAGCGTCAATAAAGATAGATTACGAAACTTGTTAAGATCTGAAATCTTGTGTTGAAGAACAGGTCTAGTTTAGGCTACAGTCAGACAAGATTGGAATCAACTTCTCTATACACTTTCGATCTGGGTAGCAAATTATCGCTAGCACAATAGGAAACCAGTTTGAATGATCCCATCAGAAACAATTTTATCTAAAAATTATTTTTTTCAGGGAAGTAAAATAGAGGCACAAGATAAGGGAAACATCAGCGATGTCATTAGAAATGAAAAAAATATATCACTTGACAGCAATAGCAACGGATCTACACGAGATCAAGAAGTTCAAAGAGTCTCTTCCATCTACAAAAATGATGTGCCAACCTGGTGGGAATCCATCGCCAGCGCGCGGTCTACAGTTCAAACCCTAATTTCTATTCTTGCCAATGGAAAATCTTTGGATGCCCTTCTCAATTCTGAAAACCCAGCTAAGACAGTTTTTTTTTAGATTTGGAAGGGTACAGTCCCATGGAGGGGGGCTTCCTAAAAAAATTCAATGGATGTTGCTGAGAGTTTTTAGGAATATTTTAAAGCTGGTGGTCCCATGAATTTAGTTTTGCAATTCAGCTTAAAAGCTTGAGCTCCAAAATCTAAGGAACAAACTAGAGTATTTTGATAAAAATTAATAAATAAATAAAAATTCTCTCATCTTTTTGGTTTTTTTAGGAATTTAAAATTTTAACTGATTGACAACTGGTAAAAAAACTTAATAAAAAAATCCTAAGCTATAGGGGCAATTTCTAGCCCCACCCCAATTTCACCAGTTGAAAGATGCATTCCTATACTGTAGGGGCTCCTATTTTTCTAAAAAAGATTCTAATTAATCCCTTAGCACAAATTTCTTTTTCCATGGGACCTCCTGCTCCATGAAAATAGAAGTCCAAGGCCCCCCCCATGGGACCGTTCAGTAAGATTACGACTTGCAAAAAGCGCACAAAAGACAATAGAATTGCAAAATCCAAAACCATAAGGCATAAACTACAAAAGCACAAAGCATGCTAACTGAAAAACACTAAAGACTTATCAAATCTAATGCAGAAAACATAAGAGAAATAACAAACTACTCTACTTCAAGCAATAAAAGATCACAGTTCTGCATTAAACATTGATGACTCTATTTTTAAATCTCATGGACCTAAACTCCTCAGTCTATTTCCACACCACAAGATCATTGGAAACACCGTGTAGATTAAAAAGCATGACTGGCTTTGCAGGTATGGTGATGCCCATTACCTTACACTCCTTTATTGTCTGGCGACTTAATGACACAATCACTGGATCTTTGGAAGGAACAATGGAATTCCTCACCTGAGGTCAGTTTCTCATATGAAATGCCATTTTCACAACCTGTTATTAAAGTTGCTTGAGAAATTGTGAAAAGAGAGAACTAAATATTGATTATGCATTGACATTCTTCATTTGTAGTACCAAAACCATTCGAATCATTTACTCTTCCAATCTTGTCAATTACTTATGCAATCAGTTGCATGAGTTGTGCACATGCATGAAAT
>VDFB02105785.1:539101060-539243998 GCA_007258455.2 Sequoia sempervirens | reverse complement strand
TTAAATCTACACCTTCTAGCATTTGAAAAAGCATTAAAAATCACATTGAAATCAATAGAAACATCTCAAAAAAACCTAACCAAGAATCATTCGCCCTTACTAATGGGATATTAATTGATCCTATATGTGGAGAGAATGTGATCACTGAAGAATTCTTATATGTGCATGAACTATATCAAGACATATATGACAAACCAAAAGCAAGGATCAAGACGCATAATTGGTTTTCTTTCCCTACAATAGGCTTAATAGATCTCCCTTTAAAAGTTGGATTGAAAATGCTAACTGTCTCATTTTCCATCATCCCTCAGTCAGACCAATTTCGTGTGAAACTAGGCTATGCATGGATTTACTCCATGAATGTCATCCCTTAATTTGTAAATAAATGTATAAAGTTTCTATAAATTGAAATGATATCTTTACTGTGCATCATAGTGGATTTAATCCTATGTTGGCTCGAGGGAGTTTTTCATTAGATTTCTTTCAAGCCGAGCCTATGGAACCTATCAAGCCTTTTGAGGATTTCTTTTTCAAATCACATCAAAATTTCAAGGAAAAGAAAATAGCAGAATTATCCCTTTGAAACATGCCTCAACCTACAAATGAAACACCTATCCTTCTGAAAACCCTTTTGAACATCCAAGAACAACCCATAGCAAAACCTCCTACCATTTCTTACAAGAGACCGCGAGATAATCAAAACAATCTCATTGTCACTCCTACAATCAAACAAGTTTACAAAGTCAAAGAGAAAGCGGTTGAACAACCTACTATTGTTTCTTCTATTCCTTCCAAGGAAGAGAAGGAACCTATGATTAGAAAACCCACTCTTACACAAACACAAATTGAAGACAGATTGAAACGAAATCAAAGTGCTAGAGAGCGTAGGCGTAGACGTCATGCTATTGCTTGTAGGTTACAAACTCAAGAAGACAAGAATGCCATAGAAAATCAAAATTTGAACTTACCTGAAGCAATACATGAGGACTCTATACCCTCACCACGACATAAACAAGAACATTTCACAGACATTGTCATTCAATGTCCTATTGTGATTAATTTAGATGATGACATTGACATTACAAAGATTGATGAAGAAGTGCATAATGAGTTGAATACACTTTTTTCATCTTCAATGAATTTAAATGAAAAATATCCTAAAAAGAGTATTGAGCTTTGTGCTTCCCCTAGTTCAACACTTGCCGTTGTCCCTTTGGGTAGTTATCTGCCTTCCGTTTATACAAACCGAGATTGGGATGCAAATGAATTGCTTTAGGTTGAATCGCATTTTCCTTAAGTACTAGTCTTTTGTATTTTCATGTTTTCTTTATGTGATTGCATGTGTGTAATGTGATCCCCTATGTTGTTTCATCTAATGTATCTCTCCCTCTTTTTGTGCATTCCTCTATATGTACCTACGTTCTTCTATATGTTGTAATCATTTCATTTATCTTGTGATTTCCTTTTGGGGATGACGCAAGGCATCGAGACATTTATGTCTCTTCCATCTTGACCCAAAAGCTTTTCTCTTTTATCTTTTCCATTTTTCTTGTGTTTTCCTTTTGGGGATGACACAAGGGGTTGGGACATTTATGTCTCTTCTATGTTGAGCCAAAATATTTTCTTTTATCTTTTTCATTTGTCTTGTGTTTTCCTTTTAGGGATGACACAAGGCATTGAGACATTTATGTATCTTCCATGTTGACCCAAAAGATTTTCTTTTATTTTTTTATTTGTCTTTTGTTTTCCTTTTGGGGATGACACAAGGCGTCAAGACATTTAGGTCTCTTCCATGTTGACCTGAAAGGATTTCTTCTTTTTTTTGCTCTCTTTGTGTCATTCTTCAAGTTCTACGAGTATTTGGGGAATGATGACAATTTCGTGCTCTATGACAATATTGTAGCAAAGACATACTGACCCCAAATCCATTGATCCCTTATGTATTTGTGGGGGAAACCCTTCCTTCCTATTTCATGACACAACTTATTTCAGAAATATATGACTTGGCCAGGGTTTTTCAAGGAAATGTCTAATGTCTTAAGATTAAACATTGGCTACTTTAAAGCAATTCCTCATAGTAATGATGTCACAATCACCTTAAAGTGGGGGCATACATCGATGGCATCTTTTGACATATTTCATGGCATGATTTTTATTTTTTCTTGTGTTGCGTCCTTTTCTTGGTGGTTTCATTGGGTTTGATGTCCTCCAAGAGGGTAGATCTCCCTTCATGGCATAATGTGAACGAGGCATCCCATGAGTGACAATTTGACACCCTTGATTTGTCCTCTCTTGGAGACATTAGGAAAAAATCTCCCTAAGAAGAAGACCTTACATGAACAAAGAAAAATCCCCTTTTTTTTTTACATAAAATTACAAAAGCATAGCGAATGTATCATTGAAGATCTACTTGCAAGCATTGTTCACATCTTACTTGAGATTAAGATCTACATTCTTCAGGGCCACTAATATTATATTGTAGATTTATCTTCCAAGACAACTTCCAAGGTATCAACATTACATCATTTCTTGTTCATGCTTCAATTTCATTAGTTTATCATTTGGTTTAATTACCTAAATGGGGTATGACTTAGAAAAACCCCTAGTCACTAACAATCAACAAGTTTTTTTCCTCTTGAGTGTGGGTTTGTAGATTACAAGTTGAAGATCAAGTGGAGAAGAAGTTTAGAGAGAAATTGTCAAAGTTGTCAAGTTGCAAGACTGGCCTTTATAGTGCAAGAACAAAGAATTGAACTAAAAAAATTATTATAGGTTTTCGAGAGCTAACAACCGAGGATCTAAGAGTGCAAAAATCAAGGAAAATAACCCATATCTCAGCTTTAGAAATCCTAGCAAGGAGCCATTCGCCACTAAAGGCGAATGTGTCCTTTGTGCCCTAAAAACAGGCTTCTTGCAGCAAGGTACACATCATTTTAAGCTCTAAAAACTCCCCTTATAGTTACTATAATAGTTAGGGTTAGTTTTTGATTGTTATTTGCAAATTTTGGCTCTCATAATTGTGTGTTTTATGTGGAAAAACTTAGTGGTTGATTATCTTGATTAATTTCACTTTGATGAACCCTATTTTACACTCAAACAAGAGCTTCTAGAGGTCTTTGTCAGGGGGATCCTCTCTCTCCTTATCTTTTTATTCTTTTGGATAAAGGTCTAGGAAGGTTTATTAAGAGCCATGTTGAGCAAGGTTTGATCCAAGGGTGGGTTTGGGGTAATGACTTGTCTCCTCAATCTCACCTGCAATTTGTTGATGACACTGTATTGATAGGCATGGCCAAGGTCTATGAGGCTAATAACCTACGTAGGGATCTAGATATCTATCTTGCTACTTCAATTCAATTAATTAATGAGGATAAATCTTCCATTTTTTCTTTAATACTCCTGTGCTCATTCAATAGTGGATTTCTTGTATTATGAGATTTCAAATTGGTCATTTTCCTTTGACATATCTTGGTATTCCTATTTCTACTAGTGTTCTACCTGGGGGTTTGTGGATTTTTTTTTGGATAAGTTTTGTATGAGGGTTAACTATTGGAATCTCATGTGGCGTTCCTTCGCTAGCTGGTTTTGGCTTCTTAAGTTGGTGGTGTAGGCTCTTCCCAATTATAGGTGTATGCTTCAAGTGGCCCCTATTGTTTTTATTAAGGATCTAGACTCTCTAGCCAGACAATTTTTATGGGCTGGTTGTTTGTCTTCTTCAAAGTGGAGTTTATTGAAGTGGTATATTATCTGCATGCCTAAACATCTTGGTGGTCTTGGGCTTCAACAATTCACTTTGACTTCTTTGTCCTTATCTGCTAAATTGTACTAGAGATGGTGAACTAAGTAGGACCATGTTTGGGCCAAGATTATAAAGTATTTGGGAGGTGTTCCTAAGGTTGAGGTTCCTCAGTTTCCACTTTTGGAGAAAGGTTCCATGATTTGGAGCACACTTTAAAAAGAAGCTAAGTTGATCAAGGATAAATTATTTTGGATTTGTAATAGCAGGCTAAGGCTCTCTTCTGGTTTGAATCTTGTGATGAGTTCCCTCTAAGCATGTGTAAGTATCCTTATTTGTAGAATCTATGTCAACAGTTTCTAGGGGTTGGCTGGTCATGGGTGGTGGATTTCAAGAATTCCTATATTTGTGAGCATGTGGAAGTGTCTAGATGAAGGACTCAAGTGAGTGGCCTATTGGTGGTTGAGAAGTGGATCACATGGAGCTTATAAAAATTATTGTAGGTAGAGAGTGCAACTCTCTCAAGGAGTGGGATATTTAGGCCTGGAATCCAGATCCTAAGGGGGTGTTCATAATGGCTAGTGGTTACCAGGAGTTGATCTTTCAACAATATGGTGTGATGGAAATTCCTTGGTGGAAACATATTTGGAATAAATTTTCCTATCCTAAGTGTAATTATTTCCTATGGGCTTTAGCTTGGAACACATGCTTAACTTCCAGGATAATCTTCAAAAGAGAGGTTTCTAGAGCCCTTCTATTTGTGTACTATGGTTGTAGTGAGGAGGACTCATCTCACCTATTCTTTTGTTGTCCCTTCTCTATGCTTTTTTGGCATTTTTGGCGGGGTATTTAGAGACACCCTTGTGTTCATGCCTCTTGTCTAGTTGTTTTTTGAAGTAGTTTGGGGAGACCTCTGACTCAGGCTTCATTTCTCTAGATTGTAAGGTGCATTGGTCTTGCTTTCGTCCTTTGGACAATTTGGTTGGAAATGAATCGCAAGATTTTTCATGGTGCAAAGTTGATGATCCATTAGGTTTGGCATATATTTGTTTGTATGATTCAAAAGACTATGGAAGCCAAATGTGATATTTCCTTCCCTTTAGAGAGGGGCGATGAGGAGATTGTGAACACCTTCAGGTCCCTGTTTTGGTTGAGAACTCCATCCCTATTGCTGTTAAGATGCTCCTTGAACCCCCATGAGAGCTATAAATCCTCCTTTCACAGGGTGGGGAGGTCTACATGACTCATAACCCTATTGATCCTAACTACAATAAGAAAATCACTCTCTTGCCTCTTGGGACCTCCTATGAACCTCCATTACAATAAGGGCCTTGTCCACCATGACTATGAGGTGTGTGGGGTTGGCCATTCATATTGGTCTTGAAAGATTGAAGTTCAAGCCCCTAATAATTTTTTTTATGAGTAATTTCTCATCCTAAATGCAATCAACATACTACAAGAGCTCCAAAAATTGACTCTAATATTGAGCCACCATGTGGACCCTTTGCTATATGTCATGAAACTCGTCTATACGTCTCTATCCAAAGTAATCTAAAATATATCGGGTTTTGAAGTTGTGGACATTGAAAAAGTAACCCTTCTACTTTTTTTGTCTCGTTTGGGCCCTCACAATTTTGGCTTAATGTTGCCTTGATTTAATGATTTTAATGTTGATAACACATTCACATTTGGTCTTGGGCCCTTTTTAAGCTAAATTAACCTAACTCTACCCTAATTTAATGTTGTAAAATATGTTTATTGAAATTCTCACATTAAATTTAAGAGGCTTGTAAATCAAGTGGACTCAATCTAGTGTTGTAATGTTTTTTACACATTCACTTGGGATTCAGGACCCTTCTAAGCTAAATAGACCTAATTTTTCCTTAATTTAGTGTTGTAAAGTGTATTTATTCACACTTTCACATTGAATCTTGGGCCCTATTGCATTTACAACCTTTATATCATCATTAATAGTCCCCTATGACCCCATATCATGCATCCCAAGCCATATTTTGATAAAAAATCTGAATAGATAAACATATAGACTCAACTTATGCATTTCCTGATACTTCAACTAGAAAAATGGCCCCTGTGGGACCCATTCACCACCTTGGGAAAATGAGGCCCATCTAGTGATTTTTTTAGTGGCTAATATTCACCAATTGGCTAATAGTTAAAATTGGGGAATCCAAAATTGGCTAATAGTTCGAGCTACAATGTGACTTCAATCGCCACATTTTTATAAGTTTTGTTATAGTCTTATTTAAATCGACAAATGATTTATTTTAGTAAAAAATTTAACTCAAAAACTCGCCACAATATTTGATACATTATTAGATCATATTTGGCTAAATTTTATAAATTATATAGTAGAAATCTATATTAATTCACCAATAGTATATCATAATTATTAGTTGTTTTAGGACCATATTTATAATCTTTAGTTTCCACCATTGATTTATAATATAAAATAATGGCCCTTCTTGTATTCCATGAGGTAAAATGTACCCATGATCTATAATGCTCATGGGCCCCACAATTTTGGGTCTCATGAGCATTATAGATTGTAGATAAATTTTACCTTATAGAGTATAATGAGGGTCATTAGATCAATTATATAAAAGCAATTTTGATCCCCTTGAGAATTACACATCATGGGTACATTTTACCTTGTAGAATAAAATTAGAGCCATTATATTATATATTAAAACAATTGTGGAAAGTAAATATTATAGTCTAACCTTTCAACCCATCGATAATTTCCACCCTTGGGCCCCTACTTTTCCATGAGAATTATTTTTAGATTGGATAGATTCACCATCATAATTAATGCATCTTCCTATTATTTTCCAAGATTCACCAAAAAATTATACAAAATTTTAGTGATCTAAAAAAATCGTGAATCAAATTAATAGCTTTTTTTGAAAAAAGAAAATATTCACTAATAGAAATTAATATTTTTTCTTAAAAAAATGAAAGATTTGCAAGGATTTTATATCTTTTCTTGAGGGGGGTTTCTTAAAGTTATTGCTAGTCCTATCTAGGTGGGACTCATTCACCCAGGATGGCGAATGAGTCCCATTTGAGCTACTTTCAAAGTTTGAGTGGGAAAAAATGGGTTTTAAGTTTAATTTTCTTCAATGTTGGCCTTGGGGATCAAATTAATAGTCATGTGAGTGGATTGCCTATATAAACAAGATTCTAAATCATTATTTCATCCATTCATCATCCATCCATCACTCATTCATGTTGTCAAGTCAAGCAAGCAAGGGTTTTAAGCACTTCAAGTATTCACAAGGTCATCAAGATAACTTTCAAGATCAATTCTAAGGCATTCAAGAGCAAGATTCTTCATCAATTGTTGCAACAACTCAAGATACATCATCATGTCAAGGTTCTAATTACATTACTTTGTGTTCATTTTTCATCATCTTATTTCATCATTTGGTTTAATTACCTAAATGGGGTTTGACCAAGGCAAACCCCCATTCCCTAATAATCAACATTCTCTCTCTCTCTCTCTCTCTCTCTCTCTCTCTCTCTCTCTCTTTGTGATTACAAATCTAGGTGATTTGAAGGCTTGGAGATGATTGAATAATAGGTTTCAAGCTTGTTGGAGTCATCTCCCTATTTGCTATGTCAAAATCTTCACAAAAGTCACTTACAGTCTCAAAAATTAGGGTTTTGGATCCAAACACCTAGAGTAACAAATTAAGCAGACTAAGAGGAGCAGATCTAGACTTTGCATTTCTAGAAAAGAAAAACTGAACTCATTCGCCATTAGTGGTGAATGAGTCCCACAGTAGGAATTTTTTCAAAGATTTATGAAGATTTGGTTACCCATTTGGCTAAAACAGGCTTTGGTGCAGTTTTCCGAATTGGGACTGATTCGCCAAAAATGGTGAATGAGTCCCACCAAGTTTAAAAATTATCATTTTCAGGATTCCAGAGCTCAATTCCCTCTCCAACAATTTTCCAGGTGCACACAAGTACTGTTTCATAGTTTTTTGTTTTATTCTTCTTACATTTTGAAGCCATTGAGTTCAAGTTTGCATATCACACTGTGTTTCCAACATATTGTCTTTTCAAAGTTTACACTTGGTGGTGAGCCCCTTTCTTGTCTCAATCATCTCCAAGGATATCTTATAGTTATATCTCTCACATCCTTCATCGGGTTGAGATCTCTAAGGTATTCTTGAATGTGAGCATTGTGAAATTGGATCCCTCTCCTTGTATCCATTTTGTGGACAAGGAAGTGAAGCATGCATCCATTTCTGGTGTCCACAAAAGCACTCTAAAAATATCTCCCATGTGATGGAATCTAAAGTGACATGGTGCTTCCACTTCTTTTGGCACCACTAGGTAGAAGTAGATCCTCTCAATAAATGCATTGTAAATATTGCCTTTAGGTTGTTCTCATATATACGCAACCCAAAACATGTATCTAAGTTGAGTAACCAAATTAGTGTTTCTTTGTAGTAGGTTATCTCATTGAGCTGAATGGTCTCTTCTCTATCTCTCTTATGGGGGGTCTTTTTTCTCGAATGGCATTTTGTCCTCTCACTTTTTATGGAGATCATTATTGTATCTTTTCTCTTTTGGAGGGAAGTTTTTTCCCACCGAGTTTTCTCCTTTTCTCCATTTATGAGAGATTGCATTGCATTTGTACATGGATACCTAACATAACCTCATAGCTAGAACCCATCTTTATGTTCTTTGCATATTAGGTACTCCCTAAGTTGTACTTGAGGGCGGGTGTTGGTGTAAATAGGTGTTTTACCTATCTAGGTCCTATTTACATGTTAAGTCCACTTAGTTCCTAGGAAGGAATCTTTCTAGTTAAGAATTAGTTGTCACTTATCTTATCTAGTTGGATTTTATTTTTAATGCTTGTGTCCGAGGTCATTTAATGTTGGCTCATGTGTCATTTAATAATGAAATAGCCATTTAATGTTGGTACAACATCACACCTTGCCTATATAAGAAAGGCTTCATATGTACATTGTAACAACAATCAACAATTTGGTTGTAAATTTCATTATGAAAATCTTGCATCCATAATCATAGCATGATATTTTTTCTATTTGTCTCTCGTGGAAGTTATTTTGTTTTGCAGGTGATCCAGGAGAGTTGAGGATTTCACTATAAACCCTTACACTAAATCAATATACCATGTGTTACTTGAATTTATTTGAGTGACTAAAAAATCTATTAATATATTATGATCACCCTCTTATTGAGAAAAAATTATTGCCTTCTTTGATAAAATTTTGTTTGCCCTCCTACATGTGATATCCTAGGAAAAATTGATCACTTTTATGCCCTTCTTCTCCATAATTATAAGACACGATTTATTTTTCTCTTTTCCAATCATCTTTATGATTTCTCTATTCATATTTTTCCTTTTGAAAACAATGCCTTTGATGATTACCCCGTATTTGATTTCATTTCCTTTGATTACTTTTGTGCCTTGTCACTTGACTTGTTCTTTGATTTTTATATGATTTACTTTAATTGCAATTTTTATATTTCCTCTAACCATAAATTCTTGAGAATTCTTGTTAGATTCACCTTTGAAATTTATAAGCCTATCATCTTCATTCAACAAAGCTACATATACTACTAGTTTGATATTCTCAAAATTTTCAATTTTCTCTAATGTGCATATGAAGCTATTATACTCATTTGAAAGCTTTCAATTAAAAATTTACAATTTTAGAGTCTTCATATTCAACTTTCGTCATTACAAATTGATTTATCAAAATTTTCAATTTTCTAATGTGATCATTTATGTTATCTCCTCCCTTTATTTTCAAATCAATTAATTGCTTTTTTATGTCCATCACCTTTAATTGACCAGTTCCTTCATACATTGTTTTACAAAGTTTCTGATATTGTCTTTATTGTTTTTAGATCTTGAACATGATGCCTAATCCCTAGATTAATATGGAAGCCCATGCATTCATATCCATTTTATCCCATTTTTCATGATTGCCGTCATCTATAGGTTCATCTTCTATTTCTAGTTCCCATGTAAACCTTTCATTTTATAATTAATTCCATCTCATATTTCTAATTTGTATAAGTAGAACCATCTAATTTTAGTCATAGTAAGAATAAAAATAAAAACCTCAAACACACAAACTTAGAGGCTTAAAAATGAAGCCCCTACCAACACACATAATTAAATTTTATATTATTGTGTACCTTCTTATGAACCAAGCAAATAAATACTTTTAAAATTTTTGTGACTTACAAACATAAAAGAGAGCTTCATGAAATCTTAGTTTAAATAAGAATTATCAAATATGACATTTCACCTTCCACTTTCTTCATAAATTTGTATGAATATTGAACACACACCTTTCACAAGGAGTAAATCAAGGAGAGCAATGAGATGGATAATTTCGGTGGAAAATGAGTATTGGACTCTTGTGGGTAGTCTAAGTTACACACTGAAAGACATTGGAGGCCCATCAAGAACTCCAAGATGAAGGAGATTGTATTTTAATATAGTCCTAATAACTAGAATCTCATGGCAAATAATTGATGTGTGGCCTTCACCACACCTTTTTTCTCTTGAATAAAGAAGATAAACCAATACAATAGTAAATAATAGTTTTCACTTGAGAATTATGGTCCATAACCACATAATTGGGACAGTGGTAGAGCTTACAAATTTGGCTTGGAATACATTTAAATTCTATTACGGCCAAAAAGAAGAATCAAACTTAAGTATAGATCTCCACTAGCATTGTCTCGAATTAAAAGGAGCTTTAGATCAACAATGCTTTGAGAATTAACGACTACAAGCCACTTTGGAAGGATATGAAAGCATCATCAATGAGATTCAAGCCCTTTCTATGGAAGACAACTCTTTCTAGATCTACCATGAAGTTTCTCTACAAAAACACTACTAATAACAATAGAGTAAGGAAAATAATAGCTCACACAAAATTCATATAATGTCATAACCCCTACAACTCATAGCTCACAAATCA
Source organism: Sequoia sempervirens (assembly GCA_007258455.2). Taxonomy (NCBI): domain Eukaryota; kingdom Viridiplantae; phylum Streptophyta; class Pinopsida; order Cupressales; family Cupressaceae; genus Sequoia; species Sequoia sempervirens. The sequence continues at coordinate 539,233,264 of VDFB02105785.1, read as the reverse complement.
CATAGTATTAATGCTTTTAGGCTGCAACTACCATTATACAACTTGTAGCCAAACCATAAAGAAATACAACTCTATCATAACATATGTAGCTGATGGTCAAACCCACAACCCTAGACTTTTATATGGCTTCGATACCATGAGAAGGAACGTAAAAAAAACACAGAAAAATCAAACAAAGCTTATTATTGCTGATTGGAGCACATAGAAATATGTTTATCAAGTTCAATTTATAGAAAAATACATCATAAATTGTATAGAGACACTGTAGCATAAAGTTCATAAATTTATTATGGATGGGTTGTAGTGAGCAATGTGGATGGTGATAGCATAAACTTAGTACATCGTTACATTGTCTAGCATGTTGTATGAACACATGTTCATGTTGATATTTCTTTGGCTAGAAGTTGAGGACTGAAGGGTATGCATTTTTCTAAAGTCCCTATAACATCTCATCCCATGAGGGTTTTAAATTTTAGTGGATGACGTATTCAAGAAATATATAGTCATCCTCATCAATTGTACTTAACCAATTAAATTATAATTATGTCGAGAGGCATAAGCCTACAATGGTAGCACGGCCCCTAAAGGAGGCCAACACAAGTAACTATCTTAGAAAAAAGAAATGATTCAAATTCCTTCTAACATTTTTAAACTTCTAACACGTCAACACCTCATGCAAGTGATGTGATATGCACAACCCATAACTAATGTGAGTGGAAGAGTCACAAACATGTAACACAGAAGGGTGGCATTTCATGCATGTGCACAACTCATGCAACTGATTGCATAAGTAATTGACAAGATTGGAAGAGTAAATGATTTGAATGGTTTTGGTACTACAAATGAAGAATGTCAATGTATAATCAATATTTAGTTCTCTCTTTTCACAATTTCTCAAGCAACTTTAATAACAGGTTGTGAAAATGGCATTTTGTATGAGAAATTGACCGTAGGTGAGGAATTCCATTGTTCCTTCCAAAGATCCAGTGATTTTGTCATTAAGTCACCAGACAATAAAGTAGTGTAAGGTAATGGGCATCACCATACCTACAAAGTCAGTCGTGCTTTATAATCTACACGATGTTTCAAATGATCTTGTGGTGTGGAAAGAGACTGAGGAGTTTAGGCCCGTGAGCTTTACAAATAGATTTCATGCATGTGCACAACTCATGCAATCAATGGAATAAGTAATTGACAAGATTGGAAGAGTAAATGATTGAAATGGTTTTGGTACTACAAATGAAGAATGTCAATGCATAATCAATATTTAGTTCTCTCTTTTCACAATTTCTCAAGCAACTTTAATAACAAGTTGTGAAAATGGCATTTCGTATGAGAAACTGACCTCAGGTGAGGAATTCCATTGTTCCTTCTAAAGGTCCAGTGATTGCTTCATTAAGTCGCCAGACAATAAAGGAGTGTAAGGTAATGGGCATCACCATACCTGCAAAGCTAGTCGTGCTTTTTAATCTACACGGTGTTTCCAATGATCTTGTGGTGTGGAAATAGACTAAGGAGTTTAGGCCCATGAGATTTAAAAATAGAGTCATCAATGTTTAATGCAGAACTGTGATCTTTTATTGCTTGAAGCAGAGTAGTTTGTTATTTCTCTTATGTTTTTTGCATTAGATTTGATAAGAGTCTTTAGTGTTTTTCAGTTAGCATGCTTTATGCTTTTGTAGTTTATGCCTTATGGTTTTGGATTTTGCAATTCTATTGTCTTTTGTACGCTTTCTGCAAGTTGTAATCTTACTGAACGGTCCCATGGGGGGGCCTTGGGCTTCTATTTTCATGGAGCAGGAGGTCCCATGGAAAAAGAAATTTGTGCTATGGGATTAACTAGAATCTTTTCCAGAAAAAAAGGAGCCCCTATAGTATAGGAATTCATCTTTGAGTTGGTGAAATTGGGGTGGGGCTAGAAATTGCCCCTATAGCTTAGGATTTTTTTATTAAGTTTTTTTACAAGTTGTCAATCACTTAAAATTTTAAATTCCTAAAAAAACCAAAAAGATGAGAGAATTTTTATTTATTTATTAATTTTTATCAAAATACTCTAGTTCGTTCCTTAGATTTTGGAGCTCAAGCTTTTAAGCTGAATTGCAAAACTAAATTCATGAGACCACCAACTTTAAAATATTCCTAAAAACTCTTAGTGACACCCATTGAATTTTTTTAGGAAGCCCCCCTCCATGAGACTGTACCCTTAGGGTGGGATCCCATGGAGGGGCTTAAGGATCTATTTATAAGGAGTAGGAGGTCTCATGAAGTTAAAAAAAAATTGCTACAAGATTAATTGAATTTTTTTTCCTGAAGAATAGCAGCTCCTACCTTTTAGGGTTGTAGATTTCAGGGGGTGAAAATGGGGTGGGGCTAGAGATTGCCCCTATACTTTAGGATTTTTATCTGTGATTGGTCAATCCATTCAAGTTTTAGATTCCCGACAGAATAACACAGCAGGTAAAAAACAATATGAGGCCATATACAACAAAACCTAGATCTCAAAAACTCTCTATCTTTTGAAACCCTTGTCTGCGCAGGGCTCTCTTGGACCACACCAGTAACATCATACCATAGTAAGCAATAAACAATACTGCCACAACCATAATAATCCCTGAAAGCCATCATGTCTTCATAAAAGTGTAGGTCAATCCCAACATGCCTGCCAATACTATTGATATCAATATATTACCCAAGGTTTTGCCTTGGGAGGACAAATTCTTAGAAGAAATTGTTTGTGAGGAAGTAACAAAGATTCCTCGATGGCGGTGGTCATTTTGTATGGAATCACACAGCAAGTAAAAACCAGTAGCTATAGCTCCTTAACAGATCATACACGTCATTTCTGGAAGGTCTGGATATCATGCAAGGGTCTCAAACTCCCACAATGCTTAGTCATATATATATTTTATTTGTAAACTTCTCATTATGCTACCATGCCTTTCTAAATTGACAAATTTTACTATGTAAAAAAAATTGAGATAATATTTTAAGTTGAATTGCCTTAGTAAATTCATGGGGTCACCAGCTTTAAAATATTCCTAAAAATTCTCAGCAGCACCCGCTGATATTTTTCAAGAAGTCTCCCTCCATGGGACCCCACCCTTAGACACCCTTCCAAATCTACAAAAAACTGTCTTAGTTGGGTTTGCAGAATCGAGAAGGGCATCCAAAGATTTTCCATTGGCAAGAATAGAAATTAGGGTTTGAATTGTAGACCGCGCACTGGCGATGGATTCCCACCAGGTTAGCACATCATTTTTGTAGATGGAAGAGACTCTTTGAACTTCTTGATCTCACGTATATCCATTGTTATTGCTGCCAAGTGATATTTTTTTTCATTTCTAACGACATCGCTGATGTTTCTCTTATCTTGTGCCTCTATTTTACTTCCCTGAAAAAAATATTTTTTAAATAAAATTGTTTCTAATGGGAACATTCAAATTGGTTTCCTATTGTGCTAGCAATAATTTGCTACCCAAATCCAAAGTGTACAGAGAAGTTGATTCCAATCTTGTCTAACTGTAACCTAAACTAGACTTGTTCTTCAACACAAGCTTTCAAATCTTAACAAGTTTCGTAATCTATCTTTATTGACGCTAGTGTTGGACAAGGTGGATTTACCGTGTTGTATTGTCTAATAAAAAATTTATATATAAGGAATTGCTCAACTATTCAATTTTTATATTATTTTGTTTAGGTGGAAAAATATGCCTTTGTATCTATTGTATAGAGGTTGATTTGTAAGATTTTATGCAATAGCCTTGTTTATATGATACGTAAAGCAGTGCTTGAAAGAAGAAGAAAAATGTACAAAGCTAAGTCTTAAAATATGGTGAAAAAAACAAATGTAGTAGCTACAAAACATTTAAGTCCCCTCCAAGCAATGCACAAAAAGAATCTAGAAAATGTAGTTGGCATGGGAATATTTAATATCCCACTACATATAGATCATAGGAATTAATTTGTAAGATAACGTACTATTTGAGATACATTATTGTTTGCATCTTAATGTTGGTTTAGGTGCAAAGGCTATTTCTATAGATGATATATTGCAATATTTAGTGATTTCAAATAGATAATCCTGGTTGCATGGACAATGTAGCTTCCGTGTACTCCACTATTTAAGGATGTTGGATACGTGCAATTAATGCCATCAGGCATTATGTTCTATTATAATCGTAAGAAATGTATCTCAAACTACAATTTCAAATAAAACCATTTAAGAATTGAAAATTAAATTAAATAAAATAAGTTTTAAAGGCATATAAAAGAGTTCTTGATTGATATCTCAAGGTTTCTTTAGATAGTTATAATGGTGGTCTTTATCATAAAACATGATATATGATTATCAATTATATGTTCATTTTAATTGTTGTAATTCTTGAAAAGTTGAGAGTGTTGAAATTTGTTTCAACTATATATGCATTAATATAAGGATGGTGTAATAGCCAATGTATTAATTGTATTGAGAGACATTCTATAACACTAGCATTAATTCTAATTGTAACAACACCGGTCCAAATTCTAACACTATCACTTATTTTAGTAGTAACACGATTTTTAGTGCTAACACTAATTTTATTACTAATTCTAACACTAACACTAATTAAAACTCTTAACATTAATTCTAACACTAACACTAATTAAAACTCTTAACACTAATTTTATCACTTATTTTAACACTAACTCTAACTCTAGCCTATTTATTTATTTTTGCTTTTTTGCTTTTTTTAATTTAAAAAATATGCCTAGAAAATGAAATCTCTCCGCGTATAATATATAGATTAATATATTAAGATAGATGAGCTAGTTGTTAAAAATATATATAATATAAATGAATGTATTATTTTTTAATATTATAAATAAAAAATTCCATAAAAACAATATTTAAAAATTATTAATAATGAACAGTGTCTTTTTGAAAGGTAGTGTCGTTTTATTTTCAATAACACATTACATATAAATTTATTTAGCATATTACCATCCTTTCCAAAACAAACTGTCGTTCAAAAAAAAGAAGAAAAAAATGGAGAGAGCAGTGATGGAGATGATCATTTCTCATTTCAAAGAGGCAGACGAGAATTTAGGATGGTACGGGAATCTCAGCAGTCAGTGGCGCAATACGATTTGTTTGCGGTGCGCACGTTTTCCTTTTTCAACATTGCGAAGGGCTTTCCACGATAGATATGGTGGCATTACTGAAGAAGGCGAGCCACCAGTGCCACTAAATACCTTAACTCATAATAATAATAATGACAACAATCCTCATCTGGATTGGGATACAATGGAGGATGATTATAATAATCCTGATTTGGATTGGGATGCAACGGAGGAGATTTTGCGGAGACTTCCTGTGCCATCGTTGATGAGGGCCAAAAGCGTTTGTAAAGCCTGGAACATGGCAATAGCGGGCAGCACTTTAAATCTCAGTGACGAGACAAGCCATTTTGTGAGCCAGCTGAGCTACAGAGGAATCGCTTTCTTCTGTGCCGCTCTCAACCGGTGGTTTCGAATCCCTTTACCGTGGAATAAAAACACATGGGACCGCAACAAGCATTATCACCCGCACCCCACCAGTCTTGTCCTCTGTGCTGCGGCGGCAGGACTTCTTCTCTTTCTTGATTTTTATGATAACGCCGTGATATTTAATTTTTTAACCAAACAGCACAGGTTCTTGCCTCGTCTTAAGGGGTGGAAGGCGGGAGCGACAGCCGAACTGATGGTCGAGTCCGGCCACTTTGAAATTATTACTATAGACCTCTATGATAAAGTTCTGCTCTACAATTCCACTACAGATGAATGGAAGGATATCCCTGTGAGGGCCGATTTTCCGGTCGGTCAGAAACACACACACCCTTGGAAAAGCACACTACACAATGGCATGGCATACTTTACAAATAACTTTGGTCGTCATTTGAGTTGTTATGACATTGCCCGCCGAGAGTTTCAGTTTATGGAGATCGAAGGAGGGCTACCTCCACAGATAGATTATCATGATTTTGCCAACAATCGCCACGCCTCTCTGCCTGCATTAGTGGCGTGTAATGGGAAGCTGCTTTTGGTGGGGAGGTTAGAGAAGAAGGTTGGGGAAGGGTCCATATGGGGTGGTTTTCCTTTCATCGAGCATGCTTTGGTGGGAATATGGGAGTTGGATTCAAGAGCAGAGAATTACAAGAGTTGGTCTCTCATTTCCGTCACTCCCCAAGATTTGTTAGAACACACAGTCAAGTCATCCCATGGAACAGATTTTATGGTTGCTGCATCAGATAGAATTTGGCTTACGATTAAAGGAAGCATGGATCTCTTGACGCTTGATTTGACCTCCATGGAATGGAGTGTTTTGCCCGGCTACACTGCAGAAGATACAGTTGATTGCTTTCCAAGGAGGGCGGTCTGTGTACCCTTTAGAATTTCTTCGTCTTTAAGTTTGTCCGCAAATCCACCAGAACCCATTGAATAGATAGGATACAGTTGTGAAATCTAAATAAATGGGTACTGGTTGAGAAGGGATCTGTCAAAGTGTTTATCCTGACATTCTATAAAAACGTTATTTCGCCTTTCAACAATGTTTTTAATTCAATATCTTCTATTAAAATTAAAAAAAGGATATTTCCCTTATTATGTTTGACAATCATCATATTACTTGACTGCCTTTTCCTACAAAGTTCGGTTTATTCGAAGCTTTTCTTTACAGCAGGGATAAAAAGGGCTTTTTTTCTTTATTCTTTTAATCTATTTATGACAATTACATCTGCCATTAAATTTTATACTTATTTACTATACAATTCTTGCATCTCATGTTCTATAAATCAGTAGTGTTCAAGTACACAAGAATTGATCATAGTAGTGTTTTGGCCTCACTTTGAGTAGGGTGTGTTAAATCTAATAATTATTTTATATGTAGTGTATTATTACATGCAATTAACTAATAATATCTTTATTTTTTACTTCTTTATTCTTCATTTTTAGAAGATTGATCTTCATCATTATATCCTTCATTTGTCACTCCAAATAGATGTAGGCATGGATTTGAATTAGGTCATTTCTATAATTAGAGATTCAAGCTTTGAACTTTCACATTCAAAACACATAAAATGGGTCGTACTTCTTTCTTATTAGTCATTGTGATTTTGCCTATTGTATGTTTATGTTGATTTGAATGTTATTTTGTTGTATTTAAATATATGCACTCATTCATATGAAAATTATTGCTCCCTTGTTAGTCATTGTGATTTGGCCTATTGTATGTTTATGTTGATTTGAATGTTATTTTGTTGTATTTAAATATATTTATTCATTCATTTGAAAATCATCCAAGAATTCAAGGGGTGTTTCTAGTTTTAAATTTGTAAAGGGAATAAAAATAATTTAGTATATGATGGAGGAGCATCCGTGGCATCAACAATTTGTGTGATTTTTTTTCATTTTTGTTTTGGATTGCATTTTGGTTTAAATTTTGTGTTGGGGTGAGAGAGTTGGAATACTCAAATTATATGTAATTCATATTTGTAAACATGATGAAACAAAGGTATTTTATTTATATTACCAGACATTGATAAAACAAAACTATTTTATTTACATTGCCAGACATAATAAAGTATTTAATTTTGACGGACATGATAAAATATATAATTCACATTGCCAGGCATGAAGAAAAAAATAATTTTTTTAACCTAAGCAATAAGGAATGGGTAAAGGCGTAGACAACAAAAAAGCTGAAGAGTTGATGCATAGAAGGAAACGACGGAAAAAGACCAAGTAAGGAAGTGTGGGAGAATAATCATCTAGAGGAAAACCAAATTTAATGAAAAGAGGAAAGAAAATCAGTACCAAAGGGCATGGAAATTGGAGGGCAGAAAATTGAGTAAGGGAAAACAGAATATGTGAAAAGTATTGTGTGACTACAGGAAGACCATAGAGGGGGCGTAGGAAATGAGGAAGGGAAAACAAATCAGAGAAGATTGTTTCTAGCATGAAGAAAAGTGACTGAACAAGCATTGAGAAGAATAAATAAATAAATTTCCAATGAAGTAAAGGCGTAGAAACACACACATAAACGAATAAATGAAAGGATATCCCTGTGAGGGCCGATATTCTGTCGGTCAGAAACACACACACATAAGAATTTGTTTGACCTACCCAATAAGGAATGGGTAAAGGAATAGACAACACAAAAGCTAAAGAGTTGATACATAGAAGTAAACAACAGGAAAAGACCAAGCAAGGAGGAGGTGTGGGAGAATAATTATCTAGAGGAAAACTAAATTTAATAAAAAAAAGAAAAGAAAATCAGTAGCAAGGGGTGTGGGAATTGAAGGGCAGAAAATTGAGCAAGGGAAAACAAAATATGTGAAAAGTAATGTGCAGCTACAAGAAGGGAAAATAAATTAGAGAAGATTGTTTTAGCATGAATAAAAAGGATTGATCAAGCATTGAGAAGAAAAAAATAAATAAATTGCCAATGAAGTGAAGGTAGGAAGAGGTAGTCACAGGCATAGCATTTGCAAATGAAACATCATAAAAAGATGAAAGTATAGAGAAGTGTTGGCTGGGTGTGTGGAAAATTGGAAAGGAAAAATTAGAACACATTATCAAGGTTGTGCAGTATAAAGAATTGCCCAGTTGATGATAAGGAATCACAAAATAATCTCATAAGGTTTGGCAATAATAAGAATTGTTCATAGACAATTGTGATAGATAAGGAATCAAAATTGTGCAAAGTTGAGTCTTTGGAGGAGCTGAACAGGGTGATAATATTTTAAAACTAAATTTGCAACTAGAAGATTGTAAATATTAAATTTCTTGTAACCAGTTGAAGAATCAATAAATAAAGAACTTTGAATTTCCATTGATCTTTATTTTGCTAGGAGAATGTGTACTTTCAATAAAAGAAAAAAATTGGAATGTGAATGTTTGAGCTGCAAATTTCAATTGATTGATAAATCCATTAAAATTTGAACTGCACTAGTATATAATTAGATAACAAAAAATTAGGTGTTTAGTATGCTTTCTTATTATCTTTGAATATTCACCAAGTGATAAATCTAGTTTGGTAGGGCTCCGAATGAGGAGATCATGACCCTTCACAATTAAAAAAAGTCTCTACAGGTGTTTGTAAATATTGTCAATCCTTAAATTTCAATAACATACAACTGGGCTAATCCTTTAGAAAGCCAATAACATACACTAGGCCATCCAAAAATCAATAACATACACTTTGAGGAAATTAACATGTTTGAGAGCAGTATTGATACATTGCAATATTATCAGGCACATTCTATAATATTATTTTGTATTAAAAATTCAATTTGAAAGAGAACCTAAAATTCTTACTATTAGGAGATATAAGAATCACTCCTATACTTGAATCATCCTCAGAAGATGCACCATCAACATAGACGGTGGTAAGTGGATGGACATGAGAGATAAAAGGGGGTCAATATTGGTCACTTTCTTGAAATTAGCTAAATGTGGAACTTGGTTGATTGATTTACGAAATGATGTCAAGAACAAAAATGTAGTAATTGAAATCCAATTTCTAAATTACTAAATATGTCAAAAAATGGTTAGTGTCAAGAGAGTGAAATATTGAACACACACAAAAGTGTTATTTTTTATCAATAAAATATAATACTGTCCAATCCGTAGCTCCCTATTTTTTTTAATGTTAGGCATTTTTTAAAATATGTTGGTAGAAATATAGTCATAAGTGATTATTACAATTTTTTATATTTTTTATTGAATATTATTTTTGTGATTTTTGGAAATGGATACTATGTAAAATCTACATCACTAAGCATCCATGTAACATAACTTTCACAAAATATAATTCAATCCATTTAAAATGGATACACATTAGAGCATTTAACATAACTTTCACAATAATTGAAAAGCTCCCGATGGAAGCCTCTTGTTCTTCTTTCCCATCAAAAATTTTGAAATTCCCTGGTCCTTGCCCCTCCCACGCAACTGTGTCTTCTTTGCTAGGCTGTGAGCTGGTGGTGGACCTCATGGGTGAAGCTTGTACATCAATTTTTGTGGATGTGCCGGTCAATATACCCTCTACGGTGGATGCAACTACAGTTTCCCCTGCTATGAAGGGTTCTGAACTACTTTTATTTATTGATGCTATGCAAACAAACAAGTCTAAGGAGGGTTGTGTGCATCCTCTTCGGTGTGCAAATGTTGTTCTTGTTATTTCCCTAGGTAAGGAAGTCTCTGAACACATTGATTTCTAGTCTAAGATTTCCCTTATCTACAAATTTTGTGGTTGGTGGCCTTCCCTCCTTGATCTGAACCAATGGATTTCCTTACATTGGTCTTTGTTAGTGGAGGGTTTGATAGAGATTTATCCTTTTGCAAGAGGTTTCTTTGTTGTTGGGCTTAGTTCAACTGAGGATAGACAAGCAGTTTTAGATAATGGCTTGTGGGTTTGGGATTCTCACCCCTATCCATGAGGCTTTGGGTTCATTCCTTTAACCCTTTAAAGGAACCCATTGATTTTGTTCCTTTTAGGGTAAGATTACCTTATCTTCACTTACAATTCTAGTGCTTGTCTACTTTTGAGGGCATAGGTAATGCCCTCGACAAGTTCTTGATAACCCTTAAATATTCACATGGGCCCTAAGATAACCCTTCTTGATTTAATGACATGCAAGAAAAAAGAAGATGAGAAAGTGACTGATTTCATAGCAAGATAAAAAACACTTTATTCACAAGTGAACATTAAGATTCTTGATGCCAACCTTCAACGAATGTTTATTGCCTACTTATAAGATAAACTATAAATTAAACTTGAAATGTTGAGATTTCCATCCTTCACACAACTATGTACAACCCTTCGTAATTATCAAAATTCGAATTGTGGACGTGATGTAAAAAATGCACCTAATTGTACTAAAAAACCTGAATCAACAACCCAAACAATTATCAACCTTTCTAGAAATAGAATAAGGGCTTTTTACAACTAAATTCCCCTCAAACAATTCAATAAACAAATAATCAAGTGGCTATTGTAAAGATGACAACTCCTTTCGGGGAACGAGAGAGAGTTCACTCCTTTACCCAATACCCTTCATAATATCATGGCACATCTTATTGACAAGAACATTCTTACATTACCTCCTATTAGAGATTGTGACCCTAATATACTGGATAGCCTAAAGGCTTTCAAAAAAATACTTATTGTCATTACCATCAACAAAATGTGCATGGTATAGAATACTGTAAGCATCTTAAACATCTTGTGCAAGACCTTATTGACAATAAACAACCTCAAATTGGAGGTGTGAATGATCAAGGTAATAATTTTGTAGCTCCTCCTAACCAAAATTTACAAATCTTTACAAATCCCATGCCTAAGCACACTATTTCATTTGTCAAAGCTAGTGAACTAAGAATGATGCGATGAATGTTGACACGGATGATGAAAATATGGATACTATTTAACAACGTCCCATAGATACTGTGATAGCATTTATCGAAGCTAGACCTCCTAAGGGCTCAACTAAAAAGCCTCTTGATATTTCTTTCTCACAAAATGACATACTTAAACGTGCACTTGATGGTCCTCTTTACATAGCTGGCCAAATCAATGATAAGCCCACTAATGGAATATTAATTGATCTTGTCTATGGAGAGAATAATGGGTTTGTTTTCTCTATGATAGGCTCGATATATCTCCCTTTAAAGGTTGGACCAAAAATGCTAAATGTCTCATTTTCCATCATCCCTCAATCAAACCAATTTCATGTGAAGCTAGGCTATCCGTGGCTTCGCTCCATGAATGTCATCCCTTCGGTAGTGCATAAATGTCTAAATTTTCCATTTTGCAATGATATCTTTACTATACATCATAGTGGATTTAATCCTGTGTCAGCCTGAGGGAATTTTTCATTAGTTTTCTTTTGGCCCAAACCTATGGAACCTATCAAGCCTCATGAAGATTTATTTTTTAAATCATATCAAAATTTCAAGGCAAAAAAAATAGTAGAATTATCCCTTTGAAACATGCCTCAACCTATAAATGAAACACCTATCCTTGATGAAGAAATGATTGAATTGAAAGCCCTTCTGAACATCCAAGAACAACCCATAGCAAAACCTCCAACCATTTCTTCCAAGAGATTGCGAGATAATAAAAAAACTCCCATTGTCCCTCCTAGAATCAAACAAGTTTACAAAGTAAAAGAGAAAGTGGTTGAACAACCTAATGTTGTTTCTTCTATTCCTCCCAATGAAGAGAAGGAACCTATGATTGACAAACTCACTCTTACACAAACATAAATTAACAATATATTGAAATGAAATGGAAGTGCTAGAGAGTGTAGGCATAGATGTCATGCTATTGCTTGTAGGTTACAAACTCAAGAAGACAAGAAAAACATAGAAAATCAAAATCTGAACTTACTTAAAGCAATGTATGGGGATTCTATACCCTCACCACAACATAAACAAGAACATTCCATGGAAATTGTCGTTTGATCTCTTGTTGTGATTAATTTAGATGATGAAATTGACATTACAAAGATTGATGAAGTGCATAATGAGTTGAATACATTTTTTTCTTCTTCTATGAACTTAAATGAAAAATCTCCTAAATAGAGTGTTGAACTTGGTGCTCCCCCTAGTTTGACACTTGTCGTTGTCCCTTTGGCTAGTTTTCTACCTTTCATTTATACAAACCGAGATTGGTATGCAGACGACCTGCTTTAGGTGGACTCCCATGTGCCTTACTAGTCTGTTACATTTTCATTTTCTTTATGTGATTGCATGTGCATAATGTGATCCCCTGTGTTGTTTCACTCAATGTATCTCTCACTTTTTGTGCATTCCTCTATATGTACCTACATTCTTCTATATGTCATAATAAGTTCATTTGTCTTATGTTTTCCTTTTGGGGATGACACAAGGCGTTGAGACATTTATGTCTCTTCCATGTTGACCCAAAATATTTTCTTTTATATTTTTTATTTGTCTTATGAACTTTCCTTTTGGGGATGACGCAAGCCATCGAGACAATTATGTCTCTTCCATGTTGACCAAAAATATTTTCTTTTATATTTTTCATTTGTCTTGTGTTTTCCTTTTGGGGATGATGTAAGGTGTTGAGACATTTCTGTCTCTTCCATGTTGACCCAAAAGATTTTCTTTTATTTTTGATTTGTCTTGTGTTTTCCTTTGGGGGATGACACAAGGCATCGAGACATTTAGGTCTCTTCCATGTTTCAACTCAAAATGATTTCTTCTTTGTTTTCGCTCTGTTTGTGTCATTCTTCCAATTCTATGAGTATTTGGGGAATGATGACAATTATATGCTCTATGAAAACATTGTAGCAAAGACATACTAACCCCGAATCCATAGATCCCTTACATATTTATGGCATAAACCCTTCCTCCCTATTTCATGACACAACTTATTTTTGAAACATATGACTTGGCATAGGGTTTTTTGAGGAAATATCTCATGTATTAGGATTAAACATTGGCAAGTTTAAAGAAATTGCTCATAGTAATGGTGCAACAACCACTTTAAAGTGGGGGAATACATCAATGACATATTTTGACATATTTCATGGCATGATTTTTTTTTGCTTGTGATGTGTCCTTTTCTTGGTGGTGTCATTGGGTTTGATGTCCTCCAAGAGGGTACGATATCCCTTCATGGCATGATGCAAATGAGCCATCCCAAGAGTGACAATCTGACACCATTGATTTTTCCACTCTTGGAGACATTAGGCACAATGCTCCCTAAGAAGAAGACATTACATGAACAAACAAAAATCCCCTTTAAATTTTTTTTACATAACATTACAAAACCATTCACAAAACACATTACATTGTGGTTCCTTATCAAAGTCATTAGGAGGATAACATTAGTATGGTATGAGAGGCTAATATGATTCTCTCATTTTCCACCTCATTGGGATAACTCACCTAGTGGATAGACTGAGGTTCAACTACCCTAGAGTGAGCAACGTATGTTATAGAAAAACAACCTCTTTCCACATTGTGTTGGAATGGTTCTACTTGATCCTTTTCTTTATTTTTCTTGGCCTTTGATAGGGTATGATTATGTATCTTTGTTATTTCTACATACTTATGTGTCTTGAATGTCTACTTTAGTGTGAGTTTTACATGGGATCATCCTCTCACTAAAGTTGGGGAAAAATGTGGTAATGAAAAAAGTATCCATTTTCCTTACTTATTTGGGAATAATTGTCATTGAATTAACCTAATTTTGTTTAGGTTTAATGTTGTACTATGTTGTAACACATTCACATTGATCTTGGATCCCTCTTTAATAAAATATACTAAATTTGTACCCTCTTTTAAGTGTTGTAACACACTTTCACATTTATCTAGGGTCTCATTAATTAATCGTGGTTAATTATAGTTAATTAGCCCCTTTAATTCAAATTTAAGCCTTATTTGTTACACCTCCTAGAGATCTATCCTGAAACCCATATTTCAAAGTACATAACATTTAATTGGGAAAATATGAGGTTCTAGAAATTGGTGCTAGGATCCATTCACCCTAGGTGGTGAATGTGTCCTTCCTCTATAGGAACCCCCTTTCTTTGTAGATTCCACATGGGTTTTTTTATGTTCTTTCACTCCACAAAGGTAAGGTCCTAGAAACTTGTGCGAGGACCCATTCACCGTAGGTGGAAAATGGGTCCTCCCTTAATGAGGACCCCCTTTTGAATTTTATTTTGGAGAGATTTTAATAATTTTTATTTTCAGATCTAATTTTCAATTCAATTTTTTGAATTCCAGGGTTAATCTCTTGATTTAGTATAAATATGGGGTCAATTCACATTGTTTCTCCTAACAAAATCTAGCAAGTTCAAGTTATCATAAGAGCACTTATAAAAGAGTTCACACGAGCATTTTTGAAGGAATTTCAAGGTAGATTATCTAGAGTTTATTGTAGGAATTGAAGATCATTTCATCATGTCTAAGGCATAGTAAATTGCTACATGTTGTTGAGCTAAGATAGTGAATGTAGCATTGAAGATCTAGTTACAAGAATTGTTCACATCATAATTGAGATTAAGATCTACATTCTTCATGGCCACTATATGTTAGATTGTAGATTTATATTCCAAGACAACTTCCAAGGTATCGACATTACATCATTTCATGTTCATGCTTCAATTCCATTATTTCATCATTTGGTTTAATTACCTAAACTGGGTTTGACTTAGGAAAACCCATATTCACTAAAAATCAACAAGTTTTTCTCCTCTTGAGTGTGTGTTTTTAGATTTATAGGTTGAAGATCATGTGGAGAAGAAGTTTAGTGCAAAATTGTCAAAGTTGTCAAGTTACAAGATTGACCTTTATAGTGTAAGAACAAAGAATTGAAGCTACATAATTTATTATAGGTTTTTGGGAGCTAAAAACTGAGGATTTGAGACTGCAAAAATCAAGAAAAATAACCTAGATCTCAATTTCAAAAACCTTAAAAATGACCCATTCGCCACTAAAGGCGAATGAGTCCTTTGTGCCCTAAAAACAGGCTTCTTGTAGCAAGGTACACATCATTTTAAGCTCTAAAAACTCCCCTCCTAGTTGCTATAATAGTTAGGGTTAGTTTCTAATTGTTATTTACATATTTTGGCTCTCATAATTGTATGTTTTGTGTGGAAAAATTAGTGTTTCATTATCTTGATTAATTTCACTTTCAGGGAAAAATTTAGTGGCAAATCTTCACCAATTGGCAAATTCTAGGAATCAGCCAAGTTGAAATTGGAAAATTTCTCGCAACCAACAGGGTGTTTAAATTGCCTAGATTTTATGAACTATAGGTCCTATGCATGTCCATTTTCCAATTGTTTTTTTTATGAGGCATATTTAAGCAATAAATTCACCATTGTCAAACTACACATTTCAATTGGACTGACTAATATTTTCACCTGGAATCCCAAAATCATTTAATAAAACACCTACATATTCTCCAATACTATTAAAACAACATTGTATCAGGACCCATTTCACCAATTAAAATTTACAAATAGTTTTTTGTGAAGACCCATTTCACTAATTAAAAATTATAAATAGTTGCTAATGAGGACCTATTTCGCTAATAACATTAAAAAATAAATACATTTGAGGACATATTTCGCCTTGAAAATTACAACATATCATTGTATAAGCACGTGGGATTCACCAAATTTTTAATATACAATTTAAAAATCCCACGAAATTCACCAAATATGGAATCATGGATTGATATAAATACAATCGAAAGTGTCATTTATTCTAACACATTTTTTTCAGTTCTGAGTTTCTACTTCTCGATTCGGAAGGTAGTGAAACTCGAAAACAAAGACTTAAAAGGTGAGTGATCATTTCTTCATAGTGTTATTAGTTATAATCATAAGTTTTCTTTATCTCTTTTCCATTCTTTCTTCAACAAAGTGAACCTTAGAACCAAACTCTAAAGTTTCATAGTTTTTGAAACCTCTGACCCACCGAATAGAAAGATGACCAAGAAAGACTTGCAAATCAACAAATTGAACCGTCAACCAAGTTGGGAAATCACGAAGTTATGAAAATTTAGAACTCCGCGACAAGGTTATAAAACTCTGAGGACTAGCAACTAAGTTTAGGAAAAGCCAAAACTTTTATATTTTATTCCATGGCATTGATTTTGATATGTGATTCTGCATCATTTTTAAAGAAGAACACTTATCACACTACTTATAAATTCCTATTGCATTTCCATTCACACAATCTTTGATAAATAACTAAAAGGAATATTATTAATCCATTCCTCAAATAGAAATAAATACAATCAAAAGTGTCATTTATTCTTACACATTTTGTTCGGTTTTGAGGAGTGAGGTTCTACTTCTCGATTCAGAAGTAAATGAAAGCAAAAAAAGTAGACTTAAAGGTGAGTGATCATTTCTTCATAGTATTATTCATTATAATAATAAGTTTTCTTTATCTCTTTTCCATTCTTGCTTCAGTCTTAAAGATGATATTGAGTAGGGAATGGGATCTATATTATTATTATTTGTCCTTAAGCAATAAGACATTTTTTCTAGTTATTGTTCGAAGTCAAAGATAAATATGTCAAGTGAATTAGAGATTAATATGTCGAGCAACTCGAGCAGTAAGGATAAGGCTCTTTCCACTCCTCAAGGTGGTGAAGAGACTCCTGCCGCTCCTTAGACTCCTTTCGATCCTCAGGGTGGTAAGGCTCTTGCCACTCCTTAGACTCCTGCCGCTACTTAGGGTGGTGAAGAGACTCCTGCCACTCCTTAGGCTCTTGAGGGTGGTGAAGAGACTCATGCCACTCCTCAGGCTCCTCAGGGTGGTGAAGAGACTAGGAGGCCATCAAAATGGAAAAAACTTAGATGTACCATAGAGTCTTACTTTGGAATTTCCAATGCTTCTAATCCATCAGGTCAAGATGGAGCTACATCATCAAATCTTCCACCAAATATCAGTAGCATTCATAATACCTCACTGCCACTAGAAGGTCAAGTTGAGATTGTCATTAATTTAAATAAAAATGCATCAAATCAGGATGACAATACCAATGAAAGATGTTCCAAGGGATACCCTGGGCCCGGTTAGCCAGAACGAGATAATTGACTTGGATGAGGATGATGATGTTGGTAGCAAGATAAGGAAAAATAAACCAAAAAGGAGGTGTGAGTGGGAAATGACAAGGAATTTTCAACTTGGTTGGTTTCAAAGTACCCATTCATTGAACCAGTGGGGAAAGAAAATGATATTGAAAATAAAAAATTGGCCAGATGTATGATTTGTACTTGGAAATGTGGAAGAGAAAAGACGTTGCAGCTAAAGATTGACAATATAGAAAATCATATCGATAAAGTTTATGAAAAAAAAATCATAGACGAAAAGGAACAATCAGTTGTACAATGTAAATCAAAGGAAGAATGTCTTCATGTTAGGTATGTCATGGATTATGAAGGGTGATCCCACAATAGTGGTTTACAATTTTTGGCCAAACTGGACACTGAAATAATTTTTTTTAACTAAATCTTCACTTTCGGGCACCTATAGCAGCTAAACCATGAAAAATATGAAGATGATGTAAACTAGAGTTTTGTGAAATTTTGTCATTAGATTCTAAATATATTTTTTTCAAAATTTTTGGAATCAGATTGCACTTCTTTTTCTATCTCCCTTGAAAACTAGTTTTTTTCAGAAAACAACATTTTTAAAAAGTGACACTCACCGTATAACGCATAAATTTTCTTCCATGAAGGATAAATTATAATTCTTTTGAATTTAGATTTGTAACTCCGATATCTAGTGATTCCACTTGGTTAGATAGTTTTTTATTGAATATTTTTTCTTTAATCAAGTTTCAAAGTCAAACCAATTACAATTCAGACATAGCGTGACCGTATAACGCATCAATTTTTTTGTATGTATCGAAATTAAATTTTTCTTTTTTTGTTGGATCAAGGACTTCAATATCTGGTGCACTCATATTTTTCATTTTTTTTTTATAATCTGCTATTTTTCCACATGTACAGAACAAAGAACTTGATTTTCGGTGAAAAACCTACATTCACAAGAAATAAAAAATAAATATAACAATTAAATTAAATTTTATTAAAATTATACTTTTTTGGAAGTTTATAATAAGGACTACATACTTACAAAAAAATAAATTTTAAATGAATTCATTTGATCCCCCAAAAGGTAAATCAAGTGGTTTTTTATCAACATTTTGATAGGTGTGAAGGAGACTCTGTTATAGGTATGGTTTAAAACTAGTGGGGTTCTATCCAAGGGGGCTTGGTCTAAGGTGGTTTGATCAAACCCTCTTCAATTGTAATCCTTTAAATGGAAAATTTCAAGGCTTAAATCATTATATTTTCTAAAATTATGTGATTTCAGCAAAAATGAGGATCTCCCAGAAATTGTAAACCACTATTGTGGTAGCACCCTGCAGAGCATCACCAAAAAATGTCGAAGCTTGTTGCATGTAAAGTTACACTTGAGGATCAATTTTGGAAAGCAATGGAAGCAACAAATCTATCAAAAACAGTTCAAATGAGTGTTGTTTTTTGTATTTTTTCTAGAGGGCATCATATGACAGACTAACTAGAATATTCTTGTTTATTATCTTATTTGAATGTTCCTCACTATCCCTACTCACATTGGTTAGTAAATTCTGGATGGAAATGGGAAATCTATCTTTTTGTAGTGAAAAAGGAAGATTTAAAGGATAAAGTAAAACAGTCAAATTTCATTGAATTATCTTTAGATGAAGTTACTATGGTAGACAATAATTCTTGGGTCTGTATGCATTTGTATACTATACAACATGTTTTCCAAGATAATCTTCTCTGTGTTCATAAAATGAAGGATAGTTCAACATCACAAAATATATTTGAACTAGTCGAAAAATATTTGAATGAAATTGCAGGTATGGAAGAGTTGAAAATTTCCAAAAAGTTGGTGTGTGTAGGAGCTGATGGAGTTGCAGTGATGCAAGGTCAAAGGACCAATGTTTGCACAAAGTTACAAACTACTTGTGCACCATACATGCTTGGAATTCATTACATGGACCACAAAATGAATTTAGCATTCAAAATTCTAAGCAAGTTTCCTACAGTATCAAAAGTTGAAAATCTAGTTTACGAGATCAACGCATACTCTTGTCGAAGTCCTAAACGTTTCATAGATTTTTTTTTTTTGAGGGAATAACACCAGGAAACAAGCTTCTCAAGGATGTCAATACCAGATATGGACCAGCACAACGAGTTCTTTCAGAATATCAATACTTGATTAGAGTGATGTACGAAAATCACAACATAGTATACAAAGCTCTTGACCTCTCACATAGGTTAAGTGATATCGAGACACTGTTGACTTTAACTAGTCTTCTCCCCATGCTAGATGTGATGAACGATCTTGTGAATAAATCCCAAGACAAAACTATGTATATTAATGAATATGCCAATCTACGTAAACATACATGCTTGGCCCTCGATCATCTATATCTAGATCTAACACAAGATGGCACAAATTATTTCATGTGGCAGAAAGTTATTGATTTTAATGATCCTAATAATTATTTACAATTTAATGCAAGCGGGAACATATGTACCTATGTACATGGGTAGGAGATACAAATGTACCAATGTAAGACAACTGGGTGCTCTAGCAGAGAAGTAGTTGTTAATGAGAAAGATTTTGAAGGCATTGTTAAATCTATTGGTGATAATTTGAAGGAAATTGCAAAATCTCTTACCTCAGAGATTCATGAAAGATTCCCTTTGCATGAAATACTTGAAGTAATGAGTATTGTGTATCCTCAATTTTGGAAAAACCAAGATAACCCAAAATATTTTCATGCTCAGGTAAAAATCTTGACTGAACAAATTTTGAAAACTGTAACATACAATGAGCAGAAAATAGAAGGAATTTTAGATGAAGCTAAGCTTAGAAAATAATGTAGAAATTTTGCAACAGCTATGAAAGACCAGTATAATTCCATGGGCAAGGACAAGGCCTTTGAACTGGGATTAATAAAAAATGTTTGGAAAAACTTAGGTTAGAGTGAAATATTGTGTGGTTCGATATCAGAATATTTCAAACTTGTTTATTTATGTCAAAAAATGATATTGGGGTTGGTAGAGGATGAGAGAGTTTTCAGTACATTGGGGTTTTTGAAATCAGAGTTAAGAAAAAAACTAGATAAGAATTTGGAAAATTGCTTGAGGATGAAAGGAATTGCGTATAATGTCAGAAATTTTCCTTTTGAAAGGGAACTCGTAATCTAGAGGTACCAATGTGAAAGAAGAAGGATTGGGTTGTTCAACACTCCAATTCCAAAGGCTGGTACTAGTGGCAATGGGACTCAAACAGATGACATTGAAAAAAATGACACAATGAATTTTGAATTTGAGACACAGGTCGAAGAAAATGAAGAGAAGACTTGGAATCAAATTCAAGATGAATCTTTTACTTTATTTGATTATGAACGCCAGTTTGAGGACCTTGACACCATTTGAGAAATGGAAGAGAATTAGCAGCTTTTAGGTATTTATACTACACTTCATGGATTAGTTTCCATTGTTCCATACTATAGTTGATGATATTTTATATTGTATTCAATGAAATTGTGAATCATTGCACTTCATGAATCATATTCCAAAGTCAAACTATAGTTGATGATATTTTATGTTGTATTCCAGGAAATTGTGATATTTTATATTTTATATTGTATTTTATATTTTTTATTAGTTTTTACATAGCATTCAATGAGGTGTCAGATGATGATGCCTTTGAGAGGCAAGATAAGTCCATAATGTCACATGGTCACTGAAACATGGAACCTTAGAACCAAATTCTAATTTTTTGAAGTTTTTGAAACCTCTAATCTAGTGACTCACCAACTAGAGAGATGACCGATAAAGAATTGCAACTCAATAAAGTGAACCATTAACCAAGTCAGGGAATCAGGAAGTTATGAAAATTTAGAAATTCGCGACAAGGTTATAAAACTTTGAGGACTAGCGACTAAGCCTATTTTTCTCCCTTATTTTGAGTCTATCGTCTCTCCAGTTATAACATTTTCCATGAATTATTAATGAAATATGATCAATGATCTTTCATTAATCTTCTTTGTCATTAATATTATGCAATATGCATTGATGTATGTTTTAATTTTGGCTCTGGTTTAATGAACCAGTTAAAGTACCTTGATCAAATCATTAAAGCATGAATTCATATAAATGTTTAGTGGATATGCTAAGTAGTCATGGAGATATTTTGTTTCATATGCCTCATTGTTTCTCTACAAATTGAAGACAACTTATTCTGACAAGACTTAATTTCATTTTTTTCTTCCATCAACTTTGCCTCCAATTTTTGTTCCCACTGTGCATTTCCATTTGCAATGCTTAGTCTTAATTTTTCTGAAGTGGATTTTTCCTCATCATATTTCTTGTTTCTCTCATCTAGCCTTTGCTTCTGTTCATTCAACAATCTCATTTTGCTTATCCTCTTTGCTTATTGATGTAGAGGAAGATTTTTGATTCTTTTTTATAATTCATTCGTCTTGTTATCTGTAGCTTTCCTCTTTGCTTTCTCATTTGCTAGGTCTTCCTATAACTTTTTAATTTGAGTCTGCAACCCTTTTTTCTCTCTATCTTGATTTAGCAATGATGTGTGCACCAATTCATTGTTCTTCTTTGATACATTAATTTTTTTAGTATTTCCGAGTCCAAAAAAATTCAATTAAAAATTGTTCACCTCGAATTCAAATGGAGCCATCTGATTTGCTGGTTTGTTTTGAACTATGGGAAAGAGAACTGTGTACTCCATGATTTCTTTACTTGTGTCAAATTTGGGTAATACCATGGTTTTTGCAGGATCTGAAGTCAAAGTAGATGCACTTTCCATTAGTTGTTTCTTTTCATTTTTATTCAATTTTGATTTCTTTTTAAACTCTTCAATGTAATCAAAACTCGGGGATGTAGGAACAATGGAATGATTCAATGGAAAAGGAATAAGAGTACTTGTAGTTTCTAATGATGTTGCAACCAGACTAACTAGAATTGGGGGCGTGCCCAGAAATAACTCCTTTGTGGTGGATTCATTGGTAGTATGACTTGTAGTTGGACCTGTCAAAATCCTTTGCCTCTTTTGTATTCCATGATCGCCTGGTGTTTCTGTGGTATATGTTGTTGTTGTTGTCCTCTTGTGTGTAATTTTTTGTTGTAACACATGTTGACCAGTACTAGTACTACTACCCATACCATCACCACTAGAGGCAGTGCAAGTTGCACTAAGTGGGCTCCACCATGGGCATGTCCTAGTTGTGATTGTGTCTGACCATGAGGATGGGGATTTGAATCTCTAACAAATTGAATTGTTTCAAGTCTACTTGTTTTACCTTGGTCTACTTTATCAGCTCCAAGGACATATTTATCAAATGGTTTTCTATGTTGTACATCTATTACTATAGGAATTCCTTGTCCTTGGGACCCCAAACCACCACCTTCATAACCCATTTTTTTAGCTATGGTTGGTCCCGTAGTAAATGCTTCTTTTGTGGCCTCACTTAAAACAAGTTTGAAATTTACATGGCTTTCTTGTTCCCTATTATTATCACTTTCTTCATCTTCTCGTTCATTCAGATGCTCTATATTCCATAATTTACCTCCTAACTGTGTTTCGATGCAATGCCATAATTTTTTCTAATAATTGTTCAAAATAAATACCATTCTCAGTAGCATTTTTCTCCATTGCTACTTTGACCTCATCCATAGAATCCTTGTTTCTCAAGTTTTCAAGCAAGGGTTTACTTTGATGTTGAATTCTACTTCTAGCATTCTTATTGAGCACAATCATTGGTTTAATGGTGTCACATGGATCATACTGGCAGTGATAAATAGCATAAAAATAAAAAAAAATCAAAAGATCATGTGCCACACTAAATGCTTTTCTCTCGAATGTCATCCCTCCACATGAAAAAGGTAAAGAAGGAAATAAGTTCTTCTTCCCTTGACTGCTAAAGTGTCTTTCATTAGTACTCTGTATCTACCTTACATATTACAAAGCAAAAACCCTTTCTGTTAAATGTATTGGAAGTTTGTATGATTGTACTTCCATTCCATAAAATCTTAGCACAATATATTCTTCCATTAATTACCAATCAGCCAATTGTATTTCTTTGCCTAGTTGAATGCAGTTTCTACATGACATAGGCAATCTAGACATTAGAGTATTTGTAATTGCTTGATGCAATGAAGCCAAAAAGTAGTCTACAAAATGGCTGTAGTTCCTTCAAGAATCATGCAACCTTATAACAATGGTCCATTCATATACTGGAGCCATTTTATTTTGCTCAAGATTACTATTACCATAGCGTTGAATCTGAAGCCTATTGGTTTGAAACATTCATCTGAATTTGAATAGAAAAAGATAGGACAAGTAGGTTGTGAACCTAAATGTCTTGGTGGAACTTCCTTTAATCATTAAAAATTGTTTATGCATGGATTCTACAATTTTCTCAATAAAATTATATTTGGCATGTGGAACACCATAATGGATATTATACACCATTTCAAGGAGGCATGCACCCACTTCCAAATTGCTATCCAGTCCAAGGAAAAATGCTAGCATAGAAATAGTATCTTGAACCCATGGTTTAAAAATATCCAAATCATAAGAAGGCTTATGATCACCTTTCAATATGTTTCTATCCTCAACTATTCTATTTAAGAAAGAACTTTTCTTCATTTCATCCATTACTTCATAATGACTAACAATATTTTCTAGGTTAATGTGGACATTTCCAAATTCTTCGGTTGTAAACCCCAAGGCCAACACTTTTCCAAGTTCTTCTACATTAATGGATAACAATTTTTCTTTGATATCTTTTTTAACAATTGCTCTTTTGTTATCATAATAATTTAGGGCACAGACCATGATAAATTCTAGGCAAGGGAAAACCTCATGTAACATCACGCGCCCTAATCTAGTTACCCACAATGCACTAATACTATTAACTTGCAATTGCATTTGCTTTGTAGCCTTATTCTTAGATGAAAATCTAAGTTCTAAGGTACACCTACCATAGGTTTTAGGATCATAAATATCATGGTATTCATGAGTGAAACTCCGATATCTAGTGATTCCACTTGGTTAGATAGTTTTTTATTGAATATTTTTCCTTTAATCAAGTTTCAAAGTCAAACCAATTACAATTCAGACATAGCGTGACCGTATAACGTGTAACTTTTTTAATATGTATCGAAATTAAATTTTTCTTTTTTTGTTGGATCAAGGACTTCAATATTTGGTGCACTCATATTTTTCATTTTTTTTTTGATAATCTGCTATTTTTCCACATGTGCAGAACAAAGAACTTGATTTTCGGTGAAAAACCTACATTCACAAGAAGTAAAAAATAAATATAATAATCAAATTAAATTTTATTAAAATTATACTCTTTTGGAAGCTTATAATAAGGACTACCTACTTACAAATTTTTTTTTTTAAATGAATTCATTTGATCCCCCAAAAGGTAAATCAAAATTGGTTTTTTATTAGCATTTTGATAGGTGTGGAGGAGACTCCGTTATAGGTATGGTTTAAAACTAGTGGGGTTCTATCCAAGGGGGCTTGGTCTAAGGTGGTTTGATCAAAACCTCTTTAATTGGAATCCTTTAAATGGAAAATTTCAAGGCTTAAATAATTATATTTTCTAAAATTATGTGATTTCAGCAAAAATGAGGATCTCCCAGAAATTGTAAACCACTATTGTGGTAGCACCCTGCAGAGCATCACCAAAAAAATGTCAAAGCTTGTTGCATGTAAAGTTACACTTGAGGCTCAATTTGGGAAAGCAATGGAAGCAACAAATCTATCAAAAACAGTTCAAATGAGTGTTGTTTTTCGTATTTTTTCCAGAGGGCATCCAATGACAGACTACCTAGAATATTTTGGTTTATTATCTTATTTGAATGTTCCTCACTATCCCTACTCACATTGGTTAGTAAATGCTGGATGGAAATGGGAAATCTATCTTGTTGTAGTGAAAAAGGAAGATTTAAAGGATAAAGTAAAAGAGTCAAATTTCATTGCATTATCTTTAGATGAAGTTACTATGGTAGACAATAATTCTTGGGTCTGTATGCATTTGTATACTATACAACAACATGTTTGCCAAGCTCATCTTCTCCGTGTTCATAAAATGAAGGATAGTTCAACATCGCAAAATATATTTGAACTAGTCAAGAAATATTTGAATGAAATTGCAGGTATGGAAGAGTTGAAAATTTCCAAAAAATTGGTGTGTGTAGGAGCTGATGGAGTTGCAGTGATGCAAGGTCAAAGGACCAATGTTTGCACAAAGTTACAAACTACTTGTGCACCATACATGCTTGGAATTCATTGCATGGCCCACACAAAGAATTTAGCATTCAAAATTCTAAGCAAGTTTCCTACAGTATCAAAAGTTGAAAATCTAGTTCGCGAGATCCACGCATACTTCTGTCGAAGTCCTAAACGTTTCATAGATTTTTTTTTTTTTGGAGGGAATAACACCAGGAAACAAGCTTCTCAAGGATGTCGATACCAGATGGATCTCCCTACATGGACCAGCACAACGAGTTCTTTCAGAATATCAATCCTTGATTGGAGTGATGTACGAAAATCACAACATAGTATACAAAGCTCTTGACCTCTTACATAGGTTAAGTGATATAGAGACACTGTTGACTTTAACTAGTCTTCTCCCCATGCTAGATGTGATGAACGATCTTGTGAATAAATCCCAAGACAAAACTATGTATATTAATGAATATGCCAATCTACGTAAACATACATGCTTGGCCCTCGATCATCTATATCTAGATCTAACACAAGATGGCACAAATTATTTCATGTGGCAGAAAATTATTGATTTTAATGATCCTAATAATTTATTTACAATTTAATGCAAGCAGGAACATATGTACCTGTGTACATGGGTATGAGATACAAATGTACCAATGTAAGACAACTGGGTGCTCTAGCAGAGAAGTAGTTGTTAATGAGGAAGATTTTGAAGGCATTGTTAAATCTATTGGTGATAATTTGAAGGAAATTGAAAAATCTCTTACCTCAGAGATTCATGAAAGATTCCCTTTGCATGAAATACTTGAAGCCATGAGTATTGTGTATCCTCAATTTTGGAAAAACCAAGATAACCCAAAATATTTTCATGCTCAAGTAAAAATCTTGATTGAACAATTTTTCAGAATTGTAACATACAATGAGCAGAAAATAGAAGGAATTTTAGATGAAGCTAAGCTTAGAAAACAATGTAGGAATTTTGCAACAGCTATGAAAGACCAGTATAAATCCATGGGCAAGGACACGACCTTTGAACCGGGATCAATAAAAAAATGTTTGGAAAAACTTAGGTTAGAGTGAAATATTGTGTGGTTCGATATCTTGGAATATTTCAAACTTGTTGATTAATGTCAAAAAATGATATTGGGGTTGGTAGAGGATGAGAGAGTTTTCAGTACATTGGGGTTTTTGAAATTAGAGTTAAGAAAAGAATTTGGAAACTTGCTTGAGGATGAAAGGAACTGCGTATAATGTCAGAAAATTTCCTTTTGAAAGGGAACTCGTACTCTTGAGGTACACATGTGAAAGAAGAAGGATTGGGTTGTGCAACACTCCAATTCCAAAGGCTAGTACTAGTGGCAGTGGCAGTGGCAATGGGACTGAAATAGATGACATTGACAAAAATGACACAATGAATGTTGAATTTGAGACACAGGCCGAAGAAAATGAAGAGAAGACTTGGAATCAAATTCAAGAGGAATCTTTTACTTTATCTGATTATGAATGCCAGTTTGAGGACCCTGACATCATTTGAGAAAATGAAGAGAATTAGTAGCTTTTAGGTATTTATATTGCACTTCATGGATTAGTTTCCATTGTTCCATACTATAGTTGATGATATTTTATATTGTATTCAATGAAATTGTGAATCATTGCACTTCATGAATCATATTCCAAAGTCAAACTATAGTTGATGATATTTTATGTTTTATTCCATGAAATTCTGATATTTTATATTTTATATTGTATTTTATATTTTTTATTAGTTTGTACATAGCATTCAATGAGGTGTCAGATGACGATGCCTTTGAGAGGCAAGATAAGTCCATAATGTCACGTGGTCACTGAAATATGGAACCTTAGAACCAAATTCTAATTTTTTGAAGTTTTTGAAACCTCTGACCTAGTGACTCACCAACTAGAAAGATGACCAAGAAAGACTTGCAACTCAACAAAGTGAACCATCAACCAAGTCAGGGAATCGGGAAGTTATGAAAATTTAGAAATTCTCGACAAGGTTATAAAAATTTGAGGACTAGCGACTAAGCCTATTTTTCTCCCTTATTTTGAGTCTATCATCTCTCTAGTTATAACATTTTACATGAATTATTAATGAAATCTAATCAATGATCTTTCATTAATCTTCTTTGTCATTAATATTATGCAATATGCATTGATATATGTTTTAGTTTTGGCTCTAGTTTAATGAACCAGTTAAAGTACCTTGATTAAATCATTAAAGCATGAATTCATATAAATGTTAAGTGGATATGCTAAGTAGTCATAGAGATATTTTGTTTCATATGCCTCATTGTTTCTCTACAAATTGAAGACAACTTATTATGACAAGACTTAATTTAATTTTTTCTTCCATCAACTCTGCCTCCAATTTTTGTTCCCACTGTGCATTTCCATTTGCAATGCTTAGTCTTAATTTTTCTGAAGTGGATTTTTCCTCATCATATTTCTTGTTTCTCTCATCTAGCCTTTGCTTCTGTTCATTCACTACAGTCTCATTCTGCTTATCCTCTTTGCTTATTGATGTAGAGGAAGATTTTTAATTCTTTTTTATAATTCATTCCTCTTGTTATTTGTAGCTTTCCTCTTTGCTTTCTCATTTGCTAGGTCTGTCTATAACTTTTTAATTTGAGTCTGTAACCTTTTTTTCTCTCTATCTTGATTTAGCAATGATGTGTGCACCAATTCATTGTTCTTCTTTGATACATTAATTTTTTTAGTATTTCCGAGTCCAAAAAAATCCAATTAAAAATTGTTCACCTCGAATTCAAATGGAGCCATTTGATTTGTTGGTTTGTTTTGAACTATGGGAACAAGAACTGTGTACTCCATGATTTCTTTACTTGTGTCAAATGTGGGTAATACCATGGTTTTTGTAGGATCTGAAGTCAGAGTAGATGCACTTTCCATCAATTGTTTCTTTTCTTTTTAATTCAATTTTGATTTCTTTTTAAACTCTTCAATGTAATCAAAACTCGGGGATGTAGGAACAATGGAATGCTTGAATGGCGAAGGAATAGGAGTACTTTTAGTTTCTAATGATGTCACAACCAGACTAACTGGAATTGGGGGCATGTTCGAAAATAACTCCTTTGTGGTGGATTCATTGGTAGTATGATTTGGAGTTGGACCTGTCAAAATCCTTTGCCTCTTTTGTATTCCATGATCACCTGGTGTTTCTGTGGTATATGTTGTTGTTGTTGTCCTCTTGTGTGCAATTTTTTGTTGTAACACATGTTGACCAATACTAGTACTACTACCCATACCATCGCCACTAGAGGCAGTGCGAGTTGCACTAAGTGGGCTCCACCATGGGCATGTCCTAGTTGTGATTGTGTCTGACCATGAGGATGGGGATTTGAATCTCTAACAAATTGAATTGTTTCAAGTCTACTTGTTTTCCCTTGGACTACTTTATCAGCTCCAAGGACATATTTATCAAATGGTTTTCTATGTTGTACATCTATTACTATAGGAATTCCTTGTCCTTGGGACCCCAAACCACCACCTTCATAACCCATTTTTTCAGCTATGGTTGCTCCCGTAGTAAATTCTTCTTTTGTGGCCTCACTTAAAACAAGTTTGAAATTTACATGGCTTTCTTCTTCCCTATTATTATCACTTTCTTCATCTTCTCGTTCATTCAGATGCTCTATATTCCATAATTTACCTCCTAACTATCTTTTGATGCAATGCCATAATTTTTTCTAATAATTGTTCAAAAGAAATACCATTCTTAGTAGCACTTTTCTCCATTGCTACTTTGACCTCATCCCAAGAATCCTTGTTTCTCAAATTTTCAAGCAAAGGTTTTCTTTTATGTTGAATTCCACTTCTAGCATTCTTATTGAGCACAATCATTGATTTAATGGTGTCACATGGATCATAGTGCCAGTGATAAATAGAATCAAAATTAAAAAAAATTAAAAGATCATGTGCCACACTAAATGCTTTTCTCTCGAAAGTCATCCCTCCACATGAAAAAGGTAAAGAAGGAAATAAGGTCTTCTTCCCTTGACCGCTAAAGTGTCTTTCATTAGTACTCTGTATCTACCTTACATATTACAAAGAAAAAACCCTTTCTATTATATGTATTGGAAGTTTGTATGATTGTACTTCTGTTCCATAAAATCTTAGCACAGTATATTCATCCATTAATTGCCAATCAGCCAATTGTATTTCTTTTCCTAGTTGAATGCAATTTCTACATGACATAGGCAATCTAGACATTAGAGTATTTGTAATTGCTTGATGCAATGAAGCCAAAAAGTAGTCTACAAAATGGCTGTAGTTCCTTCGAGAATCATGCAACCTTATAACAATGGTCCATTCATATACTGGAGCCATTTTCTTTTGCTCAAGATTACTATTATCATAGGGTTGAATCTGAAGCCTATTGGTTTGAAACATTCATCTAAATTTGAATAGAAAAATATAGCACAAGTAGGTTGTGAACCTAAATGTCTTGGTGGAACTTCCTTTAATCATTAAAAATTGTTTATGCATGGATTCTACAATTTTCTCAATAAAATTATATTTGGCATGTGGAACACCATAATGGATATTATACACCATTTCAAGGAGGCATGCACCCACTTCCAAATTGCTATCCAGTCTGAGGAAAAATGCTAGCATAGAAATAGTATCATGAACCCATGGTTTAAAAATATCCAAATCATAAGAAGGCTTATGATCACCTTTCAATATGTTTCTATCCTCAACTATTCTATTTAAGAAATAATTTTTCTTCATTTCGTGCACTGCTTCATAATGACTAACAAGCTTTTCTAGGTCAATGTGGACATTTCCAAATTCTTCGGTTGTAAACCCCAAGGCCAACACTTTTCCAAGTTCTTCTACATTAATGGATAACAATTTTTCTTTGATATCTTTATTAACAATTGCTCTTTTGTTATCATTATAATTTAGGGCATAGACCATTATAAATTTTGGGCAAGGGAAAACCTCATGTAACATCACGCGCCCTAATCCAGTTACCCACAATGCACTAATACTATTAACTTGCAATTGCATTTGCTTTGTAGCCTTATTCTCATATGAAAATCTAAGTTCTAAGGTACACTTACCATAGGTTTCAGGATCATAAATATCATGGTATTCATCAGTGAAACTTGGGGTTTTAAGCAATTTTGCATAATGCATTTTTTTATCTGACATTGCTCTAGTGGTACTGGTGGTAGACATGCTGATACAATCAACAATATGAAATTTTTGAATTCCCTATTAGTCCTTAATTTTTCTTAATTATTAAGCTTCTTAACCCTAAACCTAAACTTCAAAGTTTGACAAAATAAGATTTTAAGAAACGTCAAGCGATGAAACGTAGCCACATGAATTCTTTAACTTACCCGAATTTTGAATTTTGATTCTTGAAGTTCAAACTTTAAATTGGGTTACTGGAATGGTTTTGTTGGAAGTGGGACCGTAGAATCCAGAACAGGGTGGTACATTGCAATGAGAAAATTGAATGACACCGAAATGTCTACTCGTTACTTACGGACTACATAGTGCACAAGTAGGTAGTACAATGTACATGGCTGATAACATTTAAAAGAAGCCATTAAAAACAATGATTTACTCCTGCATTGAAAAAAAATTCTAAACCATTCATCTCTGTTAATATAATAGTTATAGGGTGATTCCAGAGGTTTAAGTTCACCAGTGTAGTGCTCTGTGCATTTTATTTTGGAATGAAACTAGAACCATACATCAAATGTTCATTGAATGGTTGAGTATTTTATGATATAAATAATAAACATAAAATATGTGTTTTAAATTTTCTTTAAAACATGTGTTTTAAATTTTCTTTAAAGTTTAATGCGCTAGGATTGACATCAAGGCCAAGGGGCTTGAAAATTAATGTTGCAAATGCCTTAATAAAATGAATTACAATGTCACATTAATAACACATTGCACAACCATTAATACCACTTAACTTGCAAAGGAATTAATAAAATGAATTACAATGTCACATTAATAGCACAACCATTTATTTTATTACAACTGAATTACAATGTCACATTATTACATAGTACAAATACAAATGTAAGCGCAAGCATGAAGCTTCTGCTAGATTGCTAGTGAAAAGTTGAAAAAGTAAATGTGATACATGTATCTCTGAAAATAAATGGAACTTGTTGGGTCAACCATGAGCTCTCAAAATAAACTCATGGGAATTGCTAGGTCAGCCATGGTCTTTGAAAAATAAGTGCATGGGGAAATGGGAGTTGTGAAGATACAAAATGTACTTAGCCCCTTTTAGAACTAGACTAATGTAGAAGATGAGGGGTTGTAAAATTGCTCCCATGCAGAAGATAAGCGTTTAAAATAAATGCATGGGGCTTGCTTGGTAGGCCATAGTGTCTCAAAATAAATGCAAGGGACTCTCCTGGCCAACCATGCAGACGATGAGGGGTCGTAAAACTACTCCCATGCAGAAGATGAGCAATGAAATTAAATTCACAGGAATTTCCTAGGCAACCATGCAGATGACGAGGGGTAGTAAAACTACTCCCATCTTCTCCTTGCAACTTCCACGCACTAGGATAGCACTTTTCTCCATCAAAGCTCCTCATCCTGGTTCAAAACATGTCTAAGAAGTCAGGTAAACCAAATCAACTTCTTTCCAATTCCACCCATTCTAAACTTGAATGAAACTGGTCTTTTAATTTGTAACTACATAACTGGAGGTAGGAGAATTTAGAGCATCCCCAATAATACCGGATCATCTTCTTCTTGAATCCTTATTAAGTTATTAGTGCTACAAAATGAAAACCCTTATGAAAACTAAGTGAATGATTTTAGTTGTGCTCACTATCCTTATTTATTGGCCAAAAGTGCCACCAAAAGTGCCACTACCAGCCTGGTCCCTTGTACACGTCACGCATGTCACGCGTGAGGTTGTGTATAGTTACTACTAACTAGTAATAATTGTGATTCATGCAAACCAAAATTTGAACTTAATCGGTAACTCAAGCTAGCTACATGCAAAGTTGCAAACTGTACCTCAAACTGACAAGTTGGAAATTGTCAAAATTGACAGTGCCACGCAAGCTGTTGATTGTCAAAATCATTGGATTATTGACATCATCTACTATGATTCTACAGTACAACATGCAGTTTTCAATATAAAGCTATCCAATCAATCAATCTATCTATTCATATGACATTAATCTATGATGTCCCCTAGTGCCATAGCCAAATTAAGAATTTCAATAGAATAAATGAAATATAGAGTACTTCGACACATTGAAAAGAGAGAATTAAATATCTCATTTTACCTTAATCATTATCAATGTCCTAATAAGTCACAATAAATTTTGCTCACTTATGATCAGAACTGTATGTTGATTTTTGAAACCAATAATTAATAAAATCTTAACCATTGATTTATAAAAATCTAACGGTTCTAGTGTTATTCTGGAGGTTTTAGTTCGCAAGTCTAGTGCTTCAAGGATTTACTTCCAGAATGCATCTATAACCATCCATCGAAAATTCATTGAATGGTCCCTCTTTTAAAAAAAACTTTATGCACGTGCATAATTTAAAATGGGGCATCGCTAGGTTGATGAGACTCGACCCTCAGGATTAAAGAGTTAAGATTTAAGGCTTTGTCATAAAATATTTTGGTCTGACTTAGGCAATATTAAATGGTAAACAAGAGCACCAATATTTAAATGTTAAAATATTTAATGGTGCTAGTGTAATTCTAGAGGTTTCAATTCCCAAATCTAGTGCTTGAGATATATACTTCTGGAATGCAACTACAACTGTCCATCGAAAATTCATTGAACGGTTGTGGTCCATAATGTCGCATGGTCACTGAAATTTGGAACCTTAGAACCAAAGTCTGAAGTTTCAAAGTTTTTGAAACCTCTGACCCACCAACTACAAAGATGACCAAAAAAGATGTACAACTAAGGTTAGGAAAAGCACCAAAACCCCGATAGGAAAGGTGTCAACTAAGGTTAGGAAAAGCACCAAAACCCCAACTTTGGTGAATTAAGATAGGAAAGGTGGCAAGGATGGTGCATTTATGAAGTGAGGATCACAAGAAGATTTTAGCAAGTGGACATGACTGGAGGATTGATGTGTAATTAAGATCGATACGTGCGGAGTTTGGAAAATTATTACATCTCGACCCTCGATTAGTGAAGTTAATATTAGAGTTTGGCATGGAGAAGAAGGCACACAAAAAATCTGAAAGAGTGGTGGTGGTGGTGGTGGTGTAGCTGCAACAGTTTTCAAATGGAGGCCAACTTCACTTTATGTTTGAGGAGGTAATTAAACCCATTTTATGGTGAAGCTTTTGACAAAAGATTAATGGGTATGTTTTTATTCACTGATGGGAGGTTGGTACAAAGTGTGCGGATGATTTTGGGAAAATCCTTTGGAAATTTGAGGCATAGATACAAGACTAACATGGATGTATAATCCTTGATTATAGCATGGGGTTTGGACTTGGGGGAATCGACAAGCACAGTGAGAGAAGTGATGGAGATGATTGTTCATAGAGATTTCTTGGAAGGATTAGAATCAATAATTGAATGGGCAGTTCCAAGTGAAGGTTTCGACATCTAGGAAGGCTTTGAAAATGTGGAACTAGAAGGGGTAGAAGTTTCGTGCGTTGGCTAGAGGATGATATTAAAAATCAATGTAGGGAAGAAGCAAGGTTAGGTTGGGAAGCATTGAAGCTCTTTATAGAGTTGATGAAGGTGGAAGCAATTATAGCACAATTGAAAGCATAAGAGAAAGTGGAGGTAGAGCACATGGAAGCACAGGAGAAAGTGGAGGAAAAGTGGAAGGATATATCTGGATCTAGATTTGCTATGATAATTCCCACTTGTTGTTCATTGGGAAGTGGTCACTTTCTTTTACTAGCTCTTTGCCTCCATCGTTGCAAGAAATTGGCAAAAGATTCTCCCTTTTTTTTTCTTTTCTTCTAAGAGTGTATAATTATTATAAGCTTATGTCCATGTAAAGATTGAAGGAGAAGTGCTCTATGAATTTGTTAATGATTTATTGGAAAGTTTTGATACCTAGAGGCAACTGAGAAAACCAATCTATGGTAGGACCTATTAAAATTTGTGGGAAGAGGCACATTAAATAGGACTCATTATAGGCGACCTCCATACACATGAAGTTAAAATATTTGATATGGTCCACAAGACTTCCTATCCCTTTATATTTGTCAAATTTGTGGATTTCAAAGCTGAGAGGGAATGGTACCATTGTGATGTTTCAATCAAATGGATAGGGACATAAGTTCTATTTATGGGGCTTCTTTGTCTTGCCCATCCAAAGGTCCTGCATTTCTTGTGACAACACCTTAAGTTGTGATGCTAGATCATCTTGCGGGTTTAGTGGAGGAACATATGCTGGAATGATGGATGAGTTTTGATATGATAAGGTGTTGTATGGTGGTGTAGGATAAGGTGATGATTAAGTGGGTGTATAGGTTCCTAATGTGTTTGGATTGACAATGTTCTATTGAGGGTTATAGTAGGAACCTTATTGTTGTGTGATCGATTGTTGTTGTTGGACATACTAGTGGGATTGATAGGGTGCTAGGGCTGCTTGTTGTTGTTGTTGGGATGCTAAGCTACTTGATGTGCTACTAAGGCTGCTTGTTATTGTTGTTTGTGTCTTGCTAAGGTTGCTTTATGTGCTGCTAGGGTTTCCTGTTGTTGTTCTTACTATTGTTGTGTTGCTAAGTCTACTTGTTGATAGGCTTGTTTTGCTTGCTATAAGGCTAAGGAATGTACTTACAATGTAGGATCAGGTGGTTTTTGGGACATTTGTGGAGGATTATGGGTGTTGATCTTTTGAGTGGTAACGAATTGGTGATGAGAGGTTGGCGATTCCTTTGATTTAACATTCCTTGTAAGATAGTGGATTGAGGTGGAGGAATCTATGTTTGAGATCCTGTTTGATTTTACATAGTAAAGGGGACTATGGGAAAAGATGAGGACGATTCCATTATATTGTGCGATGGAAATGAAACACTAGTACGTTGATTCAATTGATTAAAAAGGTTTCCTTGTCCCATGTCTTGAGGATTTCCTTGTGTTAGGGATGTAGATAATGTATTACCTGTGTTGATAGGATTTTTTGCCAAGGGATTGCTTTGAGTTGAGTTGATAATGGATGGGATAGATGTGTTTTGTGAAACCAATGGTATGGATGATCCAATTAGAAGATTGGGTAAGGATGTCCCTATTTGCATTAAGGGTTTGCTTTGTGGTATGGTACTGATATGCCCTTGCATGTTGTTTTGAGATACTTGATCCACATTTTCATGATGGTAGGAACACTTGTGGTACTCATGGGTATGTATGAAGAGGGATTTCCTTGATATGTGGAAGTCATTGTGGAGTAATTAAGGTAAATAGGTTTCTATTTCTACTTAGGATCTTCAGGAATGAGAGGAGCACCAAAGGTAGGTGTCCAAGAGGTCATGTGAGATGGAGGATTGGTTTCAAGGGTACTCACAATTGTGCTACTTTTAAATAGAAACTCGTATTCAACCAAAGTATTTAGCAAGGCTTGCTGCAATACTGGGAAAGTAGGTTTGAAGTAGCCCTAGTGATGGAGTTGTGAAGCCCTGTGTCAAATTCAATGCAACAATGATGGGGAGATAGGAGGTATTTTTTCAAAGGATTGATGTTCCATGATTTCCTCCCTAGTGAGTTCAAATGGATTACTTGTGATGTATTCTATCTCATATGGCCCTGATGGTGATGAAGGTTATTGTGATGGAGTAACTTGACTTCTTGGATCAAATTCTAAAGGATTTGGATCACTTGAGGTAAATGTGACTTTGGTTTTCTCCATGATTCTCTTGTGTTGTGATCTCATCTTTACCATAAATTTTGTGTCACCTTTGGGAGAGTTATGTTGTGATTTGTAATGTTTGAACTCTCTAGTTGACTCAAATCTAGGGATGCTCTAAGTATTTTTGGAGCAATGATGATAGTGGGGGATGAAAAGATGGGTGATGTGGAAAGTGATCTTTGCAAATGTTTTGGGACAATACTTTTGACTTAAGTTTGAAGTTTTGATGTTAGGATAAAGGATGTTGATGAACTTGGAAATATTTTATAGGGTAGAATCATGACTGGAACCTATTAAAGTGGTGGAGGGATGATTGGTTGTATTCCCACCCACTTTCAAAGAGATTCCACTCAAGGATAACCTTAGAGATCTCAATGCAAAGGGGATTAAAATATTGCAATAGGGTTGTCCTAGGAAATGAATATGATCTAATGAGGGGTTCACCACCAAGTTTAGAATTGGAAAAGACAATGCAATGCAATATGTAAAACAAAACCCTAATTGAATGCAAACTAACTTGAAATTACCTAGAAAAGTGAACAAAATGCAACAAAAAGTTATGAAAAAGAAAGTGTGCACCTGGGAAATTGAAGAAGGAAGAATGGAGGTCTAGATCACTAAAAAATATATTGTGAATGATGACTGGGACTCATTCACCAAGCTAGTCGAATCAGTCCAGTTTTTGAGAAAATATATAAATACAGGTTTCAGCCAAAAGGTTATCTAGATTTGTAAAAATCTCTGTTAGGCCTGTATAGTGGGACTCATTCGCCAATAGTGGTGAATTAGTCCACTTCTTTTTTTACAGAAGTTTATGACTAGATTCTATTCCTCACAGTCTACTCTACTCTTTTTGACTGGTTTCTAGATCCGAAACTGCAAATTGCCACCTGTAGACCTTCTCCAAGCTTCTCCAAGGCTTGATGACAACTTTTCTCCAACTTTGCTTCTTGGAAAATCTACAATCTATCCCTACAAATCACACACAAGAAGAGGGAAAAATGCTGTGGGTTTAGGTAATAGGGGTTTTCCTTGGTCAAACTCATTGTTGGTAATTAAACCTTGAAATGAAAGCAAATATGAATGGAGAATGATGAATGAAAAAATAACAATGTTTCAACTCACCAAACCATAGCAATTAAGGTGAGCTGAAATCATGCTTGAAATGGTTGCAATGGATGTGGTTCTTGAATCTTTCTTGAATGAAGTTGATCTTTCTTGAAATGCTTGCTTGGATCATAAAATTTACATCACAATTGTTAGCACAATAACAAACATGATGACTGCAATCTTTGACATGATGATTCACACTTGAAGAATGATCTTTAATTCTTGATAATTTTCCCTTGAGTTCCTTGAATGCTCTTGTGAACTCTTGAATGCTTGTAAAATTTTATAGGTGAGAATATGAGTGAAAGAACCTTGTATTTATACTTAATTATGCAAGAATTTCTGATATTACAATGCTACATGCTGACATCATATCTAGGAGAATAAAATCTGATCAGAAAATTGAATTAAATTTGAATTTTGGTCACATGGGACTCATTCAACCAAGGTGGTGAATGAGTCCCATCATACATAATTTATGGGACCAAAAATGAAAAGTGCTTAGAAATGTGTGAAACCTACATTGGGGCCAAAAAGACCTAGGTGGGACTCATTCGCCCAAGGTGATGAATGAGTCCCAGACACTAAATATGGGCCACACAAGCCAGGAACACATGAATTATGATTGGTTATTGATTGGTGTCAGGATTATCCTTGAAAATATGCAATAATGAGGCTTGTGGATGTGAAATAGGGCCAATTAAAGCATAAGAAATCCCAATTATTAATGACAAGCCTAGATAAGTGTGAAAGTGAGTTATAACACTTTACAACACTCCAAATAAGGAAAGATTAAGATTGATTATGATTAAAATTATGTTTATTATGCTTAGTTAATTGATAAAACCTTAGAAAAGTGTGAAATTTGCTTACAACACTTCATAACACTTTTGCAAGGCACCATTAAAATTTGATTAGTTCACAAGGGTCCAAGACCTAATGAATGTGTTATCCACATTACAACATTAAATCAAGGCAACATGAGTTACTTTTTCAATGACTCCAGTGACCTTCAAGATATAGACTAGTTCAAATATGTTAACTAACTCAACCAAATGCATGGAAAAGGATACATTTCACATACAAAGTAGCTAAGTTAGGGTTTGGGTTGATTGATGTCTAAGCTAAAAAGTGTTGGTATATTCAAAAAAATTGCAAAGTTAGGTGAAGTGAAGGATGAATTTTTTGATGAAGGGGTGGATGAAATGTTTGACCCAATGTTGAATCAAAGTGAACCTTTGTTTGCCATGAGAAAGGTAGTGAGAAATATGCTATACCTCTAAATCTTTCAACTTCTAAAGACTTAATGATTATGTGAGAAATTCAAAAGTTTGGAAAAGACCAAGATTTTGACAGTAACAGAAGGAATACAAGTTGGGATTATTCCTTGAAGCACGTTTGTAGAAGTTGTATACCAACCTATTTCTAGTTTCGTGAAGTGCCAAAAGGTATTTCTTGAGAGCTTTAGGACTAAGATGCCTAAGTTTGAAATGATGAATTGTTGACCTTACTTTAGGGATCCTAACTGTGTGTGAGATTATTTAGAAAAAGTTAAGGTTTATGGAAGAAAGGAGGATATTTATTGCCACGTAGGTGGTGGTAATGTGGGCCTTCTAGCATCAATATCATCTTGTTCCTCTTATTCATATAAGATTGTTGCTATTTTTCTCCACTAGGTAGGTTTTCTTTTGTTTCAAAAGTGAAGCTTCTCAAACTACTAATGAGATCAGTTTGTTCTCCATTAATGAGTTTAAAGTTTGGTTGAATGATAAAAATTGTAAGATTAGGTTGTTGAATGGGAGTAATCAGTCTCCAAATAGTCATGTGGGGTTCAATTGTCAACTTATATTGCTTAAGTGAATTTATTTTACCAAAATCACTTGTCTTGATTAAGTTTTTCAAACTAAATGTTTATGTCAAAACCATCATAACTTTCATAATGTCCATTTTGTGAGAATCATGATACTGAAGCCATAATTGCCTATGTTGTCTTTGGGAAATATGGATTGAGATATAAGTCAAGATATTTAGAAATCTCTAAGGATAGAAATCCTCAGGACAAGCAGTAATATCAAGGCTATTTCAAAAGATCCATATTTAACCCTTGAGGTGTTTGAAATTTTGAGGAAGATAGTGAATTTTTGTTTATAACTTTTTGGAACCAAGCAATGTATTAAAATGACTCACAATCATTTTTACAATCTTATGTTTGAAATGGCCATACTTATTGAGTCCCCACTCAGATTTCTCCAAACACTAAGACATTGCGAACAGTTAGAGATTTGGAAACACTGGCTCCCCTCCACGACACACACTTATAAGGACCACCAAATCTCAAAATCCTGAAGATCTTAAGATCCTAAGGATTTTTTCATTTCAACAATGAATAGTACAAATGTGGGGTGGCTTCAGAACGACTATTCTAGCAACAAGTATTAAGGATTTTTAGCAACTAAATAGTTTGGTTCTTAGTAACAAACCAAGAACACCCAACTGTATACACACTCACTTTGCCACTTAAGGCTCTTACTACCATTCCCATTCCACTTAAGGCATGGTACTAGGTGCAGTATGTTATACATTCTAGGATAGAAGGTACTTTCTCATGATTTACCAACCTTTTATATAGCTTGTTGGTAAACTTACTTGCAAAAACTTGCCTATGAGTTTCCCGTTGTAGGGTGTGTCTCATATGTAGTAAGTCATCTCTTAAGGGTGACACAAAGCATGAAAGTGTAATTAAGTATTTCCCTTCACCCAAGATCACACGAAGTACAAGGGGATGGGATATGTACTATAAGTACACACAAACAACAAAGTAAACTTGAAGTGTTTATCTTCACCCAAGATCACAAGAAATGCAAGGGGATTGGATACACAATACAAGTGTGTCACAACAAAGCAAACACTGACTGATTTTACTGACTAAAGATAAGATGAATTTATTTTATGCACCAAATGAAATGTTAAGTTGCCTTGTTCAATTTTAAAACCCAAAAGATAATGATAAAATGAGGGTCAAATTTTAGTCCCAGTTGAGCGTTCGTTTTAAACCCAAATGAAATTTAGTGAGGTCATAGAGTAGAAAGTAAAAATCATAAGAAATTGGGTTATAATTTCCCCAGAGCCTCAAATTCTTGTTACAATCATAAAATATTAAGAGAATGCTTCTTCACTCTAGCTTTGTGTCGTCCAATCTACAAAACCCTGTTAGTCTAGCAACAAGAATAATCTTAGAAGTGCATTAGTAATCCAACGAATTGAAAAAAGTTAAAACACATGCTGAAAAAATAATCGTTAAACTTCTTACCAAACTTGGGTGTTGCTACTTACGATAGCCTTTCCTTGGTGAACAAGGGTTTCACTCTGTAGAAATAACAAAGAGCATGATAGCTGTAGACACCGAAATTTGGTTTAAGCCTACAACTTCAATATTCTTAATAATTCGTATTTCTTCCATGGTCATGATTAAATAATGTCAATTATTTAATTAATCACTAAAGTTTTCATTTCTTCTATTAATTAAATAATCTTAATTATTTAATTAATTCATACTTTTCTTTATTCCATCTGATTAATTAAATAAACACTTTTTATTTAATTATGTTACTAATTAACCTTATCCTTCTTCTTTGATTAAATAAATTCTTATTTTATTTACTCTTTATTATACATCAACTATAATTAAATAAATCCTTAATTTATTTAATTATTCATTTAAATCCCTTCGTCACTTAATTAAATAAATCTTATTTATTTAATTATTCTTCAAATATCAAATCTTGAATTAAATGAATTATATAATTCATAAATCCAATTTTAACGCATTCCTCTATATTTAGATAATTGTGCAAATTATCTAAGTATTTACTTTTATTCGACTCGAAGATCTATTTAAATCGCTCAATTAACTCTTGATTTAATGTCTGAGTGGCTTTCTCGATTTATCTCTTCGTCAAATCATTCAATCGTCCAGTTCTAACTCGATTGCGTGTACATGCAGATTAATTAAATATTCCTATTTAATTAATTAAACCTTGTGCATGCATTCAAACAAGAGTTGCTTTAATCAATCTTTATCTTTGTCATGCAAAGATAATTCTTCTATTTTCGAATACCAAACTTGAAGATTAAATCATTTATTTAATCTTTAATCATATTTCTAATTTGTATCACTCATGTCACTATTAATAGTTATCATAATGCATGTCTAATCTGTCGATCTAAACCATCTGTTGATCTTTCGATCCTAGCCTGTCGTTCGAATAATCAATTTTCTATAAATTGATCTATCATTCTTCATTCCAATCTCTCTCGAAATCTTATGACTTTTTGGAGCAACTATCTTGAATCTTCAATGTTTTCAAAATCACAATCCTTAGGCTATACTTGCACAAACTTTTCAAAATCTGAGGGCAATTATACTACAACAAAAAAATGGAGAAGGGCAATCGAGATGATACATGAAATTACGTACATATTGCGTGAGATTGTTCAGTTTACTTACATTTTTACTTTCCTTTGTTCTTTGTTGCTTAGCTTAGATTGCATTAGAGTTTTAAATTGCATTGCATGTTTGCTCTGATTTGTTTCTTCTACATTTTTCTAGATGTTGCATTTGGTGAACCGCATGTGAGTGCGCAATCAGCGCATTTGCATGCGGATCAACGCATTTGGAAAATTACGTAGATGGTTAGCGTAGGGTTTTTGCGGTTCAACGCGACTGTAGTTGAGTTCCACACATTTGCTAAATAGCAACACATTTGAATTTAAAATAGCCACATGTGTATATTTTTCAACGCATTTGCATTTATTTCGACGTAGTTGTTATTTAGTTTACGCAATTGTATGTGATCTTTCACTTACGTAGACACTTTTGTATTTTTGCACGCATTTGCATTTAATTTAGACGCATGTGTGAAATTGAATTTCCCATTTTTTTCTTCACCGCATTTGAAAAAGAATGACACATTTGAAAAAATAGCAAATAAATGCATAATAACTCACACAAATCAAAAATTCACAAGTCAAGTATAAGGTACATACCGGGGGGTCTACATCGGCTGGCTGCCTGAAGGTCCGGATCTTGTATGCTTGATGATGGGTGTTCGGAAAAGGAGACATCTTCACTGTGGGTGCAGAGCAAAATCTCAATTCTCAAAGCTATGTGGGTTAAAATGAATAGGTTTTTACCCCATTTTCTATTTATACCTAGGGTTTTGGTGGCATTCCTTTCTACTGGCTACATCAACTTCCAACTTCAATTGACCCGTACCCATCCTTACCACTTCCAACTTCAATTCCATCAACTCCACTGCATTTCTAGCTATCCAATGAACTAATCAGGATCATTTCCAAATTTTTATCGATTTTATTTGACACAATGCTGAAACGACATTGTATCGAAGAGGGGAAAATGTAGACACCAAAATTTGGTTTAAGCCTGTGACTTCAATATTCTTAATAATTCATATTTCTTCCATGGTCATGATTAAATGATATCAAT
Source organism: Sequoia sempervirens (assembly GCA_007258455.2). Classification (NCBI taxonomy): domain Eukaryota; kingdom Viridiplantae; phylum Streptophyta; class Pinopsida; order Cupressales; family Cupressaceae; genus Sequoia; species Sequoia sempervirens. The sequence continues at coordinate 539,189,925 of VDFB02105785.1, read as the reverse complement.
TATTTAATTATTCAGTAAAGTCTTCATTTCTTCTATTAATTAAATAATCTTAATTATTTAATTAATTCATACTTTTCTTTATTCCATCTGATTAATTAAATAAACACTTTTTATTTAATTATGTTACTAATTAACTTTATCCTTCTTCAATTAAATAAATTCTTATTTTATTTACTCTTTATTATACTTCAACTATAATTAAATAAATCCTTAATTTATTTAATTATTCATTTAAATCCCTTAGTCACTTAATTAAATAAATCTTATTTATTTAATTATTCTTCAAATATCAAATCTTGAATTAAATGAATTATTTAATTCATAAATCCAATTTTAACACATTCCTCTATATTTAGATAATTGTGTAAATTATCTAAATATTCACTTTTACTCGACTCGAAGATCTATTTAAATCGCTCAATTAACTCTTGATTTAATGTCTGAGTGGCTTTCTTGAGTTATCTCTTCGTCAAATCATTCAATCGTCAAGTTTTAACTCAATTGTGTGTACATGCAGATTAATTAAATATTACTATTTAATTAATTAAACCTTGTGCATGCATTCGAACAAGAGTTTCTTTACTCAATCTTTATCTTTGTCATGTAAAGATAATTCTTCTATTTTCAAATACCAAACTTGAGGATTAAATCATTTATTTAATCTTTAATTCTATTTCTAATTTGTATCACTCATGTCGCTACTGACAATTATCATAATGCATGTCTAATCTATCGATCTCAACCATCTATTGATCTTTCAATCCTTGCCTGTTGTTCGAATAATCAATTTTCTATAAATTGATCTGTCATTCTTCATTCCAATCTCTCTCGAAATATTATGACTTTTTGGAGCAACTATCTTGAATCTTCAATGTTTTACTAAATCACAATCCTTAGGCTATACTTGCAAGAATTTTTGAAAATTTGAGGGCAATTATACTACAACGACAAAATGGAGAAGGGAAATCGAGATGATACATGGAATTACGTACATATTGGGTGAGATTGTTCAGTTTACTTACGTTTTTACTTTCCTTTGTTCTTTGTTGCTTAGCTTAGATTGCATTAGAGTTTTGGATTGCATTGCATGTTTTCTCTGATCTGTTTCTTCTGCATTTTTCTAGATGTTACAATAGCATCATGATTTGGTCGACCATCGCTTTGATGAACTAGGGAATCATTGTATAGAAAAACTAGAGAGCACAATAGCATCACTATTTGGTCGGGTGTCACCATTTGTAGATCTTTGATCTCACTAAAAATATTAGCGTTACTATTTATTTAATCAGTTTCGATGCATTTAATAGGCATTTCTATTTGAAATGATGATAGCCTCACTATATAGCGATGCCCTAAAAAGGTGTCGCTAAAATTGAGTTGGGTGTCATTGTTTCTTATAAAAGTAAAAAAGAACAAAATTCTTGAGATATAAATTAATTAAATTGACAATTTTCCCACCCTCTAGTGCCAAAATGTCAATCGAGGATATTATTATGGGCCCATTACACTTGATCCATGATGAATTGAAGCATAACAAAGCCACTAATACTCAATCGAAACAAGATCAATCAAATTGAAGTTAACTAAAACATTTATTGAAACAAAGAATTCTAAATATGAAAACATTAAAATGTCTACTATAACCCATCTGAAACTTATCCCGTTTTGGAATTGGTGTCATGTTGATGTGAAATGATTACCCTTTCCCAATCTTGTGATTAGTGATCTTGTTTCAATTGATTCTATTGAAGAGAATCGATGAAACAGTTGTGAGATGTGATTAAAAACATGATTTATGCTAAAAGGAGTATGATGCAAGAGTTAATCTACCATTATTTTATGCTAAAAGATCTATATATGCAATTGCAAAGCTAATCTAAATGAGATTTAAACTAAAAAAATTCAAACACTAATTATCTAATTTAGTTAAATGGATGCATGGAAGCCATTAATGGAAACTAAGCTATTATGTAACTAATTTAAAATAAATTATGCTAAATGTGTGCTAAATATGAGTGTAAGTGTGAGTGATTTCAACAACATACGTTTGCTTTGAAAAGATGGATCCATTTGTTTCCAAATAATGTTCTATTTATAGGAGAGAAAATGAGAAATGAAGGGTTGAGATAAAGAATATCAATCAACGGTCAAGGATGAAAGAAAGAAGAGGCATGGATCATGTATTTTCATCAACAAGTGAGAATGCAAGATGAGATTTAATCAAGTGTTCTCATTCCTTCCAAACAAGCAAACTTTTAACCTGTACAAGAGGTCCAAAGTTAACTTGCACAAGAAGTCCACATGAAGCTTTGTGAAAATATGGATCCTTTTTCAAATGATTAGAGGAGAGACAAAAGGATATTTTGCAAATTAAAACAAAGTTTAATTGTGTAAAAGAGGAGGGAATATTCCATGGGAATACTCCCCTTTACGAGGAATGTGCAAAGGAGGAATATTCCCTTTGAATATTTCCTTGCATGTGGGAGGGAATTATATTAGTTAGATAATTGCTAATTAAATAAGGGTTTAATCATGAAATTAGGGGATTTAGAGGAATAAAGTGACTTTCATTAAATTAAATGATTTAATGAAACAGGGAAGGTGAAATGACATTTAATTAAATAACTTAGGGCTATTTAATTAAATAAGAAGACTTAGGGAATTAAATCAAATAGTTTAATTTATTTAATTTAATGAGATGAAATGTTAACATGATAAGGGGGGAATTAACCCGATTAGATGTGTTAGGTTAATAGATGCAAATGATGCAATTAATTAAGTAGCTAGGATAATTTAATTAATTAAGTAAAAAGAGGATGGGTTCCAAGAGGAAATGATATTAGTATACTTGATTCGAGTGTATGATATCATTCAAGACATTTTCCAGTGTCTACAAAAGGTATGCATGAAAGTGATAGAAAATAAGCTAATATCTAGTCCCATCAATGTTGGTTAATGGAGAACCATCTTCTTTATTTAGAGCTTTAAGAAGAAAAAAATTATCCCTTTTCCTTACTTGATTTGGGAATAATTGTCATTGAATTAACCTAATTTTACCCAGATTTAATGTTGTAATGTGTTGTAACACATTCACATTGATCTTGGGCCCCTCTTTAATAAAATGTACATAATCTGTACCCTCTTTTAAGTGTTGTAACACAATTTCACATTTATCTAAGGTATCATTAATTAATTGTGGATAATTAGAGTTAATTAACCCTTTCAATTCAAATTTAAACCTTATTTGTGACACCTCTCGAAGATCTATCTCAAAACCCATAATTCAAATTACATAACGTTTAATTGGGAAAATTTGAGGTCCTAGAAATTGGTGGTAGGACCTGTTGTCACCTAGAAATGCACCCTATGCAAAGTTGTAAAACTAAGCTTTCTAGTGAAACATTGGATCACTCCAAGGCTGTGGGTCACCTGAGATTGGAGTGAACCTCCGGAGAAGGGCGGCTTCCTTTGGGTATCACCTAAACTATTGATCACTAAGAGTTAAAAGGAGAAGGAATGCATACAAATGAGACTAAACTAGCCTATTCCTATGCTGATACATCAAGCTTAATAAGATTAAGGAATACTTAGAATGCACTTGAAATTTGTTAATGATCAGAAGAACACACATCAAATTCTATGAGCTACACATTAATATGTCACAAGTAGGCTTGACACACACGTTTTGAATAAAGGAAAACACTTTCACAGAATAAAATCTATGTGTGATTATAAAAACACAACTTGTGATTCATATAATGGTGCTCTTTTACAAAGGAAGGCATGAATATCAGATAAAGTCATAAAGGAATAACAGAATTCACAAGATAACTTAATTATTAACCTGAAATGCACCACACTCTGCGAGAATAGTGATAGAAAAACTGAAGCATCAATAGAGGCCAAGGCAACTCTGTATCTTATATTCCAAGATCCAGTTGAGTTACAAAACATACATTTAGATGAGAAGGATTGATAAAATCACTAACTCCTTTGAATGCATCGTTCGAACTATTTACAAAAAAGGAAAAAAATGGCTTATATATAAAAAATGTGTCGGCTCCTTAGGGCTTACAGAATATCAATCCTCAAAATAGATTTTTCCCTAGATCTTTTGTCTGAATTTAATGCTAAACCCTTCGTGTTCATGTCGGTGAAGAAATATCCCCCGGAGAAGCCTTCTAATCTTTCTACAACCACGCATTCATTTCTCAGCCTCGTGTCCATCTTTGAATCCTCTACCAAAGAGCTACATTGAATGTCCCCGAGTTCATAACAGATACACATTGCTTTTCATCAGTTGATCATCTTCCTCCTGGTCAGACTACCATGGCTCGCTCTTAGCCCTCTATGATTGGCTGGCCATATGCCACATGAGACTACCGATGGTCAAAGGCTCGCTCAGTCTGAATTGCATGTCGGTGAGACACTCATTGTGTCTCCCCAATGCGACTATATCATTCTGCAACTTATCAGCATGACCTATAATCGTCGGAAAGAGTCATAACGAGCCACATATGTTTTGGTGATGAGTCCACCGTCTTTCAGTCAGGGAGACATTATTCCTTCGCCAAGACATCATGGAAAAACTACTTCCTTTGGCTGAGATCACCTTTGTTCGCCAAGACATGGCCGTTTCGGCAAAACCTTAGGGCAAAAAATGGAAACTACACTGAAGTCAAATGTTAGGGAGACCCCCTGCATCGGCGAGACATCTTGACAAAAGCACCCACCTATGCTGAGAATCCATCCTCCACTGAGTTTTTCACTTATCGGCAAGACACCACCAAGTTGGGGAGACCTTTCTTCGACTTGGAATGCTATACCAAATGCCTTATTGTTGATGAGACTTTAACAGGTCACTGAGACCTTACGTGGAACGCTTTGTCTTTCAGCGGGCTTCTTTTACTATTGGGGAGACATCTTCACTTTGGCATGACCTTATGCCGATGTCAAACATTCTCGGTGAAATATTTCATTGTCGACGAGACTCCTACCGAAGGAAAACATATCGAGGCCCCCCCTTTCTTCCTTCGGCAAGACCACCTCAATTCGCCGAGATGTCTTGTCGAGATCCCTTAGTCATACCGAGGGCCCTCTTTCTTTTGTGTTGCTTCTATCTGTCGGCAAGAGGTCATATGTTTGGTGAGAGATCTTACCGAAAGTACAGTGCTATCCCGAGACCCCTTTCATTTCGGTAAGACTCCCCATCTGTCGGCAAGACTTCTTCCTGAGCTCATCATCTTTTGGCGATCTCAGTTCATTTCGGGGAACAAACTGCTTCGATAAGACTTTTGGTGTCGGCGAGACATCTCACCGGTCTTCATTCCTTACATCGAAGGCACATCCCTTCAGTGAGACTTCAGTTGGTCGCTAGGACCTTATGCCGATATGAAAACTCCTTTCCCAACACCGCCTCATTTTGGCGAGACACCTCTTGATCACCGAGACCACATAGCGATGAGAACCTACTTTGCCGAGAGAGCAACCTTTCCCGTCGGTGAGACATCTGACATCGGCAAGATGCTATGCCAAATATGACCCTTCAACGACCCTCTCATTTTCTTCGGTGAGACATTTGAGAGGTCTTGGCGACCTCCTTTAATGATTTTCATGCCGAACCTTCCTAGGGCAGGTTCTCCCACTGAGTTCCCTGTGACCTAGCAACAAATGTAGGATCTTTGCCCTAGTGTGAATGTTCCATTGGCCTCTCGAAGATCTAACACATGATTATCCTACCTAATTAAAATTGTAGGTGAAAAATAGGCAACAATTTTGGTGACCTTTGCAGGATGTTTTCCTACTAAACATGAGAACCAATAGCTACCACTTGTCCATTGGGTATGGAGTCATTAGAAGGATCAGGAAACAAATAAAAACGCCAGCCTTGCACATGTCTACAACTCACATGAGATCCACAGGACACAAAAGGTTGCCAAAAGGAAAACAAAATAGGGGAAAATGAAAAAGAAAAAACCATGCCATCATAGCACCCAGGAAATAGAAAATAACTAACCTGAAGCGCAGAACACTTATTGAAAATATAAACCTAAACTACTATGTACAAAAGAGGACACTCATCAAACTTGAAAACAAGGTTTAAGGTGTATCCCATTGACTGGGATAGGAAGTATTTCCCCTTCTATTGTAACCAGTTGATAAGCATTGTGTTCCTTACAATCTCTGATGATAAATGGACCTGTCCACATGTTGTCAAACTTAGTGTGATGGCCGGGCCTGCTTTTGAGAACGTCCCACTTGAGCACGAGGTATCCCTCCTTTAAAGACTTTGTTGTAGCCCTTTTGTCAAATGTCTTCTTTGTTTCGAGCTGATGATGCTCCAAAACCCTCATCGCTTTGTCCCTTGATTCTTCAAGTTCCATGAGCTCTGCATATCTCACAGACCTTGGGTCCTATTCCTCAAACATCTCCAACTGACGTACAATGTCAAGAGTCGGAAGCTCCACAGATAGGGGCAATCTAGCCTCTTTGCTGTAAACCAGCATGTATGGTGAATTACCAATAGATCTCTTAGGAGTAATTTTGTCTGCCCATAGTGCATATCTCAATTTGATGTGCCAGGTCCTTTGATTATCCTCCATTGTTCTTTTGATAATCCTAATGAAATTCTTATTTGTGCTTTCAGCTAAGCCATTACCCTGAGGGTAATAATTTGAGGATGTGTTCAAATGAATGCCATGTTTAACAACCCAATCAGTTAGTTTCAATCCCACAAATGCAAGAGCATTATAAGATATAATAGAGTCAGGAACTCCAAATCTGGTGACTATATCTTCATAGAAGCTCAAGACTGAAGACTCTTTTGCTTCTTTTAAAGCCATTGCTTCTATCCACTATGTGAAATAGTCTGTAGCTGTGAGCACCCACTTGTGACCAATACTGGATGGTGGATTTATTGGTCCAATGAAATCAATGCCCCATCTCATGAAGGGCTACTCCACTTGAATTGGATGTAGAGGCATAGCTGGCAACTTTTCCTTCCCTAAAAACATAGCACACTTGACACACTTTCTTGACCAAGCATATGCATCTTTGAACAAGCTAGGCCAGAAGTAGCCAGCTCTCATGATTTTCCAAGCAGTAGTTCTTGGGGAAAAGTGACCTCCCGCAGCTCCGTCATGAAACTCACGAAGTACCTTCTCAACTTGGTGACTGTGAATGCATCTTAATAAGACACCATTTAGATCCTTTTTGAAAAGAACATTGTTTACCAACACATATGGTATGGACTACAGTATGAAGTATCTTCTTTTAGCTCTGTTCAATCCTAATGGGCACTCACCAGTTTGTAAAAATTGGGTCATATCTTGAACCCAATTAGTTCCCCCCATAGGTACATCATCTTGAGCATTCTGAAACTCATTTGTGTTAGCAAACACATCGTCCTTTTCCAATTCATTTTCTCTGATTGACCCTGAAGCAAGCTGTTCACAACGACCTTTACCTCTAACCAGTTTGGTAATCTTAATATCTACTTCATACTCCATGACCTTGGTGATCCATCCTACTCTTTTTTCATTTAGATCTTTATTCAATAAAAATTCCTTCACATTTGAGTGTGCAACCAAAATATGAACCTTATTGTTTGAGATTAAAGGCTTGAATTTCTTTAGACTTCTGATCACGGAGAGGACATGCTTCTCAACAAATGTATACCTCTCTTCGTAATAAGCAAGTGCTTGACTGAAGAAGGAAATGGGCTTCTCTAAATTATCCCTACTCTTCTGAACCAGCATAGCAGAGATTGAACCACTACTACCAAAAGCATATAAAAAGAGGTCTTTAGCGAAATCTGGATTTACCAATGTTGGGGTAGATGCTAGAGCTTCCTTGAATTCTTCAAAACTACACCTTGCCTCCTTTGTCCAACTGAAAACTATGTTCTTTTTGAGCATGGTAGTCAAAGGCTGTAGCAAATTTGCAACATCAGGGATGAATCTTCTCAAAAAGTTGATTTGGCCCAAAAAGCTTTGCAGACCCTTCTTGTGATTTGGCAATGGCAACTCAAGTATGGCTCTGACTCTTTCAGGGTCAATAGTAATTCCTTGCTTTGACACTATGTGTCCTAATATTTTCCCTTCATGGACAACAAAGATGCTCTTTTTTGGATTGAGAGAGATACCAAACTCTCTGCACTTTTCAAAAACTTTCCTAATGTGTGACAAATGTTCATCAACATTCTTAGAATAGATTGTAATATCATATAAATAAATCAACATAATATTGTTGATCAAACTTTGAAACGCCATGTCCATGGTCCTCTAAAACATGGCACCGACATTGGATAGACCAAAAGGCATCCTTTTGTATGCCATGGTGCCCCACCTAGTTATGAAAGTGGTTTTGAATTGATCCTCCTCTTTAACCAGCACTTGATTATAGCCTGAAAAACCATCCAACAAGGAAAATATTTCAGAACCAGCAACTAATTGCAAGATTTGTTCCATGGAGGGCAGTGGGTAGTGGTCTTTTAAGGATGATTTGGTAAAGTCCCTAAAGTCTACACAGAGTCTTATCTCACCACTTTTCTTCCTAACTAGCACAAGGTTAGAAACCCATGAGGTGTGTTTAATTGGAAAGATAATACCCCCCTCAACCAATCTGGTCAGCTCTTTAATCATTAAGGGCTCAAGCTTAGGATTCAAGGGCCTTTGTTTCTGTCTTACTGGCTTAGCATTAGGTTCTAACTCAATTGTGTGCTGGGAAATATGGGGATCAAAACCTTTCAAATCTAAGTACTCCCAAGCAAAGACATGATAAAACTCTTGGCATAAGGCAATAAAAGCTTGCTTATCTTCATGTGAACAAATTTTGCCTATCTTAAGAAGTTTACCTTTAAAAATCTCCAGTTCTTCATAATGTTCTTCTTTGATTTGCAAGCCAGCTTTACCTTTCTTAAGTTGATCATTAGTGTTGAAAATTGACTCTAAGGTAACAAGACCCTTCGGTAACTTATTTGTCTTCAACTGTATGACTTGATCATCATACCGTTGCTTGAGTTTTGCTTGATTCACCATGGAGAACTGATCTTCTTCGAGCAAAAAAGAAAGAATTTGTTCATCACTGTCAAAAACTTGCCAGTGGATGTTGTTATCAGGAACTAGCGGCCTGACTACAACCTTTACATACTATTGCACTTTATCTTTCCTAATGTCATCTAGAATGTCAAACTGCACTCCAATAGCTGCAAGCCTATTAGCATGCTTGTTCTGGTTCCTTGGAATAGACACTAAGTTAAAGGCATCAAAATCTTCAAACATGTTCCACACTCTATTTCTATAAGACTTTAGTGCATCATTTTTAGCAACATTCAGGTCTCTTATTTGATTAACAATTAATTCACTGTCCCCATAGACTTTCAAGCTGGTTATTCCTCTCTTCCTTGCCCATTCAAGACCTTGAATGAGGCCCTCATACTCAGCAGTGTTATTGGAGCATGCAAAAGCAAAATGGAATGCAAAGTAATACCTATCCCCTTGTGGAGAAATCAACATTGCACCTCCTCCCGCTCCATTCTTGTTTCTGGAACCATCGAAGAACATCTCCCAAAGTCCACTTAGTGGTTGCAGCAACTGACCTGAATCCTTTTCAAGGTTTGGGATCTCTGTGCTAGGCTCAAGAATGACATAGTTACCCATACCAACATCTTGAATCAACCGCCCACTCATGTAACAACACATCAGGAATAACTTCTGATTGAAGCTCTTGAGCAACAACCAACTCACTGTCAGTTGAAATAACATAATTTGTGTTTGGAGTAATGGGGACAACGTTGATAGGACTTGGAATATATGGTTCAATGTGATCTTTAGCCAACCTTTCGGACTTGATGGTAACCTTAGTCCCATATCTTGTTCTAAAGAGCATATGTGACCAATCAGCCGACACATAACCACCTATCTTGGCTGTAAAGTCCCTTGATAAACATAAAGAGAAGAAAGGTGGAAGATCTATGACACATATGTCTTGGGGAACTAAAAAATTAGGACAAGCATGAAGGGTGAGACTCAAATCCTAAATGATGCCCAATGTATTAACTGAAGTTCCATCCAATTGAATTACTCCCTTCTCTAAAGGCTGATACTTTAATCCAAGCTTGTCAGCAATTTGCTTTGGTATCACGGAGCTACTAGCTCCACTGTCTACCATACAGTTATGAACTAACTTGTCACCTATGATCACTGACACATAAAATGGAGGTGGTTTAACTCTTTTTTCTATCTCTTTGCTAGGTTGTTGATCATTTCCCTGAGGACTGTTTGTTAACACAACCCTAACTTGACCTATTGAGGACTCAGATTCATCAGACATCTTCAAACTTGACAAGGCTGGCTGTAACATGTCCTTCTGACTTGGGATGGCTAATGAATCCCACATAGACATTGTAACATTCATTTTCTTCATACTATCAAGGATATTATAAGGTATTGTTGGGTTTACTTTAGAATGTACCTTTATGCCAGTTTGATCAGCTTGCAGGTGTGGCGGCTCCTTGTCTGGGAGTTGCTGATTTCTTTGCCAAGAAGGAGTCACTCGAGATGTAGATGGTTCTGTAGCTGTTGCCTTTCCTTTGTTAGCTACTTGACCAAGCTCAAAAGCCCTTCTCTTTGCCCTAGTGTTAGCTGCAACTGGAGAACTATCTTCATTCAGTCCACAAAACTCTTGACCTTGCCAATTAATTAGGGTGGCATCATTGCTAAGCTGATCCTGGTGTTGTGGAGTTGGACCATTAAGTGCCTACTGCTGTGAACTTGAGGTATTCTGCACCATCAACACCTGATTGATGAGTTAATTTGAACAAGTAGCCTGATTGTGGGGTTGGTTACAAGGGTAACACTACTCATAGTCTACTGCTAAGTTGTTTTGGATAGGAACCAACTCCTTGGTCGCACTAACAGGGGCTGGAGCATAGGCCTGAAAAGGTCTTATGTTCACATTTTGTCTTGGGCCCTGATAATTTCTCTGGTAGATTTGCCTACTTCCTTGATATGCTTGTTGCTGACTTGGATTCTACTGTTGGTAAGGCCTACTATAAGATTGCTGCTTTTCTAAACTAACAAGTTTGTTACCAAAAGACTGCAATAGACTTTTGATCTCATGCAACTCATTTGGAGAACTTGAAGCAGGATTTTCTTGTGTTATAGCAGTTGGAACAGATGGAAAGGGTGCAAAAGGAGGTATCTGCAAGGGAATGTTTGCATGAATCTATGGGAATAGGGGCATTGGTAGCCTGGGAGCAAGTTTACCAACTTGTATTAAGCTGTTTTCATCCCTAATGGCTATTTCAAAGGCGTCTGGTAGAGAAACCCCTCCCATTGATTGTATCATAACAGCTATGTCACTGTTAAGAGCCCTCAAGAAATACAGAAATGCATACTCTGGAGGCGGCCTCACTGTTGTAGGGATTCTATCCTAGGTTCTTTGGAATCTAAAGTTGAAGTCGTTCATCTGCTCTTGTGGAGCCCTCTTGATTGTGGTTAATTGTTCTAATAGAGACAAGTTATCAGACTTGTCTTGAAATTGCTTGTGCAACTTGTCTCCAAATTCGTCACAAGTTGCAATTGAACTTACTGCTAAGCCCCTATACCATTGTACAACTCTCCCTCTCAGTGAAGTAGCTAGTAATCTTACTACAACATCCTCTTGAGTTATATGATGGACTCCGCATAACGAAGCTACATCTCTCATATGTTCAACGGGAATAGTTTGGTCTTCCCCTGTGAAAGTTGGAAGAATCTTCAGGGCTGCCATCGAGATGTCGTTGTGCTGTACCAAATTCAAAGGACTCCCTCCATTGAAAGCAATAAAGGGTTGATTCCTTGGAGCAGCCATTGGAGGTATCTAAGGTGGATTTGTTGGTGCAACAAAATGAGACCCTACAGATGGAGGAGTGGACCGAGTCCTTCTATAATAAAAAATTGTTGTTTCTTTCCTCTTTGTTGCTCTGCCTGGTCTTCTTGGTGGTGACAACTGCAGATATTCGAAAGGGCCTGAGCTGCCTCTTGTTCGAACTTTTTTCATAAACTGTAGAAGGCGTTGGTTTCTGGATTTCTTCCTCTTTGTGGAGTCGCCAAGTATGCCAAAGGACTTCTATAAAGTCTCAAATTCATTGGTTGCATACTAAACCAACAGTTCAATCTAATTTCTGTCCCACCGGGCGTGCCAGAAACTGTTGTCACCTAGAAATGCACCCTATGAAAAGTTGTAAAACTGAGCTTTCTAGTGAAACATTAGATCACTCCAAGACTGTGGGTCACCTAAGATTGGAGTGAACCTCCGGAGAAGGCGGACTTCCTTTGGGTATCACCTAAACTATTGATCACTGAGAGGTAAAAGGAGAAAGAATGTGTACAAATGAGACTAAACTAGCCTATTCCTATGGTGATACACTGAGCTTAATAAGATCAAGGAATACTTAGAATGCACTTGAAATTTGTTAATGATCAGAAGGACACACATCAAATTCTATGAGCTACACATTAATATGTCACAAGTAGGCTTGACACACACGTTTTGAATAAAGGAAAACACTTTCACAGAATAAAATCTATGTGTGATTATAAACACATAACTTGTGATTCATATAATGGTGCTCTTTTACAAAGGAAGGCATGCATATTAGATAAAGTCATAAAGGAATAACATAATTCACAAGATAACTTGATTATTAACCTGAAATGCACCACTCTGTGAGAATAGTGACAGAAAAATTGAAGCATCAACAGAGGCCAAGGCAACTCTGTATCTTATATTCCAAGATCTAGTTGAGTTACAAAACATACATTTAGATGAGAAGGATTGATAAAATCACTAAATCCTTTGAATGCATCATTCGAACTATTTACGAAAAAGGCAAAAAATGCCTTATATATCAAAAATGTGTTGGCCCCTTAGGGCTTACAAAATATCAGTCCTTGGAATAGATTTTTCCCTAGATCTTTTGACTGAATTTAATGCTAAACCCTGCGTGTTCGTGTCGGTGAATAAATATCCTCCGGAGAAGCCTTCTGATCTTTCTACAACAACCACATTCATTTCTGAGCCTCGTGTCCACCTTTGAATCCTCTACCGAAGAGTTGCATTAATGTCCCTGAGTTTACAACAAATACACATTGCTTTTCATCGGTTGATCTTCTTCCTCCTGGTCAGACTGCCACGGCTTGCTCTTGGACCTCTATGATTGGCTGGCCATACACCACATGAGACTGCCGACGGTCAAAGGCTCGCTCAGTCTGAATCACATGTCGGTGAGACACTCATTGTGTCTCCCTGATGCGACTATATCATTCTGTAACTTATTGGCATGACCTATAATCGTCGGCAAGAGTCATAACAAGCCACATATGTTTTGGTGATGAGTCCACCCTCTTTCAGTCAGGGAGACATTATGCCTTTTCCAAGACATCATGGCGAAACTACTTCCTTTGGCCGAGATCACCTTTGTTTTTCGAGACATGGCCGTGTCGGAAAAACCTTAGGGTGACAGCTGGAAACTACACCGAAGTCAAATGTTGGGGAGACCCCTGCATCAGCGAGACATCTTGACAAAAGCACCCACCTATGTTGAGAATCCATCCTCCGCTGAGTTGTTCACTTATTGGCAAGACACCACCAAGTCGAGGAGACCTTTCTCTGACTTGGAATGCTATATCGAAGGCCTTCTTGTTGATGAGACTTTAACGGGTCATTGAGACCTTACGTCGAATGCTTTGTCTTTTAGCGGGCTCCTTTTCCTATTGGGGAGACATCTTCACTTCGGCATGACCTTATGCCGATGTCAAACGTTCTCGGTGAAATCTTTCATTGTCAGCTAGACTCCTACTGAAGCCAAACATATTGAGGCCCCCCCTTTCTTCCTTCAGCAAGATCACCTCCATTCGCCGATATGTCTTGTCGAGATCCCTTAGTCCTACCGAGGGCCCTCTTTCTTTTGGGTTGCTTCTATCTATCGGCAAGAGGTCATATGTTTGGTGAGAGATCTTACCGAAAGCACAACACTATCCTGAGACCCCTTTCATTTCGGTAAGACTCCCCATCTATCGGCAAGACTTCTTCTCGAGCTCATCATGTTTTGGCGATCTCACTTCATTTCAGGGAACAAACTGCTTCGGCAAGACTTTTGGTGTCGGCGAGACATCTCACCGGTCTTCATTCCTTACATCAAAGGCACATCCCTTCGGTGAGACTTTAGTTGGTCGCTAGGACCTTATGCTGATATGAAAAATCCTTTGCTGACACCCCCTCATTTCGGTGAGACACCTCTTGATCGCTGAGACCACATAGCGATGAGAACCTACTTTGCCGAGAGAGCAACCTTTCCCGTCGGTGAGACATCTGACATCAGGAAGATGCTATGTTGAATATGACCCTTCAACTACCCTGTCATTTTCTTCGGTGAGACATCTGAGAGGTCTTGGTGACCTCCTTAGATTATTTCCATGCCGAACCTTCCTAGGGCAGGTTCTCCCACTGAGTTCCTCATGACCTAGCAATAGATGTAGGATCTTTGCCCTTGTGTGAATGTTCCATTGGCCTCTTGAAGATCTAACACATGATTATCCTGCCTAATTGAAATTGTAGGTGAAAAATAGGCAACATGACCCATTCACCCTAGGTGGTGAATGGGTCCTCCCTCTATAGGAACCCCCTTTCTTTGTAGATTCTAAATGGGTGTTTTATGTTCTTTCACTCCAAGAAGGCAAGGTCTTGGAAACTTATTCCATGTACCCATTCACCCTAGGTGGAAAATGGGCCCTATCTTAATGAGGATGTACCCATTTGAATTTGATTCTAGTGGGATTCTAATAATGTTTATTTCTAAATCTGGTATCGGCTTGAATTGTTTGAATTTCAGTGTTAATAAGTTGATTTAGTATAAATATGGGGCTAATTCACATTGTTTCTCCTATCAAAATCTAGCAAGTTCAAGTTATCACATGAGAACTTACACAGTAGTTCACAAGAGCATTTTTAAAGGCATTTCGAGGTAGACTATCAAGAGTTTATTGTAGCAATTCATGATCATTTCATCATGTCTAAGGAATAGTGAATTCCTACATGTTGTTGAGTTAAGATAGTGAATGTAGAATTGAAGATCTACTTGCAAGCATTGTTCACATCTTACTTAAGATTAAGATCTACATTCTTCATGGCAACTACATGTTAGATTGCAAATTTATCTTCCAAAACAACTTCCAAGGTATCAACATTACATCATTTCATGTTCATGCTCCAATTTCATTATTTCATCATTTGGTTTATTTACCTAATTGGGGTTTGAATTACGAAATCCCCTATTCACTAACAATCAACAAGTTTTTCTCCTCTTGAGCGTGTTTCTATAGATTTACAAGTTGAAGATCAAGTGGAGAAGAAGTTTAGATAAAAAATGTCAAAATTGTCAAGTTGCAAGATTGACCTTTATAATGCAAGAACAAGGAATTGAAGCTACAAAAATTATTACATCTTTTGAGAGATGGAAAATGAGGATTCGAGAGTGTATACATCAAGGAAAATAACCCATATTTCAGTTTTAGAAACCCTAACAGGGACCCATTCGCCACTAAAGGCGAATGAGTCCTTTGTGCCCTAAAATTAGGCTTCTTGTAGCAAGGTACACATCATTTTAAGCTCTAAAAACTCCCCTCATAGTTTCTATAATAGATAGGGTTAGTTTCTAATTGTTATTTGCATATTTTGGCTCTCATAATTGCATGTTTTGTGTGGAAAAACTTAGTGGTTTGATTAATTTCACTTTGATGAACCCTATTTTACACCCAAACATTAATGGTGAACCTGATCTATTGAATATTGCAATTTTATTATTTTGATGTCTCTCATTGCATCCTAGATTATATCTCACTCATTTGCATTGAATTAAGATCTCATTTAGGGTTTCTTGCATTGCATTAAAAATTGCATGTCATTTAGGGTTTAGATTTGCATTGTTGTGCATCTCTCTAAATCTGAAAAAATAAAAAAATAAATCAATCATTGTGCATATTATTTAGATCTCATTTATTTTCATTTGAAAATCAAAATAAAATTGAATTTCAATCTAGGTCCTTGCATTCATCTTTTCATTGCATTTTCACATTCCATTTCTAGAAAATTTGAAACTAAATAATAATGCCTCAGAGTTGGAACTAAAAGACATTATTGAAAGCTTGAAAATCATTAATTTTTTTTTTAAAATACCGATCTAGGACCCATTCACCATTACTAGTGAATGAGTCCCTGATCAGGTGAAATCTACACCTTCTAGCATCTGAAAAAACATTAAAAATCACCTTGAAATCAATAGAAACATCTCGAAAAAACCTAACCAAGACCCATTCACCCTTACTGGTGAATGAGTCCCTATTAGCTACTGATTTGTATTTTCTAGAAATTAAAATCTCAATTTTAGGGTTTTTTTTGCTGCTATTACTTTCCTGTTTCAGTTTCCTGATTTGATGTTTCATCAAATTCATTGCATTTAGCTTAAATTGCTTCATTTCAATGCATTTTCAAGAATCAACTTACATTTACAACATTTTATTTTTAGTTTATTTCATTGTGTAATTAGTAAATTGCATTCCTTAGAATCTAAAAAATTGCATTTCATTCTAGGTTGTTGCATTGCCTCTTTCTATTTAGGGTTTGCACACTAGGTTTGTATAACTTGCATGAGATTTACAACTTGGTGTCCTATTAGAAATATTATTATAAGATTCATTTCGAGGCTCATGTCATCTCACGATATCTCACTCGATCTTGGGTTTTCTAACTCTCTTTCTGATAGTGTTGATAATCAACCCTCCATGGCTCATAGTTTTCATACTTCATTTCCCACGACTTCCACTCCTACAACCAATGTGATTAATATTACCAACATCATCCCTACCATCACTAGTTCCACTCAAGCTTTGGAGTCTACTCATAGCTAAGGTGGAATTCTAATTCCATCCTCCACAATACCAATATCCATTCCTACATACATTAGTACACAACCCACAACAACCTTTCAACCTACAACAACCTTTCAACCTACAACAACCTTGCAACCTTCCGCAACCATTCAACCAACCACAACAATCATACCTACTAGCACTGTGTACACTTCCATAGGTAAATTCCCATAGGAAATACTTCTAGCCTAGTCCATTCAAACACAATAACTCCTCAATATTCCATCTTCACCAACCTTCAATTCAATAGCCCTACGCATACATACTCCACTCCACATTATTCCCCTCAACCTTTCAACCAAAATGATCCTATCCTTAACTCTCTTTTGCAAACTATGACATCCCTCCAACCAGTGGCAACATTACAACAAAAAAACAACAATCAAACTTTGTAATACATCAAATCCAACCCACTGTCTTTTGACATATTTAGAGCACAAATGCCACAAGGTATAGAAGTCCCTTGATTTGAGAAATATTGTGGGAAAGAAGATCTTGTCAGCCATTTTTTTTCTTTCATGTTGCCTTGTGTAGTGATTTCATCTTTGAGGATAAATTTTTGGCTAATCCATTCCTTAGGTTCTTGAAGGATACTGGTTTAGAATGGTTTCTCTTCCTTAATGAAAAATTCAATTGGTTCATTAAATGAACTCATTGATGCCTTGTATAACCACTTCCATATTCACATGGGCCCTAACATGACTCTTGCTGATTTAATGACATGCAAGCAAAAAGAAGATGAGAAAGTGAGTAATTTCATAGTAAGATACCAAACACTTTATTCACAAGTGAACATTAAGATTCTTGATGCCAACCTTCAACAAATGTTTATTGTCAACTTACAAGATAAACTAGAAAGAAAACTTTAAATGTTGAGATTTCCATCCTTCACATAGTTATGTACAACCCTTCATGATTATCAAAATTCAACTTGCGGACGTGATGTAAAAAATCCCCCTAGTCGTACTAAAAAACCCAAATCAACAACCCAAAACAATTATCAACCTTTCAAGAAATAGATTAAGGGATGTTTACAACTAAAATCCCCTCAAACAAGTCAAAAAACTAATAATCAAGTGGCTACTATAAAGAGCATAACTCCTTTCTAGGAATGAGAGAGAGAGAGTTCACTCCTTTACCTAATACCCTTTATAATATCATGTTGCAACTTATTGACAAGAACATGCTTACATTACCTCTTGTTAGAGAGCATGACCCTAATATACCATTTCATAAAGGCTTTCGAAAAAATACTTATTGTCATTACCATCAACACAATGGGCATGTTACAAAATAGTGTAAGCGTCTTAAACATCTTGTGCAAGACCTTATTGACAATAACCAACTTCAAATTGGAGGTGTGAATGATCAAGGTAATAAGTCTATAGGTCCTCCTAACCAAAATTTGAAAATATTTATAAATCCCATGCCTAAGCACACTATTTCATTTGTTAAAGCTAGTGAAACTAAGAATGATGTGATGAATTTTGACACGAATGATGACAATATGGATACTATTGAACAACGTCCCACAGATACTGTGGTAGCATTTATCAAAGATTGAACTCCTAAGGGCTCAACAAAAAAGCCTCTTGATATTGCTTTCTCACAAAATGACATACTTGAATGTGCACCTGATGGTCCTCTTTACATAGCTGGCTAAATCAATGATAAGTCCACTAATGGGATATTAATTTATCCTATATATGGAGAGAATGTGATCACTGAAGAATTCTTATATGTGCATGAACTATATCAAGACATATATGACAAACCAAAAGCATGGATCAAGATGCATATTCGGTTTGCTTTCCCTACAATAGGCTCGATAGATCTCCCTTTAAAAGTTGGATCGAAAATGCTAACTATCTCATTTTCCATTATCCCTCAGTCGGACCAATTTCGTGTGAAACTAGGCTATGCATGGATTTGCTCCATGAATGTCGTCCCTTCATTTGTGCATAAATTTATAAAGTTTCCATTTGGAAATTATATCTTTACTTGCATCATAGTGGATTTAATCCTGTGTCAGCTCAAGAGAGTTTTTCATTAGATTTCTTTTGGCCCGAACCTATGGAACCTATCAATCCTTGTGAGGATTTCTTTTTCAAATCATATCAAAATTTCAAGGAAAAGAAAATAGCAGAATTATCCATTCGAAACATTCCTCAACCTACAAATGAAACACCTATCCTTCTGAAAACCCTTCTGAACATCCAAGAACAACCCATAGAAAAGCCTCCTACCATTTCTTACAAGAGACTGCAAGACAATCAAAACAATATCATTGTCGCTCCTACAATCAAAGGAGTTTACAAAGTCAAAGAGAAAGTGGTTGAACAACCTACAATTATTTCTTCTATTCCTCCAAAGAAAGAGAAGGAACCTATGTGGAGACAGATTGAAATGAAATCAAAATGATAGAGAGCGTAGGCATAGACGTCATGCTATTTCTTGTAGGTTAAAAACTCAAGAAGACAAGAACACCATAGAAAATAAAAATTTGAACTTACTCGAAGCAATACATGAGGACTCTATACCCTCACCACAACATAAACAAGAACTTTTCGCGGGCATTGTCATTCAATGTCCTATTGTGATTAATTTAGATGATGACATTGACATTACAAATATTGATGAAGAACTACATAAAGAGTTGAATACACTTTTTTCTTCTATGAATTTAAATGAAAAATATCCTAAAAAGAGTATTGAACTTGGTGCTTCCCCTAGTTTGGTACTTGTCATTTTTTTGTTGGGTAGTTATCCGCTTTTCGTTTATACAAACCGAGATTGGGATGCAAATGACTTGCTTTAGGTTGAATCACATTTGCCTTAAGTACTAGTCTTTTGCATTTTCATGATTTCTTTATGTGATTGCATGTGCATAATGTGATCCCCTATGTTTTTTCGTTTGATGTATCTCTCCCTATTTTTGTGCATTCCTCTATATGTACCTACATTCTTCTATATGTCGTAATCATTTTATTTATCTTGTGTTTTCCTTTTGGGGATGATGCAAGGTATCGAGACATTTATGTCTCTTCCATCTTGACCCAAAAGCTTTTCTCTTTTATCTTTTCCATTTTTCTTGTGTTTTCCTTTTGGGGATGACACAAGGCATTGAGACATTTATGTCTCTTCTATGTTGACCCAAAAGATTTTCTTTTATCTTTCTCATTTGTCTTGTGTTTTCACTTTTGGGGATGACACAAGTAAGATTATGTCTCTTCCATGTTGACCCAAAATATTTTCTTTTATTTTTTCATTTGTCTTTTGTTTTCCTTTTGGGATGACACAAGGCATCAAGACATTTAGCTCTCTTCCATGTTGACCCAAAAGTATTGCTTCGTTTTCCTTTATCTTTGTTTTCTTCTAGTTCTATAGTATTTGGGGAATGATGATAGAATTCTGCTCTATGAAATATTGTAGAACATATTCAAATCCATAGATCCTTAATATTTGTAGAACCCTTCCTTCCTATTTCATACACAACTTATTTTAGAATATATGACTTGGCTAGGGTTTTTCGAGGAAATCTCTAATGTCTTAAGATTAAACATTGGATACTTTAAAGAAATTCCTCACAGTAATGGTGTTGCAATCTCTTTAAAGTGGGGGCATACATTGATGGAATCTTTTGGCATATTTCATGGCATGCTTTTTCTTTTTTCTTGTGTTGTGTCCTTTTCTTGGTGGTTTCATTGGGTTTGATGTCCTCCAAGAGGGTAGATCTCCCTTCATGGCATGATGCAAATGAGGCATCCCATGAGTGACAATTTGACACCCTTGATTTGTCCTCTCTTGGAGACATTAGGCACAATGCTCCCTAAGAAGAAGACCTTACATGAACAAAGAAAAATCCCTTTTTTTTACATAACATTACAAAAGCATTTACAAAAAGCATTACATTGTGGTGCCTTATCAAATTTTCAGGAGGATAACTTTTGGTATGATATGAGAGGCTAATATGATTCTCTCATTTACCACCTCGTTGGGATAAGCTCATCAAGTGGGCAGTGAGGTTCCACTACCCCAAAGTGAGCACGCATGTTTGGGACAACTTACCTAGTTGAAAGTCTTAAGGTTCCACTACCCTAGAGTGAGTACGTATGTTATGGACAAACAACCCCATTCCACATCGCATTGGAATGGTTGTGCTTGATCCTTTTTTTTCTTGGCCTTTGATAGGGTATGGTTATGTATCTTTGTTATTGCTACATACTTAAGTGTCTTGAATGTCTAGTTTATTATGAGTTTGACATGGGGTCATCCTCTCACTAAAGTGGGGAAAAAATGTGGTAATGGAAAAAGTATCCCTTTTCCTTACTTGATTTGGGAATAATTGTCATTGAATTAACCTAATTTTTCCTATATTTAATGTTGTAATGTGTTGTAACACATTCACATTGATCTTGGGCCCCTCTTTAATAAAATGTACATAATTTGTACCTTCTTTTAAGTGTTGTAACACACTTTCACATTTATCTAGGGTCTCATTAATTAATTATGGTTAATTAGAGTTAATTAGCCCCTTTAATTCAAATTTAAGCCTTATTTGTGATACCTCCCGAAGATCTATCCCAAAACCTATAATTCAAATTACATAACATTTAATTGGGAAAATTTGAGGTCCTAGAAATTGGTTCTAGGACCCATTCACTAAGTGGTGAATGGGTCCTCAGTCTATAGGACCCCCTTTCTTTATAGATTCTACTTGGGTTTTGATGTTCTTTCCTTTTCGAAGGCAAGATCCTGGAAACTTGTGCCAAGGCGCATTCTCCCTAGGTGGAAAATGGGTCCTCCCTTAATGAGGCCCCTTTTGAATTTTATTCCATGAGGTAAAATGTACCCATGATCTATAATGCTCTTGGGCCCCACAATTTTGGGTCTCATGAGCATTAGAGATTGTGGATAAATTTTACCATATATAGAGTACAATGAGGGTCATTAGATCAATTATATAAAACCAATTTTGATCCCCACGAGAATTATAGATCATGGGTACATTTTACCTTGTAGAATACAATGAGAGCCATTATATTATATATTAAAACAATGGTGGAAGGAAAATATTATAGACTAACCCTTCAGCCCATCAATAATTTCCACCCTCAGGCCCCTACTTTTCCATGAGAATTATTTTTAGATTGGATAGATTCGTCATCATAATTAATGCATCTTCCTATTATTTTTCAAGATTTTCCAAAAAATTCTCCAAAATTTTAGTGATCTAAAAAAATTGTCAATCAAATTAATAGCTTTTTTTGAAGAAAGAAAAGACTCACCAATAGAAATTAATATTTTTTCTTAAAAAAATGAAAGATTTGCTAGGATTTTATATCTTTTCTTGAGGGGGGTTTCTTAAATTTATCATTGGTCGCATCTAGGTGGGACTCATTCGAGCAAGATGGTGAATGAGTCCCATTTGAGCTACTTTCAAAGTTTGAGTGGGAAAAAATGGGTTTTAAGTTTAATTTTCTTCAAAGTTGGCCCAAGGGATCAAATTAACAATCATGTGAGTGGATTGCCTAAATAAACAAGATTCTAAATCATTATTTCATCCATTCATCATCCATCCATCATTCATTCATGTTTTCAAGTCAAGCAAGCAAGGGTTTCAAGCACTTCAAGTATTCACAAGGTCATCAAGATAACTTTCAAGATCAATTATAAGGCATTCAAGAGCAAGATTCTTCATCAATTGTTGCAACAACTCAAGATACATCATCATTTCAAGGTTCTAATTACATTAATTCATGTTCATTTTTCATCATCTGATTTCATAATTTGGTTTAATTACCTAAATGGGGTTTGACCAAGGCAAACCCCCATTCCCTAACAATTCTCTCTCTCTCTCTCTCTCTCTCTCTCTCTCTCTCTCTCTCTTTGTGTGATTGCAGATCTAGGTGATTTGAAGGCTTGTAGATGATTGAAGAATAGGTTTCAAGCTTGTTGGAGTCATCTCCCTATTTTCTAGGTCAAAATCTTCACAAAAGTCACTTACAATCCCAAAAATTAGGGTTTTGGATCTAGACACCTAGAGGAAAAAATTAAGCAGACTGAGAGGAGCAGCTCTATAATTTGCATTTCTGGAAAAGAAAAATGAAACTCATTCTCCATTAGTGGTGAATGAGTCCCATAGTAGGAAATTTTTTCAGATATTTCTGAAGATTTGGTTACCCGTTTGGCTAAAACAGGCTTTAGTGCAGTTTTCCAGAATTGGGACTAATTTGCCCAAAGTGGTGAATGAGTCCCACTAGGTTTAAAAATTAGCATTTTCAGAATTATAGAGCTCAATTCCCTCTCCAACAAGTTTCTAGGTACACACTTACAGTTTCATAGTTTTTTGTTTTATTCTTCTTGCATTTTCAAGCCATTGAGTTAAAGTTTGCATATCACACTGTGTTTCCTAGCATATTGTCTTTTCCAAGTTTACACTTGGTGGTGAGCCCCTTTCTTTTCTCAATCATCTCCAAGGATATCTTATATTTATATCTCTCACATTCTTCATTGGGTTGAGATCTCTAAGGTATTCTTGAATGTGAGCATTGTGAAATTGGATCCCTCTCCTTGTATCCATTTTGTGGATAAGGAAGTGAGGCATCCATTTCTAGTGTCCACAAAAGTTCTCTAAAAATATCTCCCATGTGAGGGAATCTAAAGTGACATGGTGCTTCCACTTCTTTTGGCACCACTAGGTAGAAGTAGATCCTCTCAATAAATGGATTGCAAATATCACCTTTAGGTTGTTCTCATATATACGCAACCCAAAACATGGATCTAAGTTGAGTAACCAAATTAGTGTTTCTTTGTAGTAGTTTATCTCATTGAGCTAAATGGTCTCTTCTCTATCTCTATTATGGGGGGTCTTTTTTCTTGAATGGCATTTTTTCCTCTCATTTTTTATGGAGATCAGTATTGTATCTTTTCTCTCTTTTGGGGCGGGGTTTTTTCCCACTGAGTTTTCTCCTTTTCTTCATTTATGAGAGATTGCATTGCATTTGTACATGGCTACCTAACATAGCCTCATAGCTAGAATCCATCTTTATGCTCTTTGCTTACTAGGTACTCCCTAAGTTGTCCTTGAGGGGGGGGGTGTTGGTGTAAATAGGTGTTTTACCTATCTAGGTCCTATTTACATGTTAAGTCAACTTAGTTCCTAGGAAGGAATCTTTCTAGTTAAGAATTAGTTATCACTATTCCTATCTAGTTGGATTTTATTTAATGCTTGTGTCCTAGTTCATTTAATGTTGGCTCATGTGTCATTTAATTATGAAATAGCCATTTAATGCTAGTACATCATCACACATTGCCTATATAAGAAAGGATTCATATGCACATTGTAAAAACAAATCAACAATTTGGTTGTCAATTTCATTATGAAAATCTTGCATCCATAATCATAGCATGATATTTTTTCTTTTTATCTCATGGAAGTTATTTTGTTTTGCGAGTGATCTAGGAAAGTTGAGGATTTCACTATAAACTCTTACACTAAATCAATATACCACATGTGTTACTTGAATTTATTTGAGTGACTAAAAAATCTATTAATATATTATGATCACCCTCTTATTGAGAAAAAATGATTTCCTTCCTTGATAAATTTTTTTTTGCCCTCCTACATGTGATATCCTAGGACAAAGTGATCACTTTTATGCCCTTCTTCTCCATAATTATAAGACACGATTTATTTTTCTCTTTTCCAATCATCTTTATAATTTCTCCATTCATATTGTTCCTTTTGAAAACAATGCCTCTAAGGATTACCCCATATTTGATTTCATTTCCTTTGATTACTTTTGTGCCTTGTCCCTTGACTTTGTCTTTGATTTTGATATGATTTACTTTAATTGTAATTTTTTATATTTCCTCTAACCATAAATTCTTGAGGATTCTTGTTAGATTCACCTATGAGA
Organism: Sequoia sempervirens; assembly: GCA_007258455.2. Taxonomy (NCBI): domain Eukaryota; kingdom Viridiplantae; phylum Streptophyta; class Pinopsida; order Cupressales; family Cupressaceae; genus Sequoia; species Sequoia sempervirens. The sequence goes on along the minus strand of VDFB02105785.1, from coordinate 539,165,033 downwards.
TTTTTAAGCCTATCATCTTCTTTCAACAAAGCTACTGACACTACTAGTTTGATATTTTCAAAATTTTCAATTTTCTCTAATGTGCATATGAAGCTATTATACTCATTTGTAAGCTTTCAATTAAAAAATCTAAAATTTTAGAGTCTTCATATTCAACTTTCATCATTGCAAATTGATTTATCAAAATTTTGTAATTCCATCTCATATTTCTAATTTGTATAAGTACAACCATCTAATTTTAGTCATAGTAAGAATAAAAATAAAAACCTCAAACACACAAAGTTAGAGGCTCAAAAAAAAAGACCCTACCAACACACATAATTAAATTTTGTATTATCGTGTACCTTCTTATGAACCAAGCAAATAAATACTTTTAAAAAATTTGTGATTTACAAACATAAAAGAGAGCTTCAAGAAATCTTAATTTAAAGAATTATTATCAAATATGACATTTCACCTTCCACTTTCTTCATAAATTTGTATGAATATTGAACACACACCTTTCACAAGGAGTAAATCAAAGAGAGCAATGAGATGGATAATTTCAATGGCAAATGAGTATTGGACTCTTGTGGGTAGTCTAAGTTATGCACTAGAAGACATTGGAGGCCCATCAAGAACTCCAAGATGAAGGAGCTTGTAGTTTAATATAGTCCTAATAACTAGAATCTCATTGAAAATAATTGATGTGTGGCCTTCACCACACCTTGTTTCTCTTGAATAAAGAAGATAAACCAATACGGTAGTAAATAATAGCTTTCACTTGAGAATTATGGTTCATAATCACGTAATTGGGATAGTGGTAGAGCTTAAAAATTTGGCTTGGAATACATATAAATTCTATTACCACCGAAAAGAAGAATCAAACTTAAGTACAGATCTCCACTAGCATTGTCTCGAATTAAAAGGAGCTTTAGATCAACAATGCTCTAAGAATTAACGACTACAAGCCACTTTGGAAGGATATGAAAGCATCATCAATGAGATACAAGCCCTTTCTATGGAAGACAACTCTTGCTAGATCTACCACGAAGTTTCTCTGCAAAAATACTAGTAATAATAATAGAGTAAAGAAAATAATAGCTCACAGAAACTTCATATAATGCCATAACACCTACAACTCATAGCTCACAAATCACATAGTATTAATGCTTTTAGGCTGCAACTACCATTATACAACTTTTAGCCAAACCAAAAAAAATACAACTTTGTCATAACATATGTAGCTGACACTCAAACCCACAACCCTAGACTTTAGATGGCTTTGATACCATGAGAAGAAACATAAAAAAAATAGAAAAATCAAACAAAGCTTATTATTGTTGATTGGAGCTCATAGAAATATGTTTATCGAGTTCAATTTATAGACAAATACATCATAAAGTCATTAAGTCACCAGAAAATAAAGGAGTGTAAGGTAATGGGAATCACCATACTTGCAAAGCCAATCGTACTTTTTAATCTACACGGTGCTTCCAATGATCCTGTAGTGTGGAAAGAGATTGAGGAGTTTAGGCCCATGAGATTTAAAAATAGAGTCATCAATATTTAATGCAGAATTGCGATCTTTTATTGCTTGAAGCAAAGTAGTTTGTTATTTCTCTTATGTTTTTTGCATTAGATTTGATAAGAGTCTTTAGTGTTTTTCAGTTAGCATGCTTCGTGCTTTTGTAGTTTATGCCTTATGATTTTGGATTTTGCAATTCTATTGTCTTTTGTGTGCTTTCTACAAATCGTAATCTTACTGAGCGGTCTCATGGGGGGGCTTGGGCTTCTATTTTCATGGGGTAGAAGGTCCCATGGAAAAAAAAAATTGTGCAACATGATTAATTGGAATCTTTTCCAGAAAAATAGGAGCCCCTATAGTATAGGAATGCATCTTTCAGCTGGTGAAATTGGGGTGGGGCTAGAAATTGTCTCTACAGCTTAGGAATTTTTTAGTAAGTTTTTTTACTAGTTGTCTATCACTTAAAATTTTAAATTCCTAAAAAAACCAAAGAGATGAGAGAATTTTTATTTATTTATTAATTTTTATCAAAATACTCTAGTTTGTTCCTTAGATTTTGGAGATCAAGCTTTTAAGTTGAATTGCAAAACTAAATTCATGGGACCACCAGCTTTAAAATATTCCTAAAAACTCTCAGCAGCACCCACTGAAATTTTTTAGGAAGCCCCCCTCCATGAGACTGTACCCTTAGACACCCTTCCAAATCTACAAAAAACTATCTTAACTGGGTTTTCAGAATTGAGAAGGGCATCTAAATATTTTCCATTTCCAAGAATAGAAATTAGGGTTTGAATTGTAGATCGCGCATTGGTGATGGATTCCCACCACCCTAGCACGTCGTTTTTGTGGGTGGAAGAGACTCTTTGAACTTCTTGATCTCACGTAGATCCATTGCTATTGCTGCCAAGTGATATTTTTTTTCATTTCTAACGACATCGCTGATGTTTCCCTTATCTTGTGCCTGTATTTTACTTCCCTGAAAAAACATATTTTTTTAGATAAAATTGTTTTCGATGGGAACATTCAAACTGGTTTCCTATTGTGCTAGCAATAATTTTCTACCTAGATCCAAAGTGTACAGAGAAGTTGATTCCAATCTTGTCCGGTTGTAGCCTAAACTAGACCTAACACAAGCTTTCGGATCTTCACAAGTTTCATAATCTATCTTTATTGATGTTGGTGTTGGACAAGGTGGATTTACCGTGTTGTATTGTCTAATAAAAATTTTATATATAAGGAACTACTCAAATATTCAATTTTTGTATTATTTTGTGTAGTTGGCAAAATATGCCTTTGTATCTATTGTATAGAGGTTGATTTGTAATATTTTATGCAATAGCTCAGTTTATATGATACGTAAAGTAGTGCTTGAAAGAAGAAAAAAATGTACAAAGCTAAGTCTTAAAATATGGTGAAAAACACAAATGCAGTAGCTACAAAACATTTAAGTCCCCTCCAACCAATGCACAAAATGGGAATATTTAATATCCCACTACACAAAGATCATAGGAATTAATTTTTAAGATAATGTACTATTTGAGATACATCATTGTCCGCATCTTAATGTTGGTTTAGGTGTAGAGGCTATTTCTATAGATGATATATTGCAATATTTAGTGATTTCAAACAGATAATCCTGGTTGGATGGACAATGGAGCATACCTTTTTCCACTCAAGCTTACTTGTACTCCACTATTTAAGGATGTTGAATACGTGCAATTAACGCCATTAGGCATTATGTTCTATTATAACCGTAAGAAATGTATCTCAAACTACAATTTCAAATAAAACCATTTAAGAATTGAAAATTAAATTAAATAAAATAATTCTTAAAAGCATATAAAAGAGTTCTTGATTGATATCTCAAGGTTTCTTTAGATAGTTATAATGGTCGTCTTTATCATAAAACATGATATATGATTATCAATTATATTTTCATTTTAATTGTTGTAATTCTTGAAAAGTTGAGTGTTGAAATTTGTTTCAACTATATATGCATTAATATAAGGATGGTGTAATCGCAGATGTATTAATTGTATTTAGAGACATTCTATAACACTAGCATTAATTCTAATTGTAACAACACCAATCCTAATTCTAACACTATCACTTATTTTAGTAGTAACACTATTTTTAATGCTAACACTAATTTTATTACTAATTCTAACACTAACACTAATTAAAACTCTTAACATTAATTATTAGATCGACACTAATCCTAATTTTGATGCTAACACTTATTTTAACACTAACTCTAACTCTAGCCTACTTATTTATTTTTGCTTTTTTGTTTTTTTTAATTTAAAATATACGCGTGGAAAATGAAATCTCTCCGTGTATAATATATAGATCAATATATTAAGATAGATGAACTAATTATTTTTATTCTTACTTTATTTTTAGTTAAAAAAATATATAATATAAATGAATGCATTATTTTTTAATATTATAAATAAAAAATTGCATAAAAACAATATTTAAAAATTATTAATAATGAAGAGTGTCTTTATGAAAGGTAGTGTCGTTTTATTTTCAATAACACATTACATATAAATTTATTTAGCATATTACCATCCTTTCCAAAACAAACTATCGTTCAAAAAAAAGAAGAAAAAAATGGAGGAGAGAGCAGTGATGGAAATGATCATTTCTCATTTCAAAGAGGCAGACGAGAAATTAGGATGGTACGGGAATCTCAGCAGTCAGTGGCGCAATACGATTTGTTTGCGGTGCGCACGTTTTCCTTTTTCAACATTGCGAAGGGCTTTCCACGATAGATATGGTGGCATTACTGAAGAAGGCGAGCCACCAGTGCCACTAAATACCTTAACTCATCATAATAATAATGACAACAATCCTCATCTGGATTGGGATACAATGGAGGATGATTATAATAATCCTGATTTGGATTGGGATGCAACGGAGGAGATTTTGCGGAGACTTCCTGTGCCATCGTTGATGAGGGCCAAAAGCGTTTGTAAAGCCTGGAACATGGCAATAGCGGGCAGCACTTTAAATCTCAGTGACGAGACAAGCCATTTTGTGAGCCAGCTGAGCTACAGAGGAATCGCTTTCTTCTGTGCCGCTCTCAATCGGTGGTTTCGAATCCCTTTACCGTGGAATAAAAACACATGGGACCGCAACAAGCATTATCACCCGCACCCCACCAGTCTTGTCCTCTGTGCTGCAGCGGCAGGACTTTTTCTCTTTCTTGATTTTTATGATAACGCCGTGATATTTAATTTTTTAACCAAACAGCACAGGTTCTTGCCTCGTCTTAAGGGGTGGAAGGCGGGAGCGACAGCCGAACTGATGGTCGAGTCCGGCCACTTTGAAATTATTACTATAGACCTCTATGATAAAGTTCTGCTCTACAATTCCACTACAGATGAATGGAAGGATATCCCTGTGAGGGCCGTTTTTCCGGTCGGTCAGAAACACACACACCCTTGGAAAAGCACACTACACAATGGCATGGCGTACTTTACGAATAACTTTGGTCGTCATCTGGGTTGCTATGACATTGCCTGCCGAGAGTTTCAGTTTATGGAGATCGAAGGAGGGCTGCCTCCACAGATAGATTATCATGATTTTGCCAACAATCGCCACGCCTCACTGCCTGCATTAGTGGCGTGTAATGGGAAGCTGCTTTTGGTGGGGAGGTTAGAGAAGACGGTTGGGGAAGGGTCCATATGGGGTGGTTTTCCTTTCATCGAGCATGCTTTGGTGGGAATATGGGAGTTGGATTCAAGAGCAGAGAATTACAAGAGTTGGTCTCTCATTTCCGTCACTCCCCAAGATTTGTTAGAACACACAGTCAAGTCATCCCATGGAACAGATTTTATGGTTGCTGCATCAGATAGAATTTGGCTTACGATTAAAGGAAGCATGGATCTCTTGACGCTTGATTTGAGCTCCATGGAATGGAGTGTTTTGCCCGGCTACACTGCAGAAGATACAGTTGATTGCTTTCCAAGGAGGGCGGTCTGTGTACCCTTTAGAATTTCTTCGTCTTTAAGTTTGTCCGCAAATCCACCAGAACCCATTGAATAGATAGGATACAGTTGTGAAATCTAAATAAATGGGTACTGGTTGAGAAGGGATCTGTCAAAGTGTTTATCCTGACATTCTATAAAAATGTTATTTCGCCTTTCAACAATGTTTTTAATTCAATATCTTCTATTAAAATTAAAAAAAGGATATTTCCCTTATTACGTTTGACAATCATCATATTACTTGACTGCCTTTTCCTACAAAGTTCGGTTTATTCGAAGCTTTTCTTTACAGCAGGGATAAAAAGGGCTTTTTTTCTTTATTCTTTTAATCTATTTATGACAATTACATCTGCCATTAAATTTTATACTTATTTACTATACAATTCTTGCATCTCATGTTCTATAAATCAGTAGTGTTCAAGTACACAAGAATTGATCATAGTAGTGTTTTGGCCTCACTTTGAGTAGGGTGTGTTAAATCTAATAATTAGTTTATATGTAGTGTATTATTACATGCAATTAACTAATAATATCTTTATTTTTTACTTCTTTATTCTTCATTTTTAGAAGATTGATCTTCATCATTATATCCTTCATTTGCCACTCCAAATAGATGTAGGCATGGATTTGAATTAGGTCATTTCTATAATTAGAGATTCAAGCTTTGAACTTTCACATTCAAAACACATAAAATGGGTCGTACTTCTTTCTTATTAGTCATTGTGATTTTGCCTATTGTATGTTTATGTTGATTTGAATGTTATTTTGTTGTATTTAAATATATGCACTCATTCATATGAAAATTATTGCTCCCTTGTTAGTCATTGTGATTTGGCCTATTGTATGTTTATGTTGATTTGAATGTTATTTTGTTGTATTTAAATATATTTATTCATTCATTTGAAAATCATCCAAGAATTCAAGGGGTGTTTCTAGTTTTAAATTTGTAAAGGGAATAAAAATAATTTAGTATATGATGGAGGAGCATCCGTGGCATCAACAATTTGTGTGATTTTTTTTCATTTTTGTTTTGGATTGCATTTTGGTTTAAATTTTGTGTTGGGGTGAGAGAGTTGGAATACTCAAATTATATGTAATTCATATTTGTAAACATGATGAAACAAAGGTATTTTATTTATATTACCAGACATTGATAAAACAAAACTATTTTATTTACATTGCCAGACATAATAAAGTATTTAATTTTGACAGACATGATAAAATATATAATTCACATTGCCAGGCATGAAGAAAAAAATAATTAAAGGCGTAGCCAACACAAAAGCTAAAGAGTTGATGCGTAGAAGGCAGGGACATGAAAAGACCAGGCAAGGAGGAGGCATGGGAGAATAATCATCTAGAGGAAAACCAAATTTAATGAAAAGAGGAAAGAAAATCAGTAGCAAAGGGCATGGGAATTGGAGGGTAGAAAATTGAGTAAGGGAAAACAAAATATATGAAAAGTATTGTGCAGCTACAAGTAGACCATAGGGGGGGCGTAGGAAATGAGGAAGGTAAAACAAATCAGAGAAGGTTGTTTCTAGCATGAAGAAAAATGAGTGAACAAGAAGTAAGAAGAAAAAATAAATAAATTTCCAATGAAGTAAAGGCGTAGAAACACACACACATAAATGGATGAATGGAAGGATATCCCTATGAGGGCCGATGTTCTGGTCGGTCAGAAACACACACACATAAGAATTTTTTTGACCTACCCAATGAGGAATGGGTAAAGGCATAGACAACAAAGAAGCTGAAGAGTTGATGCATAGAAGGAAACAATAGGAAAAGACCAAGCAAGGATGAGGCATGGGAGAATAATCATCTAGAGGAAAACAAAATTTAATAAAAAAAAGAAAAGAAAATCAGTAACAAGGCGTGTGGGATTTGAAGGGCAAAAAATTGAACAGGGGAAAACAAAATATGTGAAAAGTAATGTGTAGCTATAGGAAGGGAAAAGAAATCAGAGAAGATTGTTTCAACATGAAGAAAAAGGACTGATCAAGCATTGAGAAGAAAAAAATAAATAAATTGTCAATGAAGTGAAGGAAGGCAGAGGTAATCGTAGGCATAGCATTTGCAAATGAAACATCATAAAAAGATGAAAGTATAGAGAAGTGTTGGCTGGGTGTGTGGAAAATTGGAAAGGAAAAATCAAAACACATTATCAAGGTTGTGCAGTATAAAGAATTTCCCAGTTGATGATAAGGCATCACAAAATAATCTCATAAGGTTTGGAAATAATAAGAATTGTTCATAGACAATTGTGATAGATAAGGAATCAAAATTGTGCAGAATTGAGTATTTGGAGGAGCTGAACAGGGTGATAATATTTTAAAACTAAATTTGCAACTTGGAGATTGTAAATATTAAATTTCTTGTAACTAGCTGAAGAATCAATAAATAAAGAACTTTGAATTTCCATTGATCTTTATTTTGCCAGTAGAATGTGTACTTTGAATAAACGAAAAAAATTGGAATGTGAATGTTTGAGCTGCAAATTTCAATTGATTGATAAATCCATTGAAATTTGAACTGCACTAGTATATAATTAGATAACAACAAATTAGGTCTTTAGTATGCTTTCTTATTATCTTTGAATTATCCCTTCGAAATATGCCTCAACCTATAAATGAAACACCTATCCTTGACAAAGAAATGATTGAACTGCAAGCTCTTCCGAACATCCAAGAACAACCCATAGCAAAACCTCCTACCATTTTTTACAAGAGATTGTGAGATAATAAAAAAAATCCCATTGTCCCTCCTAGAATCAAACAAGTTTACAAAGTCAAAGAGAAAGTGGTTGAACAACCTAATGATGTTTCTTCTATTCCTCCCAATGAAGAGAAGGAACCTATGATTGAAAAACCCACTCTTACACAAACACAAATTGACAACAAATTGAAATGAAATCGAAGTGCTAGAGAGTGTAGGCATAGATGTCACGCTATTTCTTGTAGGTTACAAACTTAAGAAGACAAGAACATATAAAATCAAAATCCGAACTTACCTAAACAATGCATGGGGACTCTATACCCTCGCCACAACATAAACAAGAACATTCCATGGATATTGTCATTTGATCTCCTGTTGTGATTAATTTAGATGATGAAATTGACATTACAAAGATTGATGAAGTACATAATGAGTTGAATACATTTTTATCTTCTTCTATGAACTTAAATGATAAATCTCCTAAAAAGAGTGTTAAACTTGGTGCTTCCCTTAGTTTAGAAATTTTCGTTGTCCCTTTGTCTAGTTTCCTACCATTCATTTATACAAACCGACATAGGGATGCAAATGACTTGCTTTAGGTTGACTCTCATGTGCCTTACTAGTCTTTTGCATTTTCATGTTCTTTATGTGATTGCTTTAGGTTGACCCGCTTTAGGTTGAATCCCATGGGGACTCTATATCCTCGCCACAACATAAACAAGAACATTCCATGGACATTGTCATTTAACCTTTTGTTGTGATTAATTTAGATGATGAAATTGACATTAAAAAGATTGATGAAGTTCATAATGAGTTGAATACATATTTTTCTTCTTCTATGAACTTAAATGACAAATCTCCTAAAAAGAGTGTTGAACTTGGTGCTCCCCCTAGCTCGACACTTGCCGTTGTCCCTCTGGCTAGTTGTCTACCTTTCATGTATAGAAACCGAGATTGGGATGCAGACGACCTGCTTTAGGTTGACTCGCATGTGCCTTACTAGTCTTTTACATTTTTATGTTCTTTATGTGATTGCATGTGCATAATGTGATCCCCCATGTTGTTTCATTTGATGTATCTCTCTCTCTCACTTTTTGTGCATTCCTCTATATGTACCTACATTCTTCTATATGTCATAATAATCTCATTTGTCTTGTGTTTTCCTTTTAGGGATGACACAAGGCGTTGAGACATTTATGTCTCTTCCATGTTGACCCAAAATATTTTCTTTTATCTTTTTCATTTGTCTTATGTCTTCCTTTTGGGGATGATGCAAGCCATTGAGACAATTATGTATCTTCCATGTTGACCCAAAAGATTTTCTTTTATCTTTTACATTTGTCTTGTGTTTTCCTTTTGGGGATGATACAAGGTGATGAGACATAATTTATGTCTCTTCCATGTTGACCCAAAAGCTTTTCTTTTATTTTTCATTTGTCTTGTGTTTTCCTTTTGGGGATGATGCAAGGCATCGAGACATTTTAAAGGCCTCTTCCATGTTTCAACTCAAAAGGATTTCTTCTTTGTTTTCACTTTCTTTGTGTTATTCTTCCAATTCTATGAGTATTTGGGGAATGATGACAGTTCTATGCTCTATGACAACATTGTAGCAAAGACATACCGACCTCGAATCCATAGATCCCTTACATATTTATGGGGCAAACCCTTCCTCCAGGCTATTTCATGACACAACTTATTTTGGAAACATATGACTTGGCATAGGGTTTTTCGAGGAAATATTTCATGTCTTAGGATTAAACGTTGGCTAGTTTAAAGCAATTTCTCACAGTAATGGTGTAGCAACCACTTTAAAGTGGGGGAATACATCGATGACATCTTTCTACATATTTCATTGCATGATTTTTATTTTTTATTGTGATGTGTCCTTTTCTTGGTGGTGTCACTGGGTTTGATGTCCTCCAAGAGGGTACGATATCCCTTCATGGCATGATGCAAAAATGGCATCTCAAGAGTGACACCCTTGATTTTTCCTCCTTGGCGACATTAGGCACAATGATCCCTAAGAAGAAGACCTTACATGAACAAAGAAAAATCCCCTTTAAATTTTTTTACATAACATTACAAAAGCATTCACAAAAAGCATTACATTGTGGTTCCTTATCAGAGTCATCAGGAGGATAACATCGATATCTAGTATGAGAGGATAATATGATTCTCTCATTTTCCACCTCGTTGGGATAACTCACCTAGTGGACAGATTGAGGTTCCACTACCCTAGAGTGAGCAATGTATGTTACAGACAAACAACCCCATTCCATTGTGTAGCACCCCTCCATTTTGGCTCTTTAGATTAGGCCAGGTGTTTTTCCTTGTTAGTAGCTGTTCCTGCTATACTTTGGCTATAGTACTTGGTTCTATTTGATTGCAAACTATTGAGTGATGCAAATATTATATTTTGATGTGATGGTATTTTACTCTGATGTTATCATTATGGAATGCTTTGAATTAGCTTAGCAGATATTTGAATTAATGATGCTTTATGATTTTGAGTATATTATTGATGTTAGAATCGTCGGTTAGAAGTCTATATTGGTGAAGGGATGAGATTGTATCCTTTCGCTTGTAGCGGCCCCTACGTTATGAGATTTCCTCTTCACGGTGTGTTTTATTATATCATATATAAGTAAGCTATTCGATATACTCTTTGATGCGTGGGTTAATGAATTACAAGACATCGACTCCACGTTTCTGAGTTGAGTGTCCATTGACCAATAGTAATTGATTAGGATATAGTAGCTAGAGTTTTAGTGCCAAGTCATCACCACAGTCATAGTGTCGTCGAGGTTGTAGTCATTTTACTGTTGTCCATTTCACCTTGGTTTTTATTTAATTTTAAATTATAAAGGTTATTAAATGGCGGGTGTAGTTAAAATGATGATTAATTATATCTGGTTGCAATGTTGAAATGTTAGTTATTTTATCGATTAATTTAATTTAATTAATAAAATAATCTAATCTTGGATTAGATTTAGTTTATTGAATAATTAAGTTAATGGTGATAAATTGAATTAAGTTAGTTGTTTTGGCATTATTGGATATTTAGATTTAAATTAAAATAAAAATGAAAATCATGTTTTACATTGTACTTTTTGAAAATTAATATGTAAAAGAATTTCTTTATAAAATTTTGAATTCTTTTTGTAAAAAGAAATTTTTAAATGCATGAAATTCCATTTGGAAAGCAATTTTGTTTTAAATTTAAAAATATGAAAATATCCCCAAATTTGCAATAAATTTGGTGGATGGGATATTTTTAGGGGTTTGACTAAATTTGGGGAAACTCTATGAGAGCAAATACAATTTCATATTTTTTTAATTTTCAATTTTGTGGAGAAAGGATTTGTTGTGGCTTTGTTTTGGATTTGAAGAAGTTTGGATTTCTTGGGTGAGCTGGAAAACAAAATAAGATTTGGAAGCACCATTGGAATCTTTCAAGCTTTGGAGAAAAAAAAACTAGGTTTCTCTCTATGATTTTGTTTTCATTTTGAAAGAGTTTTCAAATTTTATTATGTCGTTGATTTTTTTTAAATTGTGTTGGATTTGCAAGGAAAACCCATGTCAAATTTATTTATGTTATGTATGGATTTTACCCCAGTCACTTGACCATGGGGCGTTACCCTATGGAAGGCGGTGCGAGAGTGCCTCCATAGGAAATGACCCCATTGCTTTCGAATGGTACATAGCGGCCGCCAAGGAATGCGTGCTTAGGGGTTTCCTTTAAATAAAATAAACTTTTATTTTTATTTATTGTATTATATATTATATATATATTTCATTTTATAATACATATATTATATATGATATTAAATTTATATATATAATATATCTTATATATTAATCTATATATATATATATTTTAAATATTTGGGTTAAAATTGCATGGAAGGATTTAAATAGATATATTTAAATAATAGTATATATTAAATATATATTATATGTATTATATATACATCAGTATATATATATATTTAATATATATGTGTATTTAAAAATAGTTAATTTTTAAGTTGATTATTCTTTATTGAAGTTGAAATAAAATTGTTTTTGGTTTTTAATTAAATGATTTTATTTATCAAGTTGATTTTGATTATGTTGCATAATTGAGAAACACGAAGTTAAATCTTTGATTTTAAATTTCTCAACATTGTGAATTAAATTTTATTTATTTTTGAATAATCACAAGTAACGTTGATTGAGTTGATTGGATTTAGGAAATCCTAACATTAGTTTATTTAATTGCCTGAAATGCTTTCTAGTGATTTTCTTGTTCATTCTCGGTGTTGGGAAATTGTGTCTATTGTTATGTAAGTCTTCCAGATTGGGTTTCCTTTGAGGTTGGGGGTTGTCATATTGCCTTGGGTAGTGCATCTAAATGTACCCGTTGTTTTACCCGATTTTCACGAACGAGGATGTTTTGTGCCTCCTTTGAATTAGGAGAGGCTTTTGACCTTTATAGCCTCCAGTGTTTGGAGAGGGTTTTGACTTTTGTTGCCTCCGGTGTTTGGAGAGGGTTTTGAATTTTGTTTCCTCCAGTGTTTGGAGTGGGTTTTCATTATATGTTCCTCCTAGAGTTGGAGTGATTGTTTATCTTGTTGTATGCACTTTGGCACCCTTGGTGATTGGTTTTGTATTGGTTTGTTGTCAAATTCTTCAAAAGAGTTCAATATGAAAATAGCATCCTCAATAATATGCTCAATTGACCAAGAAGAAGGATGTAGCCTCTTAAGACAATTAACAATATTTAAAGAATCTATTTCCAACCAAATTTTTCTAACACCCTTCTCTTGAGTGAGCTTCAAGCCATGATAGGTTATAGAAGCTTCTACAAAGTGGTTTGTCTAGGTTCCCAAAGGGAGAGCCACCATAGAAACTATCCTACTATGAGAATCACATAACACTCCCCACAACCAGCAAGACCTAGATTTCATTTAGCAACACCATCAAAGTTAACTTTATACTGGTCATGAGAAGGAGCTTGCCACACCACACCCTCCCTTAAATATTTGGCCTTCCTCAGGGAAAAAATAAATAATTTTCCTAAGGTATGTTGATACGACAATAAAAGAGATAAAAATAATGCTTAATTCATCAACTAGAGCTACTATATGATAAACCCTTTATTACATCAAAAATTGCATACCCTTACAATTTCACATTTTGTTTTAGGCATTATTTTGTGACCATTCCCATATCATATTTAGGGATCATTTTAACATCAACTTTGTCCATTTTCCTTCATTGGATTACCAAATTTTCTATCACAATTTGGTTCTTCTTACTAACATAAAATCACATGTTAAATTTTGAATAATTTCTCTAGGATATGAGTGCAATGCTCTTGAGATTTTAGATGATATTATAGTTTCCAATGAATTTCATAAAAGGTATGTGCATGATCATGATGGGCCAAAAAGTGGCAATATGATTCAAGTATGTGGCTGATGACTTTTTTTACCCAAAATTGATGAAACGAATAGGATTTTTAAAGAAGATTCTCAAATTTCCACCAATATAAATTATTCTTTACTTTTAATTTAATAAATTATTATTATTCATTTTCTATTTGAATTACGACTAAAGTCATAATTGATAGATCGATTGAAAAACATCTATAGCTTTCAAATGTTATCACATTTTTTAAATCCAAAATATGTGTCACATTCTATGCTTTGCATAATATAGGATTAAAAAAATAAAAATTGAATTTCATGAATTTTTGACCAAGTTAAGGTGGTCAGACATACGAGTTTTTATATTTTGTTAAATTTGTAATAAAAAATTCATAATTAATTATTTACTTGAAAAAAAATTACAAAGAAATATGCATCACATTAGGAGATGAGTCCTCTACTTATATCTAATATCTTATAAAATAATATTATCATTTTATTGTGGTTAGGGTGGTTAGACAACCACCTACTTATTTTTTCCTTGAAATTTAAGTACTACTGCATTGAAATTTCAAATTTTCACCATATAGATTTTTTTTTAAAACAAACCTAGTAGTTTAGAAACTACATTCAATTTTCTACAGATTCTATTCTTACATATTTTTTAAATAATATAGATAACTTATTCAAATTTTTATGTCAAGTTGTCTTACCCTGATTTTTCTGAATTTTTTGCCACTTAAGGGCCTGTTTTTTCCATGATGATCCTACACATACCCAAAATTTAAATATTTCTTCTTTACCAATTACCTAACATAGATAAAAGATAATACTTGATTAATCTATAATATGCAATTAAATAGTTAACATAACATAGGTAAAAGATAATACAATTAATCCAAACAAAAAAATTATACAAAATAGCAACTATAATTGTGAATCATCCTCTCCCATTTCCTACAGTACAAGCATCTTTCCATTTAACTTGGAATTTTCTTCTCCTTTTATTTTCTCTTTCTCTAACTCCTACTTCAATTTTTCATTTCATACATTTTTTACTTAAACATCCAAGTTATCATAAAATAAGTCTGATAGATACCCCAACAATGAATATTAGTAGTGATTTCCATTGCACTCTATGCATCTAATTTTTAAAATCCAACATGATATTCTAGATTGCCAAAAACTCAAATAAAAAATAAAAAAGTTAATAAAAATTTCTTGAAAATAGAAATAAAACTTGTTCCCTCATGTAAGTGTAATATGGTGCACATTATTATAGTGAATCCTATTTTTTTATCACTTCATTTAGTGCCACTAACAATCTCCACATGAAAACTCCTAGTGGATGTGAGGATCCTTTTATTGTTAACATAACTACAATTTTTTTAATATAGGAGCAACATTCTAATTCCCACGTAGAGGATAGGCATAAGTGCATGTTTAACTCTAGTCAATTAATGGCTTATGTTTTACTTGATAGAATAATAAATAGGGTTTTTTCTTGACTTAGGATTATTTCCAAGGCTTCTTTCCTCTTGTGGAAATTTTTCCATTAGAGATTGACTCTAAAACATCCATAGTCAACAATTTTCTTGAGGAATTAATGGTTAGGAGTTATTAATACTTGGAAACAAAATTAGGCTTCAATATTACAAAGGAATCTAATCTTGAAGTATATGATTGATAGAGAAATTATCACAAAGGGACTCACAGACTTATTATAATTAATTCAAGAAAACATTTGGGTATGTGGAGGATCATCATGGAAAAAGCATGCCCTTAAGTGGCAAAAAATTTAGAAAAATCAGAGTTAGACAACTTGACATAAAAATTTGAATAAGTTATCTATATTATTTCAAAAATATGTAAGAATATAATCTATAGAAAATTGAATGTAGTTTCTAAACTACTAGGTTTGTTTAAAAAAAAAAAAAACTATTTGTGAAAATTTGAAATTTCAATGAGTACTTAAATTTCAAGGGAAAAATAAGAAGTAGGTGTCTATTTGACCACCCTAACCACAATAAAATGATAATATTTTTTTATAAGATTTTAGATATAAGTAGAGGACTCATGTCCCAATGTGATGCAGATTTTTTTGTAATTTTTTTCCAAGTAAATAATTAATTATGAATTTTTTATTACAACTTTTAAAAAATATAAAAAACTCCTATGTTTGACCACCTTAACTTGGTCAAAACTTCATGAAATTCATTTTTTTTTGTAATGCTATAGTATGTGAATAGTATAATGCAACGCATGTTTTGGATTCAAAAAATGTGATAACGTTTGAAAGCTATAGATGTTTTTCAATCAGCCTATCAATCAGGACTTTAGTCGTAATTCAAATAGAAAATGAATAATAATAATTTATTAAATTCAAAGTAAAGAATAATTTATATTGGTGGAAAGTTGAGAATATCCTTTAAAAATCCTATTTGTTTCATCAATTTTGGGTAAAACAAAGTCATTAACCACATACCCATCATATTGCCACTTTTTGGCCCATCATGACCTACACATACACATCTTCAATACTTAAATTATTTAAACTTTAAATCATTAAATATTGCAAAAAGCGATAGGATAATGGATTAATTCTAGGATATAATAATTTTCCTCAAAGAGTTATGGTAATACTTCCTTTTATGATTTATCCATAGGATTTATACAATTATCTCTTAATAAATCTTAATCATCTATAAGACTTGATTTAAATCTAGGGTATATGCTCAATTTATGACATAAGAGAATTACTTACCAAATTTAGGAATTACATAAATATTGCACGTTAGCCTCTAACCATCCATGGCTCCAATTGTCTGGATCATTCCCTCTAGGTCAAGTACACTTAAGTAGCTAGGTTCACTAACTGGAACATTATAGAATCATGTCACATGTCTTATAAATTAAAACCCAAATAATAATATAAAGTAATGTACTTAAATAGGAAGGTATTAATCCTTAAAGGTTTCATAATTAGCTTTAGAAAATGACAATAAAATAATATAATATCCCAATAAAAATGAACTTGTAGTAATTAATCCTTCTAGGAAGTTCATACAAGCCTTAAGTAATTTATATCACACAATAGAATCATGGTATTCGAAAACTAACTCTATCTTTTAGGTGATGGGCCAAATTTTACACAACTAGTTTACACAAAGTATTATAATATTTAACTATTAACATATATCCTTTACAATTATCTAGACTATACAACTTAATGCCTTAAGGAAAAAAAATAATAACAAGCTTCTTAATCCTTAACCAATAATTTAATGATTGTCAACTTTGACCCAACAATCCTTAATGCTTCCTAGTACACATCTTTGATGGAGTCCTTAAGAAAATCTATCCCTTTCTTTTTTAAACATATTGGGTGAACAAATATCACAAATTTCATTACAATAGTCAAATATAATTGTAGTTAGATTCATGAATTTATAGGTAATATGCATTCATCTTTATTGTAACAAAAGTTATTCATTGATTCATCTAATGTAGGAACACGTGTTACCAATTTAATATTAGAGTGTAGATTAATTTTCTTGGATGTCAATCCAAGTATCATGCCTACTTTTCCTCCTGTACACCATGACAATGATCAATTCAACTTCATAAGGGTGCTACTGAGGTGTGTGGCCTTTTAGAGGTCTTCAACCCATTTGATTGGTATAGTGATTCTAGAATCTAAGAAATTTTGTAGCTAATTTCTAGAACCAATCCAAGATAACTATGAAATTCACCACTTAACCAATCTAGGAAAAATATGACATCCACCCATCAACCAATCTAGAACTCAATATCACTATATTGACCAATTGACACATGCACACACATGCATACGTATAGACACAAACATGTCTCTAAACATTTGAGTCACAATTACATTCAACATAATTTGGGGGGCTACAACCACACCATGAGCCATAACACATATTAACAAGGAAATATCTTGATTACAATGTAACACCTTGCTATACCCAATCAACATTATCCAACTTTAAACTAACATAGCAATCATCCTAAGAATACCTTGATAATCAGAGGCAATACCTCACTATGGAAAGACATGCTATTCAACTTGTAATAGAGATATAAAATATCCCACTTGTACTAGATGGCCATCATTGGATTTTTGATTCACCAAAATGACCACTATGTTACTTTATGCATGAATGACCATGGAGCTATTGTCTCTATAAATTGGTGACTATACAACTTCATTGAGGCCTGGAGTATGATCAAAAATTTAGTCCATAGAGTCTTCCTTGTGGTTAGATCAAATGCATATTGTGCCACAATAGATCAAACTCATACATGATGATTCCAACATAGACTTGAAACCCATGAATTTACAAACATAGAATGACATATTCACACAACAACCACATTGAGAACTCTATCTTGAACATATATCATCACAATTTAATAACATCAATAATCACACACACATAAAGCATATCCACAATATTATTTCATCAATTTCAACCTAAACATATACAGCATCTAAGCCAAGTTACTCAACTCTCCTAATCTCATATACTCTTCATTAATTTGTATGATGAATTGTAATCTTATATACACTTCACTAATTTGTATGATGAATTGTAATCTCATATACACTTTACTAATTTATGTGATGAATTATAACTACAATTATGGTATCGAAATTACTCCAAAAGTTGAATGTGTAGGTTTTATGAATATATAGCTACATTTTGCATACACGTCTACCAAAGCAGTTCTAAAGCTCCCATTAGGTACAAGCTGGGAGGATGCTGGCAAAGGTTGTAGAGTTTGGCTTTAAACCAACCAATTGTATTTGGTTGAAAGTTTCTAAAGCCTTTTAAACAAATACATTTTTTTAATGTCCTGCAACTAGGGCATTCCATGAGAAAATATTTCTTTGAGGCATTCTATCAAATAGTTCTCGTGCCTTGTCTATGATTCCAAAAATTTTGCATACATGTCTACTAGGGTAGTTTTGACTACAACATCTAACAAAATCCCTCTATCCATTGTCCTGTGATGGATGCCCATGCCCTGTTCCAAGGCTCCCATTTTGGCAGAGGCACAAGGAATGTTCGCAAAGGTGGCAGAGTCTGGCTTTACAATTTCCAATTGCATTTAGTCGAAAGTTTCTAAGTCCTTCTCAACAAACGCATTTTGCGTATAACATTCAATGAGACTGCATTTATTTGAGGCATCCACTCAAACAATTCACATGCTCTATATATGCTTTCGCATTTTGCATACATGTCTGCCAGAGGATTTCCAACTTAACCGTCTACATGCTTTGCAAATAGAAGAAAAAAAAAGAAAGAAGCAACAACAAGCTAGGCTTCCATAAGAAGTAAGAAGTAGTAGCAGGGAAAAAAAGACATCAAACCAGCTTTCTGTTTTGGAAGGAATATCCTGCACTAGAAATACTCCTGTTGCTGCTTGAGCGGGAGAGGCAAATTCAAAATTTCTACTCAAACTTAACCGCAGTTTCATTATAAATGAGTGTGATGGCTAGATTTTGTGGAAGTTGCAGTGACCGTGACTGTCAGATTCAGAGGAGTGCAGTAGAAAACAAAACGGGAAACAGAAGACGAGAATCCAACAGAATAGTGTAAGAGTGGGACCTAGAGCCACGTAAGAAGTCAAATCCTTAGTGTGTGATGTTTAAGCTGCACCATCCATTGGAGTCAAAGAGGGTCATCTAAGAAGGGGTAGACTGAGAGCACTAGGTAGTAAATTTTGTGTCACTAGAGAGGCTCCATGTCACTGCACAAAAGACCCTGCACCCAGATAGCAAGATAACAAGGAATGAGATTTGAGGTAGGATTTGCATCTGGTCATTGATTTACATTGGGGAGCACTCTGAATATCTCCATAGATCTGATCAACTTGACCTAGTTTCCTTTATTTAAGTCAATTGTGATGATTAGCATTAAATGTTTGTAGTTGATAACAAATGTTATTGCAAATATTAAAACTTGTTGATTATCATCAAAATTTGACTTTTGTAAAAGGAGGAAAGTTATTTTGAATTTGTTAACAATTTATGAAAGAAAATTTAATTTAGATTCTCATTGTAAAACACACTACCTTATAAAGTATCAAAACTAGGGGGCTTATCTTATCTAGAGGGGTTCTTAATATTTGATTTTCTATTGTTTTAAGGAATTGACCTATTTGTAATCATGGGATATGAAACCCACTCTTCTCTAATCAACCTAAAACTAGGATTCTATAAGTCTTGGTGTGAAGGAATCCTGAAACATTTCAGGTTCCATAATCTCATGCCATATTTGTATGGACTTATCCTAGAACTAGGTAAACAATCTCAAAAGGTTAAATGGTTTAATATTCATGATCATATTCATGGATTAATCAGTTTACATATTCCAGATGACTCTTTGTATGCCATCATGGATATTGAATGTCCACATGCATTATGGATCAAAATTTGGGAAATACATGGAGACTCTAATGTTTCTCCCTTACTGCATGATCCTGCTATGATCACAACTCACATCCTGCATCATGATTTAGATAAAAAGCATCCAATTGACATAGAGGAAATCATCATTCCTCCACCTCCTCCTATTGCTTCATCGGATTTCAGAGTCATTTCTTCGAGAGCTTCCAACACTTCTTTGCAAGAGGATATTAGTCTTCCTAGCATTGCTAATTGGGATGCATATCTACTTGACATTTCATGTCTTTTCGTAGAGTCCCACATTTTTGACATGGAAACACACATTGAGGACATTAGTCTTCTTTTTTATGACAACTTCAATAAAGTTGCATTAGCCTTGTCTTTTTCAGATATAGATTTCTCTCCCTTCACCTACATTGGCTTCTATAGTGACAATCTCAAATTATTATGGTTCCAATTATCCCTATACATCTATGATTCTTGTGGTCCCTGTTACAGAATCTTCTATGATAGTTGATTCATTCCATCAATATTTGTTACATGTTAGCATTGACTTGGAGATTCTCGAGCAACATTCAAAGACATCATGGGCACCATCATCATCATTCTTGGATGAGCTTCAACTCTATTCAAGATCATACATACATCTTCTCACATGGGAAGATATCTTGCATCTTTAGTTGGTTTCATTTCTTCCCAAGGGAAGGAACATTGTGAAGCGTTCTTGGAACTATATCTACATCCTCTGTCAACTATCCAAATTTAATGTAGCAAGACATGTATTATGGGGGGGTCTCATAGACTTTCTATCATTTTCTCTCTTATGGAGGAAATCATAGATTGTACTTAGTGAAAGAAGTAGTACTTCTTCACATGTATAATTTTCATGCATCTTTTCTCTCTTTTGGAGGGTAGTTTTTTCCCACATGGTTTTCTACTTTTCTCCACTTCATGAGAGATTACTTTGTGCATGGGTACCTCACCAAGCTAGTAGTTGGGACCCATTTTATCCATGCCCACCTGAGTTATGCTTAAGGGGGGGTGTTAGTGTAATTAATGCTTGCTTCACATATCTTGACTTAAGCCTACTTAGGCATGGCATTTATTGTATAGGTTAAATATCTCATGGCATTTATTATGCAGGTTAAATATCTCCTGATATTTTTCCTTGCTTATTTAGGGATATTTTGCTCATGGTTGGATATTTCTCCTTTATAAGGAAACCCTTGACTATCTATCAAATGAGGAGGAGCTTATGCATTATTTGTGCTTGATTAAATCTTCTTTGTGATCATTAGTTCTTTCAAATATTTAATCCAAAAAAATACTTTTATATAGATGATCAATTTTATCTATCCTTCACATTAAAATAATTGTTGGATGATGTACTTCAATCTTTACACATTAGAATAGTTGTTGAATGACACATATCCCATAATATTGTTTCATGATATGCCATTTTTTATGTGTTTTATATCATCTATTAGCATTCAAAATAAATTTGAATTATAAAAATTACAGATATTCATGAAATTAAGACCTACATTCTATTCTTTTAAAAATAAATGAAATTACACTTCTTAAAAACTTTAATTTTGAAATTATAACCTTGTAAAACTTTACATTTTGAAATTAACTTCTTAAAAGCTCTACCTTTTTATTTTGTTATGAGAGTAATTTCTCCATTTAGAAGAAATTGTATGAGTAATTGTTCTAATTTGAATGGTAAAATTTTTTAATTTGATATTAGTTGTATAAAGTTGTTATCTAGCTTTCAAGTTCTATTCTTTCAAAAAAAAAAAAAAAATGAAGTTACCACTTTTAGTTTCTTCTAGATATTACTGTGAGAGTAACTTGTCGCTTTGGAATGGTATGTCTGATTTTTATATTAGCTGTATAGCTGCTACCTGATTCATTATTCTGTTGTGTAATGCTTTTTATAATGAACTTTTATTTGTTAAAGTAATTATACTGGTGGTTGTTGTCCTCCTTTCTCAAAGTAGAGAAAGCTTAAGGAAATTTCTCTATTCCATAAAAATATTAATTAATTATTAGTTTAGTTTTCACTTGTGTTTTTTTCAATATTCAGTGATTTGACTTTTGATAATAAATTTAGCTTTCATTATCACTATCTTTTTCCAATAATTTCATAGTCATGAAGTTCACGAAATAATATAAAAGGTGCACTTGGTTTTAGACCAAAATTGATTGAGCGTTGAATATTATTACACTGGATTCAAAGTTTCAATTGGCAAGTTGCTCGTTTCCAACCAGTGTATTAGGTAACAGCCCATGCACTTGATCCAAAAAAATAAAAATAAAGAATGAATTAATTTCAGTGATTTAATTATTAAATATAAGTTTGCCTTGACAAACTGCAAAGATAAGAGTTTATTTCATGTGTGACCTCATCTTTGTCCATTCAAATTCAATCCTACAATAATATGAGGAAGAATTAGTCAGCTTAGGTTTTACAAGAATGTTTCATATCAGAGTGAACATACCAACTACTTTTCCCTATTTAAAACTCACGTTCGTTCTTGCAGAAACATACTACTAAAAAAGATTTACAGAAGATCTTGAATAAACTTTGGGAAGTGCTCATCAAACTGCACCATGAAGGTTTTTAAGCATATCCTTACTGTCTTATATCAGCCAACTGGCACAGAACGCAGGTTTAATTTAATTTAAAAATTGTAATTAAAGATATGAAATTTCTACAATTTATGATAATTGTTTGAAATGTTTTTTTTATATTATTGGCGAATTTTTTTATATCAATATTTTGGATTATGTCTCATGATTTTTTTACATCAATATTTTAGATCACACTCTATGATCTTTTTACATCAACATTTTGGATAACGTTCTATGATTCTTGTGAGGGTGATAGAGTGTTATCTGAAATATTGATATAAGAAGATCATGTCGCTGATCCGAAATGTTGATGAAAATTACACAATCAAAATTAGAAACATTTCAAGCTATTAAAAAATGTCCGATAAGAGATATTTAAACTTTACAGTTGAAATATGTTGGATCTATAATTGACTATTTATTGAAATTATAAAAGAACATTCAAATTATAGTTTTGTAAGCATATAAGTTAGAGAAAATTCAGTATAAATATGATGGTTGAATATGTTGTGCTTGTACAAAAATTTGTGGTTACAGAAAATCGTAATCTCAGTTGATATGTTCAGTGAAAAGTGCAAAAGAAAGGCGATGAAAGCAGTTTCAAATATCCAAGGTAATAATAAATAAATGATGATACGCTAAGTAATATAATTTGTTAAATTAAGTTCATGCTTTGATGATGATGATGATTACAGGAGTGAATTCTGTAGCAGTTGATTCTGCCAAGTACACGGTCACAGTTATTGGAGAGGTGGACGCTGTGGAAATAATGAAAAGAATGAGAAAGTTCAGAAAATCTGCACAGATTGTGAGTGTTGGCCCTAACACCAAAGAGGAAAAAAATCCAGTTTGCGAGTATGACAGTGTTAGTCTTCCAATTTGGAGCGGAAGAAATGAGATATGGCCTGTTTATGAAGATCGTTACTACGAGAGTGGTACCTGCTCCATCATGTAGATGCACATAAATACCAGCTCTCTCGGGCGCAGTTGGGTCTAAAAGAATTTAATAAAGCAGTGCACTGCAAAGTGTAAACAAACTACTGTGAAAGCAAAGAATGGCATTAAAGCTATAAATTAAAAGTAACACGCTTGTGAGATGGAGAAGTATATGTCTGTATGTATAATAGATATATGTATATATAATTGGGATTCCTTCAATTTTGTAAAAGTGGTCAAGAACAGGATTGCCTGTCAATAGTGCATAAATTCAGAATCAATTGTAGAGCAATTTTTGTTTTCGAAATATGAAAATGTCTGGGATACATAAGGTTAAGGTGAAAATGAAGTAGTGATTAGCATTTTAATAATAGTGAACTATTATTTTGTACCACCACTGAGAATAGTTGGTGGGATAATACAGTTAAAATTAAATATCTACATAACATTTTATCTTAAATGATGATTTGAAAATCTTTAAAATATGAAATTTTATATTGTATGTAAGTTTTGGTTGGCAAGGTTCAAACTCTCATTGGTCTATTGTCAATGTGGATCTTGTGTCCTTGTTGATCCAATGAGCTCACAGGTTTGAACCTCAGTGTTAATGCTGTTGGTGTTCATGTCAGGTGATTTAGTGAGCTGCAGATTGTTCTCCTGGCTCTTGTTGGACTAGTGTGTTCGTGGACTCTCACCCTCTCTGGGCTATTGTGCTTATGGGTATGAAAAATTCATGTTGATGTTGTGCGTTCATGTTGGGATCAAATCCCCTGTTTGTCACCTCACCTAGAGGGGGCCAGATTAAAAATCCCTCCTCACCAAAAAAAAAAAAAAAAATCTATGTAATTTTTGTTACTGAAAAAATAATAAAGGCACCAAAGCCAGCATACATTTTCCTTTAAGTGTCTATGCCAAAGTAGTGAATATGAAATTTCTTGTTTTCTAAAGGTCCAACATGTGCTACATTCTTAATTATTGAATGTGCATAGGATTGTGAGTAGTCAGGTTGTAGATACCTTAACTCTTAAATAAATTGGCTTGGGTGATATCTAAGATATAAATGAGATATACATAAGAAATAGTAAGTATTATTTGATCAAATTGTAAATTGTGTTTTCATTGAAAATAATTAAGAGATTAGCTTGAAAATGATTTGTTATTCTCAATTATTTTGAAATATTTTTTAAATATTTCATATTCCTCTTTTGTACATTTCATTACAATATATGTAAACATGATTACAAATTATCCAATTTTCCTATCTTATTGTGGAAATTGTGGAACATTCTAGATAAACTGTAAAACCTTAAAGGACATATTTTAGTCAATCCAAGGTAATAAATATCTCTGCATTGAGTGCGAACTTTGGTGCAGAATTTGGTGGTTAACTGATGCAGGAGCATCCATGGCCTTGTGCAATCTTGCATCACCAAAAATATTGCTCTTTTAGTTTTTGTTTATTTTCAATAAGGGCTTAGGGGTTAGGAGAATAATATTTTAATTTGCAACAATGTAGATTCCCTTGGTGTGAAATTGTAAATATAAATCGCATGGGAAATAAGTCTTGGTAAAACAGTGAAAGCATCTTGGAGGGGAATATGCCTTTTTGGTGTCCACTTTTGGAGAAGTCAAAAAGTCTTGTATGCATGTATATGTGTCATAAAATGTCATAATATGGGCTGCAAAGGAATCTTACATGTTGCTTGCATGTATTTGCATGTTGGCCACAAGCTTTGCATGTTGTTGCATGTCTGAAGTCGTATCTATGAGACCTAGTTTTAGTAAAATGGGCATAACTTTTCCATACGGTAATGAAATTAAGAATTTCAAAATGATTCGGAAAGCTAGAAAGAAGATACACCAAACCCAGAAATTGTTTGAGGAGTTTCTGACAAATGATAGATCGTTGATAAGCAGAAAGTGACTGGTTTTCTTGGTGGTTTTGTAGAGGTTGTTTTGAAAAACCAATCGCGGTTTCTTCTCATACAACTTTTATGTATTGATGCTGCTCATTTGGAGAGGGGGGGCTTTTGAGGGTTGGTGGTCGCATATCTAGATGCTGCTGGAATGATGTTGGAAGCTTAAGTTGCAGATTTTTGTATGTGTGAAGCTCATGTTCTATGTGAACATATGAGCTCCATGATTGTGTAATTCAAATTCAGATTTAAAATCAATATATGTTACATGTTTCTCTTCCATATTTGTTGTTAATGTTTATTTGCACCCTTCTTGCATAGTGGTAAATGTGTGTGTGGTTTTATATTTGAAAGGGGAGAGCTTTCTCTCTACATTATTAACCCAACTAAACAGGATTTTCTCACCAAGCAGCCTTCTAAAAATGCTCAAACCCACAGGCCGACGAGCAGCAGAAAGGATGTAAATCCAACTATACTGCAATTCCCTACCTGCAACACACACTAAGGCGGACTTTCAAAGCACAAAACAAGCCTGATATAATTGTAGAGAGTTAAATTAACACAGAGGGACTCAGTTTTCATACACAGACAGAGAGCATAAAAAATGGCAGCTTTTGCAGGAATTAAAACAACTATTCTTCATTTACTTTTCTGAAACCAGAAGTTTCAGATTTTACAATAATTATAGACTAAAGACAAAATCTTCTTAGCTGCTGAATGGGCTGTGAGACTTTTCTCAGGATTGTGGAGGGCTAATGACACACTGTTCCCTCACCAAAATTCAGCTTCCCTGTTCTTTCAGATGTTGATTTCCTTTTTGCCTTCCACTAAACTCTTTATTGAGGCAAAAGAACTTTTATCGTTTGCTGTTGGCGGATGAGGATAAAAATAATCTTTTTTTAAACGGTTGCTCCTTGTCATGTGTCACCCAGGCCCCTATTATCTTATTTTCTTCTTCTTGAATATTCCTGGTTTTTATGTATGCCGCTCCTCTCTTTTCCACGTACCTCTTTTGACTGGTTCTCTTGTTTTCAGTTAGACACTTGCATATATTGTTTATGTTTTTTTTATTCATTGAAATGTAGTGTATAAAATTAAAAAAGCGAGGATATGAGGTTTGTAGGTAGCTAGAATGCCTACTCAAAGGAAGATGACAAAACTCTCATATGAGCCTCCTCCCTTCTTTTAAGGGCTACATATGCATTGTCTTGTGTTTTTTTTTGTTTTTTTTTTTGTCCATCGTTCAAAGTTAAATGATGGGGAGACAAGCAGGTCTACCAAGTGATGTACCTTGGAGATTGTAATAAACACCAAACCCTAGCGATCAATGCTTCCAATATCTATTGCCACTCTATAAAGTGTGGGCCCCTAAAGTTTACAGACTGACAAATCCCTTGCCATTTTCAATGATACTGTGAAAGAGAACCATTAGAAAACAAAACAATTGGCACATGTTGTGTGTCATTCAAATCCTATGGGGGGCTAATATTATGGTTGAACATCACAACAATAAAACTTGATAGATCCTACATTTATTTTTGTAGATAATAATTGCAACTTTCCATACAATGATCCATTAACAAGACCTATAGCAAGGTCCAATAAATTGAAAGTGAACATACCCTACTACCCAATGCATAAGAAAGCTAAGGAAGGTAACTATTTGTCCTCAAAGTTTACAATAGATCTCCCTTTTATTTGTTCTAGATTACATCAGGCAATAGGGAACCCTAAGGACTTTAACATTGTTTGTTGTGTAAAGCAACCAACTCATTCATTGGAAACAAATGCATTGAAGAATGGAATGCAACTTGTTCTACATTTCAAAGGAAAACATCAATGCATGACATGAGAAAATCCTAATAATAAAGTTTTGACTCCACATTAGAATAATGGCAAGAAGGTTGCAAAATAGAAGTTGAGATTATTTGCCACCTTGTTGTCAAAATATATCATTCAAAATAACAACTATTTAAAAGTGTCACATTGTTGTCCCATACTAAGAACCAACATACAAAACTATATGTTAATGGAAGGTTGCTATCCAACATCACCAATAAAGCTAATGGATTTTCCACCAAAAGCAAACTAATTATCCATGGAAAATGCTTCATACAAACAACTATCAATATAGGCCAACAACCTAATCTACAAAAATTCACTCTCGTAAAATGTTTCCATTGCTTTCCCCTTAAAAGGATTCATCTCTTTTTAAGGTGTGCATAGTGCATCATGTATTGTGGATGCATTGATGTTGAATTCTCTAAAAATAGTTGGAGATAGCAACAAAAAAAAGTGATTGAGATGGAGGAGTAGTTGTAGATGGTGCACATGCCTAATTTACAATTCAAGCATGACATGTCAATGCTAGTATTGCGTTGTATAATAATTATTAATGGATTTTATATATGCTCTTAAAGAATAGGATAGAACAATATCAAATGTGTGACACTGCCCAACTTAAAGGCTCACCATGTCAACACTTATAGTTCATATGCTGTTGGGATGTTTTCTTGTTGATCAACTTGCACTTGTGAAATCTATTTTTGCAATTTGCAATAGTGCAAGGATTATACAAGCACCCTAATTGTGGTTGATGTCAAAATCATGCCTACCGAGCATGTTAAATTCATCAAAGATAATGAGATCTTCTAGTTAGAGAAATGAAAGGAGATGCCCCAATTTAGGATTGAGCCCATTCAATGACTCTAGGTCATGAAGAAGTAACTCAACATTAGAAGAAGCATTAAAATCTAGAAGTTTGTAGGTCAACATGTCATGCATTATAAGTCCCTTTTATCCTCTTCCAATTGTAAACATTTTTTACATAGATGACCTAACATCAATGGTATTGGTGCAAAATGGTTTAGACAAGAGGATTTCAATTCAACTTGACAACTCAAGTGTATTAGACAAGCCTTTAGAAAGAATTCTTGTGAACCTAGGTGTGGCATGAATAATTTCTAGAATTGAATTTTATCTTCCATTAACTATTTGTACAAGATGTAACACACATTTGATTATCCACAACATCAATTAGAGATAACAACTTCAATAATAATGGTCACACTATATATGCATCAATAAATGTTGAAGCCAGAACATCCCCCCCACCAAGAGGAATGTGACACAAATCTTCCTTGGACACATTCAAAGACATGAAGAACCTACTGGACATACTACCAATGGTCATTTTAAAAATTTAGAGCACTCTTGGTCACTCATATTATGATCAAATATACTCTTTATCAAGAACTTACAAAAGGTGAATCTTGTACGCCTATCAAACTCAATAACAAAGATAATTGAACATATCATGATAGGTACTTGATTGGTGTTCAAAATTTGAAGCTTATTTTGTAATACTTGAGGAGGATGGTAGTTAACTTGCATGCTGAATAAAAAGCATAGTGGGGTTTTTGATATTTAACCTTTCATCATTATGTATAGGAATGTACTTCATCTTTCCATTATTTGAAAGTATAATAGATTACTGTATTTGAAAACCCCAATTAGATTTAGAGTAATACAACAAGAAGGACCCTTTCTTATACAATTTGTATCTTTAGTGCATTTTTTAAGATGTTTAGCATGGTTGAGTAGATCATCATAATTTATGAAAGTATTAGCCTCAAGTATTCCATTTGTGTCCAACAAAAAGTTCCATCCATAATGCACCTGTGTAACATTGATTGTATTCCTTCACCATTTTGTGTGGTCTAAGAAGACACATAACTATTGATATCTTCTACAACACCTTTTACATTAGGTTTTATCTTATCAATAACTCTCAAAGTTGCATACCTCATGCAAGAAAAGGAAGACATGAATATGGGTAGAATATCCATGTTTCCATTCAAACCTAGTATTAGACTAACAACAAACAACCACATACATTAGTAATCAAGGAAAATGATAGCATGAGATGAGGAGGAAAAATCTCAAGTATACTAGTATTCATTTACACCCAACATCCTCTCCAATACTTCCTCATGAAAAATAGTAAATCTATGGTGCATGCACTTTACAATAAAATGAAAATAATTGCTAATATCATTTAGCACCCTCGACTAGTGAGCACTATATAGATTTTAAGGTTGTAAGTTAGGAAAGGAATGGTGCAAGTATAGTCACTTAGTAGTTGTTATACTTGTTGAGCCTTGCACCCACACCCAATTTTTGTTTTCTGGAAAAATGGGGACCCCCTCCCCTTCTCTTCATTTTCTTATCTTCCTCCTCTATTTTCTCTCTTTAATTTCCTCCCTTTGTTTCCCATTTCCTTCTCCCTTTCCCTCTCTTTCTTCCCCTTTGTGTTTTTGTTGTTTGTTAGAGTTTCAGGTTCCTTGGGATTTGTATGCCATCCTTATTGGGCTTGGGCCCCAATTTTTATTTTTAATGTTTGTTCTTCATTTCAAAGTTTCACTCTTTAAGGTTTTCTTTGTCAAGATACTTGCCTTGCAACATTCCTAGCCTTAGAGACCTGATGGTGGTGACATCTTTTTGTCTTGTTTCTCATGCCTATCAAAAAATTTAATGGTGTGACCTTGCATTTATGAAGCATTAATGCATCAAGTTGGGTTGGTTTAATAGTGAGATCGAGGGATTTTTTCCTTCACTTGTGAATTATTGAGCATGAAAAACAAATAAGCTTTGCAACTTCCTTAAAAACCCTCCATGATTTTGACTCGCATTTCCTCAAGAATTCGTCATTCTTAATCGTTGGTTGCTTTGTTGCTAGTATTTGATTAGTTTGTGGTGATGTTGTGGGTGTTTCTCATCATTGTCCATGCCCAGTTCAATTTTTGGTCCTTTCACAAATCTTTAGGTAGGCTTGAGACTTGAACTTTCATTTTGGTTTTCTACTTTTTCTTTTCATCTATGTGTTCTTGTTGTTGCTTTAATTTGGTTGGGATTTTTTTTTGGTTTATGTATTGCTCTTCATTTTTTGTTTCTTTCCTTTTCTTGTTTTTGTTTTTTTTCCTTTTTGTTTGTGCCCTATTCAATCATTTTTCCTCCAGGTGCACTGACCAATGTTTTTTATGACATCATTGTAATGGGGTCCAGATTTCCCCTTTTCCATGCCTTCTTGGAAAGATTGTAATCTCATCCCCAATGAAGTATTTTACCTTAGGGATTTCATGAGTCTAATTTCATGTTTTAGGTTTTGGGTATTAGAAATGAACTTTATAGACTTTTTAATAAGATTAAACTACATATATGAAACCTAGACATCCAACAAAAATGACTTAAAATATTTTAATGAAAAACTTCTGGTTTAGATGTTGAACTTTTGGGATGTCACTAAACCTTATCCTAACTTTAGGTCAAGGTTAAGCATTACTCTCAACACCCAAATCCCAAACATAAGGACATGCCAAGCAACACAACATGGGAGATCACATCATGTGCAAGAAAACACAAAGAACACAAAGAAAACAAAAAGGAGTACTTCACATGCAATCTAATCTAAAGAAAATTGTCTACATCCCAATCTTTCTCATCATATATGGAAGTTGGGTGACTAGCCAAAGGGACTACAACAAGTGATATACTAGGAGCATCACTAGATTCAACATGTGGTGAACCACTCTCATTATCTAGAAGGATCATCATGGTTGCCCCCATCTAGATCCATAGACTTTAAGAATAAAAAAGATAGTTGTTATGCACTTGCTCATAAGTTTTAACATCTTCATCTTCATCATCCAATTGGATCACAATGGCAGATTTAATGAAAATTCCAATTGTATGTTATTATTTCAATTTTTGTTTTGGCTAAGACACGTAAGGTTTAGTTTCAAGTTTTAGTAAAAGTTGTAATTTCTCTTAATTTGTTTGAATAGGTTTTTTATTTTCAAGTAATGTTTTGTTCTTTTCTTCCAACCGATGAGCAATAGGAAAAATTCTCTGCCTATACTCTTTAGTATTTATATTTCTTCTTACTAAGTTGTCAATTTGTGACAATATAAGAGAAAGTTTCTCAACCATTGGTCTCTTTTCTTCCCTTATGGGAGGAATTGAAGGGACCACTGAGGGTTGGGAAACTAATGTCTCCTTAGGTATATACACTTGTTTCTTCATTGGAGGCACAAAGAGAATCACGTGATTGTCTCTTGGTCTTTTATATGATATGGGTGGAGGAACAAAAACATATTTACCTTGTTTACTTGTAACGATGTTTTCTTTAGACATGGGGTCATCCACAACTTGGGGGTGAGAGGAACAACCATAACCCTATCATTTTTCAGGAATATTGATAAGGGATAGCTTTGATATGCACTTTTTCTTTAATTTTTTATATGACCAAAAAAATAAGTCCTTAGGAGGTTTGAAAAGTTTCATGGTGAGGCCAAAAGTAATCCAATGAAAATTTTCCTCAGGAAAACAAAAGATTAAACCCACTATGATGCAATATGTATATTTGATCTTTGAATGGGAACTTTATGTACTTGTGGATAACCAATGGGACAAAATTCATGGAGTGTAGCCACAAATAGCCTGGTTTCACACAAAACTGGTCTGATATTTGGATGGTAGAGAATGATACATCTAGGTGTATTGGTCCAACTTTAAGTGGAAGAGTGATCAAACCTATCATAGGGAAAGAAAAACCATCATGAGTTTTAACCATGATTTTGATTGTTCATAAGAATCTTGATAAATCTCATGTACATACAAGAATTCCTCAGTGATCACATTCTCTAAACACATGGGATCAATGAGTATTACTTGTGTAATTTTTCCATTGATACATCCAATTATATAAAGAGGAACATCGAGCACATGTATGGGTGAAATCAATGTCGAGTAACAAAGTGGTTTGGCCCTTGCAAGGTTGAACATATAAATTTAAGCAATCATATTATCCAGACCATCCTCATAATTATTGTTATCATTATTCTCATCATCATTCTTATCATCACACTTATCATCACAAGCTTGCGCAAAGTTGGATGTATGGTTTGCAATGAGATTTATGAAAATTTGTAAGTTTTGATTTGGTAGAGAAACAAATTTATTTCCTTTTTCATTCACATTAGTCAACTGGATTTGATTAGAATCCATGAGGTCTTTCACTTTATGTTTAATATGCATACATCATTTTGTATCATTTCCATGTGTAGGATGATATTGACTAAAGGATTTTGGGTTGAAATTTGGAGATAAAGGTCTTTTTGCATCCACATTCCTAATTAGAGGTAATTGGATTAAGTTCTTGGTCAAAAGTTGTAACATAATATAATGAAGGGAATTAGGAAATTGTGTGAATTATCTATCCCCTCATCCTAAATTGATATGGAGTTGAACTTATGGTTGAAACTTGTGGCTCAATGTGGTTGGTTGTTTGAGGTGTGTTTATCTTCATAAAATTTATGTTTTCCTGCTTGAAAGATTGATAGTTGTTTTGAGTTATAGATTCAGACCGCTTAATAAGAGTCTATTTTAAGATGTCTCTTCATATTGACTAACAAAATTTTGATAGTCACAAAGATCCATACACAAGTGTGTAAAAGATGTATATTTCATTAAAAAATTCCATTCCTAATGCTAGCTTGCAAATTTCCAATGAATACTCTTTGAACATTAGCATCATGAAGAGCATGGCTTATTTGTGAGTAAATTAACTGATATCACCCTATGAACTCTATTACTTTTTCATGTTTTCCTTTTGTGCACCTCAATAAATTAGTTAGTGTAATTTCAGGACCAATGTTCACTTGAAAGTGTTGGAGGAATGCATCAACAAGTTTATTGAATGAATGTATCAAGTTATTTGAAAATCAACAAAACCATTCTAAGATCATTTCTTTTAATGAACTAGGAAAAATTTTAGCTAAGAGCTTATCCTCAAAGACGATATCACTAGATAATGTTGTATAAGCCAATATATGACTATTATGATCTTCATTATTGGTGTACTTGTCAAATATAGGAATCTAAATGTTTTTTATTAAGGAAAATTTACGTTTTGAAGGGACTCAAAACCCTTTACAAATAGATTTTGAATGGATCTAGAACCCTAACTAGAAATTTTTCTTAACATAAAGACCATGAAAGCACAGAAAACCAAGGGTAAAAGAGGCAACCAAAGCCAAAGAATCACAACCAAAATCAAAGTTGCAAGAAAAACAACCTGTAGCCAACCAAAAACCAGCTCCCAAACAAGAACCATCAAGATTTACATAATTTAGAGATACTCTTGTGGGAGCGGAGAGTCATGTCAAAAGAAGACTTAGATGAATTTTCTTTCTTTCCCTTTATAGAAATCCAAACCTCTTCCACTTTCACTACCTTATCAAGCCAAGCCAGTGCACCATTATCCTAAAAAAGAATGCTTGTAGCCACTGTCTCAAAGATTTCATTAGTATTACTCCATGTAGGCTTGGCTTTATCAGGAGAGCCACTAGAAATGATAGCCGTAGTGATATCACTAGAAGTTGCAACCTTAGAACCATTCTCTCTCTCTTTATGGGTTTCAACATGGTAATCTTCCACAACATCAACAACCCCACCATTTGAGATATCCAGAGAGGATGCCCCTAGACCCTATGATTCCAAACCAACCAGCTTAGAAAAACTCCTATGTTGCTCAAATTTCTTTCCAACTGTATAATGTTGTTGAGAAACACCTTTCCACCATGTAGCCACCATTTATTTTTTCTCAAATCGACAATATGCAGCAGCATGACCTGTTTTAAAAAATCTTCTACATTGGAAGGGAATCCCTTCATAGTCCAAAGATTAGACCCAAGAACCCGTAGAAGATTTAAGTAAAATATCAACATGCAACCCTTTTGAAACATCCATCTCAACCAATACACAGGCAAAGGTGGAGTGAAAAATATCAAATGATTCATCATCCACCAGCAAAAAATCTCCAAGAGCATGAACCACTTCCTCTAAAAGAGGATCAACCCATAAATGGAGGGGAAGACTAGGAAGTCGAACCCAAATAAGGATCTTATTGAAAATTTAGAAGAAGGGTTGAAATCAACATGCCAAGGCTTAATCATCAACAAAAATCTGTCCTCCCAACTAAAAAAATGATCACATAAAATTTTGTTTCTATCCCAAGCATTGCCAAACTTAGCAACAAATGTTTTGTGGCATTGGAGTTTTTAATATTTCAAGGGACAATGGGCTCCTTTTGACACATTGCAATTGTTTTCTATTTTGATTTTGGTTCAATGTTGAGATTTTTTGTTCAAGTGAGGTTACATTTTGTAACAGGTTATTTATGGTAGAATCATTACTCGACATGTTTTGATTATGTGGTGAATATGGTGGGATTATGTAAGTGCTTGTGGACTACTATGTTGAAAGCTTATAAGAGGTGATGAATATTGAGGTGTCACATGTGATGCCATAAGGCTATAAGGGTTCCCACTAGAAACCCCTAAGGTTGGAGATATGCTATTTGTTTGTTGTAATGTTGAGGTTACAATTGGCAATGTGTATGTATGAATAGAGGGTATAGTTGTGGGGAGGGAGGTTTGACTTCCTCTTTGGCTTTGAGTGTATCCCAAAGCTTGAGTGCAACTAGCCTTGTAGGAATGCTGGCATCCACAATATGGGAAAGGCTACAAAAAACCTTTTTTCCTTCAACATAATTAATCAATTTCCTTAGGTTGTCCACTACAGGCATTGTTTGTCTTGCTAAGAATTCAATGCTTAAGTAGTCTTGCAATTCTTTTAAGTCTTTCTCTAAGTTTTTTAGTTTATCTTTGAGATCATTGGTAACATCAATCTCAAAATCCATAAAGGTACTTATTTGTGCACTTGTCATTGGGATGGTAGGATTAGGCATAGAGTCTATAATGGGCATGGTATTAGTAATACCTTGTGTAAAAGAGTTGGAAGAATCATGATCCACAATGGATGTAACATCATGGGATGTCATAAGTGTACAACTATGTATCACTAAAGTATTGGCAATAGGACAGTAGGTCGTGAAGCTCATGTGAGTTTCAAAATACTAGGTGTACCCACTATGAATACCAAATTTTAGAAAAAAATAGAAAAACACTCAAGATAAAAAATTAGACAGCTAGGCAAATAAGAAACACAAAAACGAAGGTCTTACAAAAATCTAAGAAAAAAATAGTTGGACTAAGCCGCCTAGGGTGAATATGTCTTACACAAGTTTTCACAAATTTCAAAGTTTGGTTGTCTATTATATTGTTTAAGTATCTTAGGTTTGTGTGTAGGCATGCTTGTTAGTGAATACATTTCCAAAATTTACTCAATTTTATGATTATTTAACTCAAAATATAAGTGTGCAATAATTTGTAAAAGGTTCAAGGAATAAATGACAATTGTAAATGTGCCAATAGTGGCATGGTATGATGGTTAAGTTATTGTGTTGTTATTCTTGCCATCAAGGTTCAAACCCCATTGGGGTGTGATTGTTGAGAATTCATATTGGGGATGAGGTCCCCCGTTTGTGACCTCACTGGTTCATAGCTCTAGGTCAAAAGCGTTTACCCTCTTTTTATAAAAAAAAAAGAAGACAACTGTAAATGTAATTTACAGATCTAAGATGAAATAATTGACTGATTCTAAGATGCTAAAATCTAAAAATGATGATGTTAATGTAATTTTGAAAAAAAAACAATGCAATTTTTTTTTACTTTTTGAGCTATATGCAAGATGCCTAAATGAATGTAATGAACAATTTCATTTTTTTTTTTAGGTTTAAGTGATCTAATTCATATTTTTTAATGCAAATTGAATGTAAATATGACCTAAGATGACCAAAACTAACCCTATTGCAACCTATAATATAATATTATATTCATTTTTTTATTCTTTGTGCTTTTTATGATGCAAAAATGAATTCCTAAATGAACAATGTAAATCAATGCAATACTAAACCTAGATCTAGGGTGAATTTACACAATTTTTAAAAGGTATATAATGTTAATGTGCCAGGTTCACCAAAATGAAATGTAGGAAAAAGGTGAAACCCTAAGGTTTTACTATAGGATTTCATAGGTGTTTTTCCACAACATTTCATTTAAGATTTTTGGTAGTAGGGGTCTGATGAAGTTGGACAAGATATAGGATTGACTTGTAACCTAAAAGGTGAGTCAACTCGACCTTGACCATATATAGATGCAATTTGAAATGAAAAGCAATGAAATGACTAGGCTAATGATGGTACAATTAACTATTTTGATGCAAATACAACAAACATAAAAAGTCACAAAGAAATTTAGATTACAAAAATGGATTGAGTAAAGTATTGTGCATCTAGCATATGAATATGGGGATAAAAACTAAGGATCAAGTCATCTAGGGTGACTATGTCCTAGTTGAGCAACTTTAGATATGTTTTTACAGTCCTTTGGTGCCAAATCAGAGCATTCTTTTTCCACTTGTTGCATTGTTAGATATTGTTGTAATTGAGTTTCCATTTGTTTTCAAGGTGTAGGGTTTGAATGCAATAATGGATGATTGAACTTCAAAATTCTCCCAATCTTCTTCAGCTCTGAAATCTACACACTCAAAGAGAGGGGAAGGGTTGTACCATATAAGGGATTTCCTTAGTCAAACCTCATGTTACTAATGCACTTCCACAATGGTGATGTCAATGAAAGATAGGTAAATGATGAAATGAATGATAAATCAACAATAACCTGAAATTCACCACTCCAAAAATGGCTTCCTTGAAGGATTGAAGTCATACAAATCTCCTCAATGCTTGATAGTAGTTGGCTTGATTTTCTTGAAGACCTACAAGGTTTAGATTTTACAAATAATATGATAACATAAACATGAATAAACTCACACACACTCTGACATGATGCTTTGATGTTAAATTGTTGCAATAAATCTATGAAACATGTTGCTCTTGAATTGCTCAATAGTGCTCTTGATTATAATTCTTGCTCAATATTTCTCCTTTTTCTTCTTGTTTGTGTATTTGAAATGATGCACAATGACTAGGTATTTATATGCAATTATCTTAATTTCCCAAAAAATAAATTTTGATACTCGACATTGGACATTTGAAATTTAAACAATAAAATGAGACTCTGACATCTTCAATTTTAGAGGAAAAATATGGGAGACTATGTCACCCTAGGAGACTAGATGTCCTAGCCCTATTTTGTGGGACTTAAGGTGTTGGGGATAAAATATTAAATGAATGCTTTTTTTTTCCACTTGTAGTTTATTGGTAAATATTAAAATGGGCCACAAAATGCATAATTTAGGAAATTGGGTGTACAATTAGGTCCATGAGCTTAAGGGGGGGAAAAAAATATTGTGAAATTGTCAAGGGTGACAATTTACAATGCTCTATTTTTGAAGATACATCAAATTTCTTTGAAGATATCTTAACAAAATCAAGTGTGATAATCAAGGAAGAAGAAAAAGGATGTAGGAACTCAAGAATAACTTCCAAAGAAAATATGTAATCAAAGAGGAGAGATACCCCTCAAACATATCCTCCAAATTTGTAGAAATAGAATGACAAACCACATCTAATATACCTATCATGAAACCATCTTGCAAAGATAAATATAGAAAACAAAAGATATCCTGCTCATCTGAAGTCTTAGAAACCAATTCAAAACTAATGTCTAAAGAAGCAAGATGAACCTTAACATAAACGTTCAAGTGACCAATATGTCCCTCAAAACAACTGCCCACACTCAATGCAAGAGAAGGAGAAAATAATCCTTATCAAGAGTAGAAGAAAAGTGCGAAAACACATAAACATTGGTAATATGATAGGCCTTTCCCACTACAACAAGCTTCATAGTAGGAAAATCATGAATGAATACTAAATCTAGAGTAAATTCAATAGCCTTACTTGTACCACTATGTGCAATCTAATATACAAAGAGAAGATTATTGGTAATCGAAGGAATATAGGAAACATTAGTGAAGGTCCCAATGTCCATATCAACATCTCCTTTGGAGCAAACAACCATGTACTTACTATTAGCCATCAATATCTTAGTTGTAAGGAAATTCTCAAATGTCAAAAACTAATCTGGTGAATAGGCCATGTGATCAAAAGCTCCAAAATCAATAATCCATCCAACACACTCTTCAACTTTAGTTACAATAAGACCTTTACCTTTCATCTCATGATCTCTTACCTTGTCATTTCCATTATCATAAAGTTTGATGATCTTGAATGTGTGGATGTAGAGGGTTGTTGAGAAGAATTGGGTGAACTAATATATTTAGAAGGAAAAAAAGGGTTATGTTCATTTAAAATTTTCCTCATTTAATCCATCTCTTTCTTATAACAATTATGTTTTCCATGCCTAGGTTTGTTACAATAACCACACTTGGGTTTCTCCTTAGTTTTATCCTCTCTAGGAGAGGTGGGCATATCATAAGATTTCATCTTAGGTTTAGAATTATTTCCTTTACCATTAAGTGATAATACAATTGATGCCTAATTCTTAGAGTGTGTGTCATGTTGACTAACTTTACCTTGTTCCATAGTCAAACTATCATAAAATGTATCAAATAAGACATAGAAAATGAATCACCTAATCCATCTATTGCAAAATAAAAGGGAGCAAATAAGTATGCAAATGAGCCTTTCAACTTAGAAAAAATCAAGAATATGTATTCCTTATTAGTTTTATTCTTGCCACAACTAGCCAATTGAGACCTTAATGATTTAAATTTTACCAAATAGTCTTCAATGGTAGGAAATAAATCTATGGAAAGTGATGCCAATTATGCCTCCAATTGCATAGAATGAATCTCACTAACTAAACCAAAAAAAATCCTTGTACTTATCCCATACCTACCTATGAGTAGTAGATTTCTCAATATGGAAGAACAAATTGTAAGAAACATGCATATCAATCAAGCCCATAGCCTCACCACATTTGTTCTTGTGAGAAATTATTTCATATTCCCTAGTAAAATCAGGTTGATGGTCACCTAAGGTAGACCAAAAATTGTTAGAACAAAGAAACCTTTGTATTTTCACCTTCCATGTGTGATAATTATGAGTTAGAACCTCAAACCCTAGTTTAGCCATTAGGACAACAAGTACCAAGAGATAAAAATAGGAAAATATCTAAAAACAACTAATGTGATACCTCCCAAATTTGAAGAAAAACTGAAAATGAAGCCCCCCCACAAACACAACTTCTCTAAGAGACAATATGTCCAACTCATTAGTGAAGATAACAAATATGCAAAAATTGGATAAATAATACTTGGGGCTAAATCTAAAAATGTGCATGTACCAAATGATAGACCTACTGAATACCTTTCAATTGCCATTAGAAACATGAAAATCAGATAAACTAGTGAAAAGTTATGATCTTGGATGTCCAAAAGAGAAAAATAAATTCAACTGATAATAAAATCTATCTACAACAAAATCTAGAAAAATTACCTACACCACTATGAAGTACTAAAACCATCTTTTTGTCGATATCTCATTTGCAAAATTTGATATCTTGACGAAATATATTAGACCTTGATGAAATGAATGAAAATATTGAATTTTTGTGACACCTTGGACTCAATGGTGAGCTCAAATTACCTCCAACATGTGTCAAAATTAACATTCAGTAAAAACCCGCGAAAAGGAACCCTCCATAAATTGGTGTTTTTTTTTTTTTTTTATGATTCCCCATATCACCATATGGTGCAAAGGAAAAGCATACTCAACCTTACTAAAATTAACCAAGATCTCTCACTGGTAATAGCTCTACCCTCAATTCTGAGAAGGAATTTGTAAGGTTGTGCTCTGATACCATGTAGGAGTTGAAGATTAGCTCTATCCTAAGACCACCTGAAAAAAACAATGAAAAACATTCTACAAGAGAGTATGCAAGAAATGAACTTGCTTGCTATTAAGATCCATCAAATATGACGATTAGGTATATTACAAAAGTGTAAAATGGCCTTACTTACATAGACAGGGTGTGATGAAGTACCAAATACAAAACATTAAATGACTTGTGTCATAATTAAATGATATGAGCCATCATTAAATGGCCTAAGATTCTAATATTTAATCAAAGCTAAAAACATAAAATATTATCTAAACAACTTAAACATGCATATGACCTAAATTAATTTAACATGTAAATAGGACCCCACTAATAACTAGTAAGGAAAA
Source organism: Sequoia sempervirens (assembly GCA_007258455.2). Lineage (NCBI taxonomy): Eukaryota > Viridiplantae > Streptophyta > Pinopsida > Cupressales > Cupressaceae > Sequoia > Sequoia sempervirens. The sequence continues at coordinate 539,124,365 of VDFB02105785.1, read as the reverse complement.
TTACCTATTTACAGCAAGAATCTTCTTTGTTCTTTTAATTGATACTTATATATCTTTAGGATGCCATTGTGTGGTCTTATCCCTTTTAGTACAACCATGTCCTAACAACCTCTGTCCCATTCTTCAACTATAGAGGTGTCTTGTATGAATGTGGTTCCATCCGGATGTTATGTACTTTCTAACACTTGCAATAAAATCTCAATATTTGGATTGGCTAGTGTTGTAGGCACCTTTGGGAACCTTCCTTGATGAGGGTGAATAACAAAACTTGCTTAGTGCCTGCCAAGTCTAACAAAAGGTTTGTAGTGTTTAAATTGATCCTTAGAAGTGTAGATTTCCTAGGTGATCAAGTCTTAACACATCCATAACTAGGGATATATATTAATGAAGTTTTGAGTATTTCTAGGATCATGACCCTATGGTATTGTTGGACCTATCTGTAGGCAATGGTTTTCTCTTGTCCCTTGCAAGTTCATACTTTCCTTAATAAATAAAGTAGTTGTATGACTCTTTTTTACCAATTAGGTGTATACGATGAAAGATAATGATCAAAACTAATAAATCAAACCTCAAGAAAACATAAATTAAAATTTAAAATGTTGTAGATGTGCAGAATAACATCATAGTCAACAAATAGAAAAAGTAAATGATCAAAAAGTTATAAATTTTACATCAACTTATACACAATACAATATAAGTAATCATATAAACTATTTAGCTAAAGCAAACACAAAACAAGTATACAAATGAAAACATGTTGCCTTTCAAAAATAATTAAAACATTAAAATGGTACTGATTTTTCTTTTCCATAAACATAGAAAGTACATACCAACCTTATGTTTAATATTTTTATTTGGGTGGGGCCCTAATTCAATTGACTAAAAGTATCTTATTGTAGGCAAGAAGTCACAAGGTCTAATCTTACACCCTATCCTCATGGTACCAAAGGCATGTCTCATGTGATATATTTAATTGTAGAATGTTTGAAAAAATAACTAAAAATTAAACTAGAAAACAAGAAAAATATGTAACTTTAAAATAGAAGTCAATTTGGAAACCAGAAAACATTCAACCTTAGATTATAAAATCAACCACACAAAATGGCGAAAACACAACCCACAAAGAAAAAAGCCATCAAGTCAATTTCCAGGTCTATATAGGTTTTTTATGAGAGTTCAGACTGTAAGACATCTTTTTATAGCTGTCATCATCTGATGAATATAATGTAAAATGAGACCCATGTGCTAAGAATTCTTACACACATTCTAGCGTATAAGAGAAGGCAATCATGGTTACACATCATAAGTGATTGATAGTTTACTCAGACTTTTGTTCGCATAACTTAAATTCAAAGGTCCAAAAAGGCCCACATCACATGGAGGTTTTTCTTTTACTTTTTTGGACAAAATTGCCTAAAGTGAGCAAATTTCCTGTCAGAAATGTTGACTGAAATGGTGTACAGGCACTCCGAACTATATGGAATGCATCCCAAACTTTCTGGAGTCTACTTCTTTCACCTTTCAGTGAAAGGTTTTTTTCCCCTTTAGTGTTGTAATCTGAGGAAAAAATGTTTTTAAAATGTTATATATTAAACTTATCAGTTAAAGTATATAGCTTGTTATTTAAAAAGTGAGTTATATGAGATTATATTTTAAAGTTAGATTGGTTAAGTCGAGAGTGAAAAAATATGAAGAAATAAAACTGAAAACAATCACAAAACAACAAGAATGTGATCTTGTAAATAAATTGGTATCAAGTGTCCAATAATTTTAGTTTAACATCATCTGATTCAATGGTCAAACAATGAATAGTGTTTTTACAAATCATCAACACCACTAATTTCAATATAACCCATATTACATAGAAGTTTTTTTTTCAAAATTACTTAAATTTGCATAACTTTCTTGTAAAAAATATTCAATACAATAGTGTATAGGGACTCTAAACTATATGAAATGCACTCCAAGTTCTCTGGAATCCAAACTATTTACCTTTTAGTTTTAATGAAAGCTTCCTTTTTATCCTTAATATTGTAAGAGAAAAAAACTCTCTTTTTTTTTTCTTTTTGATAAATAAGGGCTGAAGCCTAGAAGATTGTATTAAAATTAAAAGTATAAGGATTTACAAGACTTGAAGCCTCAACAAAAGATAAAACAAGCAAAATCATGGCCACTGTTGACACTACAAATCAGTAACTAAATTCCCAAAAATGAAGATGCATCTGCCACTGTTGGGACTAGGCCTTGCTCAACATGGAGTTATCTGTTAAGTATTGTTCCATCAACTCCCATATTTCCCTTTTTCTTTTCTCTTATTTATAGAGAAGAGAAAAAAACTTCAATGAAAAGAGTAAATATTAAAACTAAGAGTTAAAGTATATTCAAATTTTCAATTTTTTTGGGTAATATAAGAACACACTCTAAAATTCAATTGGCTAATTTGAGAGTGAAAAGACCATGTAGACCCAAAAAGTAAAAATAACCACACAAAACAATAAGAGCATGACCTCACAAAGAAATTAGTATCAAGTCTCCAATGGTTGTAATTAAATATCACCTGGTTTAATGATCAAGCAGTCAATAATAATTTTATACGTCATTCTCATCAAAATACAATGATTAATTATCATATTTTTATTGGTCAAAATCTACCTTTGACTATTGAACTAAAAGATATTTAAAAATAACCACCCCCAATCAAATTAAGTCAAATCATGGACGGAAAATTATGATATACTAAAAAAGACTTAAGACTAATATAAAAGATGAAAACACAGAACACGTTTACTGTTTAAAGTATTTTAAAATTTCAAATAATAAGTAATCCGGTTTATTTTCAACCTCAAATATGAATCGAAAGAAAGCTAACCAACCACAGATGTACATTTAACAATTTCCTTTGAATTCAACATACTTTTGGCGAAGTCTTTGGACACCATAGAACTTATTTAAATGACCAAAGGGTTGAACATGCCTTGCTCCATAAGTCAGGAAAGAGGACAATTGAATCCTCTCTTATTTTTGGTCTTTCTCTAAAACCTTCATATAATCTCTCTGCCCAATTGTAAATATACACAATCAGATCATATATATTCTCAAGCTTCTGCTATGAAGGTTTGCATTTGCTTCCATCAAGTCTTATACCATTCTATTCTATATTTTGTAAATTTTGCTTCCATTCAGTCTTATACCATTCTATTCTATATTTTGTAAAATATGATGTCCTATATCTTATAGAGACAGTGTTGTTGCAGAAGAGTACAGTAGTTTCTGTGCAGATTTCTTGCTCCAAATGCAAGAAAAAAGTTATGAAGATTGCTGCAGATATCCAAGGTATAGCACTCTGTAGTTTCAGAAAGAAATTTTCAACTATTTTAGAAAAGCTAAACTTGATCACAAGCTTACTCAGGATGTGGAATCCTAGGTGTATGAAAGTTGAACAATATTTATGTGAAGCAATGTTGTTCTGGCTAGAAATTTTCAGCAAATGTGCCCCATGTCACATTTGATGTGAGATGCCATTATGCTAGTTCATAAATTCAAGTAGTGTAAATGTTTTGGTTTTGATTGAAGTAATGCTAATTTTTAATAAAACCGTTTTTTTTCTCTTAAGAAATACCTTTTATATTTCATTGCATCCATTACATTAAAAATTATAATTAGTGTTTTTGGTTCAGAATACTAAAAGAAGGAATTTAATGTTGGTTCTAGTTTAAAACAATATCTCCATCTGTGAATCAAAACCAGTTTTCAATGTTATGCAACACTCTTGATATTTTGGTGTGGAATTAGATACATTTCTCAATGGTTTTGTATGTAAACATTACAGGAGTAGAGTCTATAAAAGTTGATGGATCTGCAAACACTCTAACTGTGATTGGAGAAGTGAATCCTGTAGAAGTTACTACAAAAATAAGAAAGTTCAAGAAAGAAGCACAAATTATAAGCGTTGGGCCTCCTAAAAGCGAAGAGAAGTAAAAGGATGGAGAGAAGAACAAGGTGGATGACAACCTTCCTATAAGCTTCCCACATTGTAATGTTTGGGTTGTTCACGATATGAATGCAATTGATCAATTCCAATACATGGCCTATAATGTAATCCAAAATATTGAATTGGATTTACAATTGACATAATAGAAAATCAATGTTGGCAGTAGGCTGATGTGAAGTCATTTGCAGATGTTATATATTTTAGAAATTAGATATCTTTTGTAATTGTGCTTCAAATTGAACCATAGGGATATTTATTTGAAAATTCTGAAATGAATACCATTATTTTATGAAAATTGAAAGGATCATTTTAGGATCTATATATGTGAATGATGTGTAATGGATTTGTATATTGTATAATTAACAGTTTTGTTTATAGATGTTAAAAAAATTTATGGGTCAGTTAGAAGTTGAATCTAGGACCTCTCATTTACTACTGGAGTGTTTTACTACTGAACTACCAATTCTTTTGGTGATCTGTCTGTTTTTGGTTCAGGTGTGACTCATTTTCCAACATGCCCCTTGAACCACTCTATAGGTGCTTGGAGATGCTAGCTTGACCTGGTTCTACAAACCTAGACTCTGATACCATGTTCAAATTTTTATGGACCAGTTTAGAGTTGAATGTAGGATTTCTAATTTGTTGTTGGAATGTTGTGCCACTGAGTCATCAGCCCTCTTGATAACCAATCCATTTTTAAGTAAAATATAACTCATTTTCCAACAATGAATGAATACATATATTCTTTTCAATATTCTAAATTAAAATGTTAATTGACTATAACCTAAAAATGTGACTGAAAATAAGTTTTTCAATAGAGGAATAAGTCAAGAGAAAATAAATCAAAGAATTGAAAATGAAAACCATTGGGATAGATTTCCGCAGTGGTGGATTTTGTTAGAGAAGATTCGTTGAACCACTTACTTTGTCTAAGGACTACCGTTCAACTTAGGCAAGAGGTAGGCGTATGCAGAGTCCAGACCACTCTCAATTAAATTATAATATATTTCATTCTCTTATCCAAGACTTCTAATGTAAATTGAGCCATACAAATCTTGTAATGCCTTTTAACAAAAAAAACTTAATCCATCTTTATATGACCATCATCAAACTTTGACAAGGTTAGCAATAACTAAGAGATATTCTTCTCTATTAGTGTTAATATAGCCCGGGTTTCCCTCTAGCACCTTCTAGCCATTATTTATGAACTGAGAAAAATAACGACTTTTAATTTTTTGCCATATTAATATTGTAGATTTGATCAAGCAAGAGTAATGCTGCAGCTTGAGTCCTTGTCAAAATCTATAAAGATGGTTTGCAGAAATGATCGGTCGGTTGTGAGAAATGCACATCTAAATACAAGGTAAGAAAACAAAATATACAACTAAAAGAGGGATAAAAATTTATTCAAACTAAAACAAAAGAAGTTCAAAGCAAGGGTATTACGCACCCTGTCAATCTCCACTAAGTGGTCCAACTTTTGTGACAAATCCAGGGGTAATTGACCCCTATCCACAATGTTCCAATTCTGCAGATGATGAGAGGCCCATTTGGCCAAACAATCTGCTACTCCGTTCCATTCTCCATGAATATGATAGAAAGTAACAGATTCCAAGGAAGCACACAGATTAAGAATTTATTTAATAATCAAAGCTAAATGCCAATTGACATCTTCTAATTGCTACCTATTCAACAAAGTCACCACCCCCTAAGAATCCGATTCACAAATGATACTTCTCCACCCAAGAGGGCAACCGGGCTCCACAACATATAAAATGGCAAGAGCCTCCATCAAATTGTTAGTATGCAGATCCTTATAAATAGAAAAGATAAACTGAACAGTCCCAAAACTATTTCACCTAACTCCACCAATACCAGCATGACCAGGATTTCCCTGAGAAGAACCATCCGTGTTGATTTTCAACAGTCCCTGCGGAGGAGGACACCAACACCCCTTCCTATTTATAAAACAAAATATATTTTACCACTTTTAATCTATGTCATTTGTAGAGGGAGAAATTCATTATTTTTTTATAAAACATCCCTTCCTTTTACAGAGAGATCTGGAAAACAGTCTCAAACCTTCTTCAAGGTTCTTCTAAATATACACTTGTAGGTCTAACTCTAACTTAAGACAATGAACAATCAGATAGGGGAGAGGGGCCTATAGTGGATCAGGGTCCAATAGTGGGGATAGAAGTAGTCCTTAGTAGGTCCCATAGTGAAACACCTTAATAACCAATTGCAAAACACTTTTTATCCATAAAGTATATAAATTGACAAATAATGTGATGCCACATCAGCACACCAATAAAACATGACTTAGTGCACCACTATTGGTCTCACTTTTTTTTTGGGCCTTTTTTGGATACCTAAACAAAAAGCATGTTGATGTGGCATCATATTGATGATGTGGCCCTAAAATGAAATATAGAAGCACGTGAGTTGCCAAATAAACTATTGTACAAAATTGAGAGTGATTTAAAATTTCCATGTAAGATTTTGAGAAACATGAAGTTAGGGTGCTCCACTATGAACCCCTCTCCCCTACTTACTTTTGTATCTTATAATTTCACTCAGAAATAATGTAATTCTGCACATGATTCATCTTTTGTTGGTTGGAACGTGCTGTGAGCAATTGTTAATAAGTGACTAGTAAAATATTTTTTATTTAGAGAAAGAAGTTGTCAATTAGTCCAAAGATAATGAAGAAGGGAAAGCTTTTTTTTAATAATTACCTTATTTGATATTCTCATAACTATGATCGAGTAAGGCAAGAAGAAAGACATTTGCACCTTAGGGATTTTAGTTGTCTGATATTCTAATAACTATGATCAGCTTATTAGAGGAAAGGCAAGAAATAAAGACATTTGCATCTTAGGGGTTTCATTTAATTCAGTTGGACACGAATTTAGTATCATTTATTTGTTCTTTGGATGCTTATTATTGAGTTATTGGTTTATTTGTGGTCAGTCTATTTACGTTTCAGGTGTGGATAATTCTTCAATGGACCCCTTTGAATTATATTGTGGGTGTTTGGGGTTTCTAGTCTTGGTTTGGCTCTAATATTATATTGAATTTTTTCATGGATCAGTTAGGATTCAAATCGAAGATGAGTTATTTGTTGATGAGGTGTTAAACCACTAAGCTATTGCCCTACTTGTGATTAGTTCATCTATAGTATGTGTGGATTCATCCATTTGCTGTTGGAAGACTACCACTAAGCTATTGGCCCACTTGTGACTAGTCCACCTATAGTCTAAGTCTGACTCACTCTCCAACAACTCCACTTGAACCACATTGTGGGTGCTTGGAGCTCCTAGCCTTGGTCTGGCTTTGATACCATGCTGAAGAAAGATTCAAACCTAATGCCACTCATTTGCTACTGTTTTTGTACCACTGAACTATTGGTCCACTTGTGATTATTCCATCTATAGTTTGGATATGGATCATTCTCTAACATCCCCATTTTACCATATTAAAGGTGTTTGGGACTTCTAGCCCTAGTCTAGCTTTGATACAATAGTAAACCTTTTTCATGGACCAGTTAAGCCTTGAATTGAGGACCACCCATTTGTTCTTTGGGGTCCATCATTAAGCTAATAGCTTACTTATGACCAATCCATCTACAATCTGGACATGGTTCCATCCATTTTCTGCTACAGTGTTCTATCACTAAACTACTAGCCCATTTGTTACTAGTTCATTTACGGTCCAGGTATGATTCATTCTTTGACACCCCCTCTTGAACCACACTATGGGTGCTTGGGGCTACTAGACTTGGTCTGGTTCTAATATCATGTTGAACTTTTTTTTATGACCTGGTTAGGACTTGAATCTAAGACCTACCATTTACTATTGGGAAGCTCCATCACTGAGCTAATGTCTCATTTGCAACCTATCCACTACGATCTGGTTGTGGCTCATTCTCCAACATGCCCTATCTTGACTCACACCACAAATGCTCCAACCTTTATAAATCTGATACCACATTGAATCTTTTTCATTGACGAACTAAGACTCAAAACCTAAGATCACCCATTTGTTTATTAAATGTTTTACCACTAAACTGCTGATCCACTTGTAACTGGTCCATCAACAGTCCAGGTATGATTCATTCTTCAACATTATAGTACTCTTTAGACTTCCCTTAAATCTAATTCATAACGTTTTTGAACATTCTTCCAAGCAGCAATTTTATAGTAACTAGAGGACAAGAAAACTAAGAGACTGCAGAAGTGATGATGGGAGAATTGTTTCAGAATTCATCCCAAAAGTTGGATGGAAAGGTTTTGACAAAATGATTAAAAAAAGCCAAAAAAATCCAAAAAGTACAAGGGAGGGAATTTTAGTATGCTCTGTTTTTTAATTTTATCCTAACCTTCTTATGGCTCTGTTTTTTACTTTTATCCTAACCTTCTTATGTTCAGAGAGGAGTGGCAAGCTAAATTAGACTTAGTCTAATGAATGCTGAAAAGCATTTTCTCAGTATGAATGACAAGATCAACGTGTACGTAAATACAAACCCCATGGCTGATGGCAGACCGCAACCCGTTACATAAGACACACAAAATTTGATTTATCATGAATCCATTTGCATTGACCAAGATCAGATCACCAAATCGAAACAAACAGCATAAATTAAAATGCAGACAAATATGGATCAGGAAACATAAATATCTGAAGACATAAAGATATATGGAAGGGCGTTACCTGCAGTGTCCCACAATCCGAAGTTCACCATATTACCATCAATAACCAATTTGCACTGAAATTGGCAAACACCTTTGGCACATAAACTCGATTCAGCCAAAGCATCCATAGCTCATTTTCATTCACCATCCCAAACGAAACAGAGCAAATAATTATGATAACAATAATAAAATCCAACAACAAAGTTGAACACAGTGACAATGGAATAGATCAAAAGATTTGCTTGTGCTTTCTAAGTTTAGAGTAACATAACATTTTACGGCGGTTTTCGAGAATCTCAAACTGATGCTCTGATTTGTTTCAATGTACCCTTAAACCTAAACTGCTAATTGTTTTTTAATGAATATTGAAATCTCATTTGAATGTTCATTTTCGAAAGATATCTGATTTAAACAGGGAAATTCCATTTGCAGAACTTATGATAGGAAAAGTATTGCTGGTGCATGCATGTCTTTCACATAGTTCCATCACCCACGATCATAAACTTGATGATTTGGAACTACTCATGCCATCAAAGCCAATCTTCCAAAGAAATCAACTAGCCAAAATTCAGCCCCTGTTCAGCAAGAAGCCAGCTTTAAGCCCCCATCTAAACCGAATCCGACTCAACCTGAGCAATGAATTGATAAAACTTTGCACTTACCCTACAAGAGACTCATCAAGCTGATCCAAAGGCATGAAATTTACATTACCAAATACAAATGAGAAGTTGATCATAGTACCTTAATAATGCATGTTATTTGGATGTGGTTATATTTAAAATTGAGTAAAATTTGATACAAAAGCCTCTAAAAATGCACCTAGAAGCTGTCTCAACGAGTTGGAAAAGATGATTGATACAGAAAAACGAAAAACCAAAAATTAATAGGAAAAAATCAATTATATTAACAACAATAATAAACTACAAGTGCTTAAGGTGATTTATTATAATGTAAGTTTAATATTCCAACACCACTCTTAAGATATACATTACACAACAAAATGTACTGATTGAAAGAGTACAAATACATACTCTTAATAAGTTTTTGTTTGAAAAATAATTCCTAAACCTTGTAGAACTCTATCAAGTTGCCTCATAGCCCTCACACAGGTGTAGCTCTTGAATTGAATTCTGAGATTTGAAATTATAATTTTCTTGAACTCTCAAACCACAAATCTCCCAAAATATTGAAAAAAAATTCATGTTAAGATGCATCTACAATATTCTATCATGTTCTTTCATGACCCTCATAAAGTTATAATTTGTAATATCTATAGACTTCTAAACTACCTAAACAACAATATATATTGAGTTCAAAGTAGATCCATTCCTATCTTCAAAAAATAAACTTCATAATGTATGCATTCTCAATACTATTAGCATAAAAAATAAAATAAAAATATTTGAACTTCTCATACAAATCACCATCTCTAACTGAGAAGTTAGATTGAGATGATGAAATTTTTCATTCTCTAATATTAAAGACTTATTAGAATAAGTATCCATCGATGTATCTTCAAAACCAAAAAAATTGAACAAAGGCATCTCATGGATCATTATCCTCAACACAAATTAAGTATACTCAATTTGATTTGTCTTTGAGATTTTCCTTGAGAACATCTTGACTCAAATTTTACTATTATAGAATGACCTATTTTCTTCCAATTTTTTTTTTTGTTTTTCTTTGTTTGTATTTGGTAATTCATTATTGCTTCATGAATAGAAATCTTCTATATTTATTATTATTATTATTATTTTCCACTAAAAGAAGTGAAATCATATCTTCTAGTGTTTGAAAAGTTATTTGACTAACAATAAAAATAATATTATTGTATTTAAAGCAAAAAATATTTAACAAAATAGCTTTAGCATCATCATCATCTACAAGAGCCTTAATATTTGCTAATTGTCTAATAAGATACCTCAAATTTATTATGTGATTTGACATAATAATTCTATTTTTCATTTTGAACTTAAATAGTTAATGGTTAGAAAAAAAAATCATTAATTTCTTTTTCACTAAATATTTTATTTAAATTATCCTAAATTTTCATTGATAATTTATCTAAATCTAAATGATATAATTTAGAGCCAAAAAAGTATGAAAATGATAAGTTTAGCTTTATCGGGCAAGTGGTTTTTTATTCTCATTCACTATTCCCTGTAAGTTTCTATTCATCAATTATATTTGGATTTTTTTTTTTCCAAGAATGAAAATTAAAGCCAAAATACATGTCTAATGGAATCTCTATTCTTAAAATAAAAAACCTAAAAAATATTATTAAAATTCAATGTGAACCTTACTACTCCAAAATAAATTTGCACTATTTACCAGAAGTGCAATCTTTATATAATTTATTAAAAAATTTATAAAACCTAATATTTTTTTTTAAATCCTCTCACTATGGTGCGCTCCAATTTGTTTCTTAAATCTTCAAAAAATCTAATTGGCTATTTGTGCTAACTACTATTGCTAGTGTTTGTTGCACTACATCTACTAAATATGGGCAAGTTCTATATAAATCACTCATGACTTTGGATCTCTAGAGATGTGATTATTTTGGTAGGATTTGTGATAAAAATTCTTGATAGAATGTGACAACATTGAACATAATAAAAAATAATATACTGTTTTTTCCCTTCATAATCCAATAAATTCATGCTAAAAGAAAATATTGAATAGCTAGGAAAAGGCAACTCACTATGCTTTTTCCATGCCAAATAATTTAAGCCATGGGATCTAATACCATAATGTAAATGGCAGTCCATAAATATTTGGATAATCTAAGCCATATTGTTAAATCATAAATAAGTAAGATACTAATAATTAAAATATTAAGATATTTTCTTTGTATTCTAAAATAGCCTTTAGAAGTTATAAAGTCATTCCAATATAACTTTCCAAAATACTTCAATCTATAGGAATACAACCAATTTTTTTTAACAATAATAATAAACCACAAGTTGCTAATGTGACTTTATTACAATGTAAATCTTAATATTTCAATAGGGACCTTTCACTCCATAAAAATAGATCATGACGCCCCCTCCATGAAATTGCTTCCTTAACAATCTTAATTGGGTTCTTATTTTGGAGGGTTATCTTGATAACACTTAATACATAAAGAAGACACATAAATGGATGGTGTTCTCGCGCACACCATACAAGTGAAACACAAATGACAAGAGAGTATGGCATGCATGTTGAACAAGCTAACATGCCTTAGTTATAATTTTGTAACACCTTCAAAAGATCTATCATCTAAATATTTATATATTTTTATGTTTTTATAATTCTTTGTGCCTAAGAAAAAAGTATTGACCAATAAAAAATAGGATACTAATAGTTATCTATTTAAAAAAACATTAGGATTTTTTTTATAATTTTTGGCTTTGCATAGTTTACAACTCAAACTAACCTGCACTACTGAGAACATAAGTATCATTGCTGCACATAGGAACTAATAATAAAATAAATGAAAAAACTAAAATCAAAATGATTTAAAATTAAGAGGTAATGAAAGACAAAATTGCATAGTCAAGTATTAAATGGTATGATTTTTATCTCAAATATCAAATTAGTGATTTATTGAAACTAGTAATCAAAATCTAGAATCTGATATTGGGTTTTCCGTTGTACACATATGGCAAACCTTTGATAAAAAAGTTCTCTAATGTGGACATGAACATGTTGTGTGACATGGTCTTAGAGTCAATTATAATATGCACTTTTATTCTTTTGTGAGAGTCTAGTCTAGGAAATTTGAATTGTGAAAATTTAGTGTAATTGTGCTTTTAGTTTGTGTCCAAGGATTAGTTGTGGTGACAATTATAGTGGGACTTTCTTATGAAACAAGAGTTTAATGACCTTATCGTTCCTTAATAAAAAGTCAAGCTCTTAAAGAGTTGTGCAAATTTTATAAAAACATCAAGAAAGTTCATATGTAAATGTTTATTAATGCATAGATGATATTTAAAGTGATGACCACATGAATATGCTTTCAAATGATCTTTTGATTTCTAATTTTATAATACTAAATGTTATTTCTATATTTTCTCATGCTTTCCTAATTATTACTTAAGGACTATTTATGTATCTATGTACCTAGTCACTCATCTAATGTCCAATTGTTCCTTTCCTTTGAGATTTTTTTTTTTTTTTTATTGTATTTTACACATATATTCCTCTAAGAGCTTATTGGTGTTTGGTTTCTCCAATTTTAGTATTAAATATTTTGTGAATGATTATATGACTTAAAGTGTGAAAGCCTTATTAATGATGCCATGAGTGGCATTTAAATTATGTTACATATTTTGAGATCTATATCTAATTATTTCAATGCTTAGATCATCATGGTGTGTTATTTCATTGTTATTCATATAGATTTGCACATGATCACAATGAGGGATGATATTAGCATTGTGTTGAAATTCTAGATGATTTCTAATGATCGTATTTCTATGATTATATGATGTGTGTGATATCATGCCTCATTGGATATTTGTGCATCACTTAGCTATTATATATTGAGTAGGTATGCTTGACATGTGCATTAAGTATGTAGGTAAAGGGTAATTTCTCCTCTTAAAAGCTTAGGTTTGAGTCATTCCTAATGGTGATTATTTTTGGAGATATCACATTGGGCCATTTTCATTTTTTTCTATATCATTCTAAAATCAAGTACGAAATGTATAATGTGTGACACTCTATAAACCCATATCTAAATCAAAGGTTATTTTGAAGTTCGTTCATGTTGTGGATTATTTGTAAGATGCAATTTAAATTTAATTGTTTAATTCTCTTTTTTCTCATGGATATGTTTTGATGAGTTTATAATTGAATATTATCTAATTGAAATTATTTTGGTAGATTGAGAAGTATCCCATTGAATGATTTTAGTTAGTTTCATTTTAAAATTACAAGCAAGGAAGAAACCTAAAAAAAAATCCTCATGAAATGCATTATGGGGAAAAAAGAATATAAATTGTGAATAAAAAGAAATTAGAAAGAGACATAAATGGAAGAGAACTTATTCTATTTTGGTCATTCTTGTTAGAGTTATCATGCATTAGCTAATAATTAATTACTCTTTAATTGATTATTAGTCTAATTTATTCTCGTACACTTAAGCTAAACTTAGAAGTGTTTCATACTTTATTAGTTGAGCTAATATTAGATCATTATGTCTCATCTCGTGGTGTTGACACTTGTCATGATTTGATCCCTTTCTCATACAAGGCTTTACTCTTACAAGCACTCAACTCTTATTGTAAATAACCCTCAGAGAATAATGAAGCTTTCATATATTCTTGAAAGTCTCTTTTGTAGCTTTTTCTTGTTGAAGAATATTGCACATATTGTTTGCATATCTCTTGCGTGGAAGGTGTATTTATTTGTTGTTTGATCCCGTGGCTTGTGGTTTTGTGCTTGTTTCACAATTCTAACACGGTATCAAAGCATGGATTCAATGAACCCCTTCTCGATTTATGAGGTTTATATTCTTCAACAAGGGTTGCAGGCTTCAAATCTAAATCCCCTTTTTTTTTCAAATTTTGGACGTGGGCATTTTTCGAAGCATTTTTGTGTGAAAAGGATCTCGTTGTTGGATCCAAAGCTGATGAAAAATTCAAATTTGGCTTTTGTTTTGCTTGATTTCGATTCTTGACACCAGATCTACAAGGTTTTGAAGTGATTGGTCATTTTTTAGATCAGAGGGTAGTTGTATTTTTGGTGTGTTTTGACCCAAAACGGATGTTACCATCGCACTCAAAAGGGCCAAAAACCTAAAATTGTTTGTCAAATCATCAAAATATGTGTCGGGAGTTTTTGAGGCAATTTTTTTTTTATCAGGAAGGTCATACAACCTTCCCAACACACGGATCGAGGTAAAATTATAAAAGAAAAAATTGTATATTTTTTCCTACAATTTTTTTTCAAAAAAAATCAATTTTTTTAAAAATTGGAAAGCCTTTATTAAAAGGCAGTAGGTTTTTTCATATAAAATTTATATTAAAAAAATTATTTGGGCAATGGGATGATACCCAAGGGTATAGTCGACCTGCCATTATGCCAGGCAGTGGCCCCTTGGGCCCTACCTCTTTGTAGGGAGGTACCGTGAGGGTACCACCCCTTCCATTTCAACAGGTGGTGACCCCCACGACCCCCCTCCTAAGTTTTTTTTAATATATATTCTTTTAAAATAGTTTTTTTAATTTTTTTTCTTTCAAAAAAAAAGTAATGAGTTCTTTTATAATATTTTTGTTAAAAAATATGGGTTTTATATGTTCTTTTTCAATTTATTTTAAAAAATATAATAATTTTTTGACTTTTTTTAATTTAAAAAAAAAAGTCAAATTTTGCATTTTTTTGCAAAATAAATGCACTATAGCTGGAGATTTGTTTTTTTTCAGTACCTCTAAAATTGGTGGACCATTATTTTTGATAGTATTTTGACAAATTTGGTGGAGGTCTTCTTTTGCCCCAATCAGCCCCTCTTCATTTGATTTTTCAGTTTTGCACCTCAACTTCCAAAGGCCATATCTCAGTCATACAATGTGCTTTTTTAGTGCATTTATTTTTGAAATGGGGTGGAATTTCACGCTCTTCATAGTGGTGCAGGTATTTTCTAGTTTGAACTTCTAGTTTTTTCTAGAATTTTATTTTTGTAGTGTTGTTGTTGTTGTTCAATTCTCATTTTTGGAGACTTTGATGGGCCATATCTTCTACATCCAGACACATTTTTGGGTGTCCTTTTTTTTAAAGAGCATTTTTTTGTGTACTTTGTCATGGTGCTACCAATTTCCTCTTTTTTTTTGTCAGAGAATTGTATTTTCAGCATGTAGTCCTTTTTTGAACATTATGGGCTCTCATTGTATGATTTTTTCATTATGTAAATCCACTAAAATAAAGTGCCATAATAGGTGTATCTTTTATGGGATCTTGCACATCACTTTGTGCCTTATTGTACTCGCACTATATTATAAAGTGTCATGAGAGGGTTTGATTTTTTTCCTTTGTTTGCCATCATACCTTTGTCAAGTGAGTGTTCCTTCCATGACAACAACCTCATGCATGTGTTACTTTTTGTTTTCACACCCTTTATATGTGGGTACTTTCAGGTTTGCACGTATAGATGTTCCTGATTCTTCTTCATGCACTTCTTTTTGATAATCAGTTTTAGTGTACCTATCACGCCTCTCCCTTTTCAACATTATGGGGAGCTTTCTACTATTGGTGTTAATGCTTCTTTGGTTTCACGTTGGAGTGAGCTATGTATAAAGTATGTGTTCCTTGTACTAGGCAGATGCAGTGGCTAGTTACCCATGCATTTCGGTGAGATGAAACACTTACCATATGGGCACTCTTGCATTCTTGTTTTTGACATTTAGCAGTCATTCTTTGATAGTGTTTGCAGATTCTTCATGCTTTAGTTGTGTTATTTTTTTCATCATTTGTTCCTATCTTTTAGGACAACATTGTCCTATTTAGAGGCTTCTTCAGTCCTTCACTTGGCTTTCATCTCTTTTTGGAGTAGATTTTTTCCCATAAGGTTTTCTCTATTTCTCCACATCATAGAGATCTTCTATTTATACATGGGTACCTTTTTTTCCTTGTTTTTCGGGGCCCATCATGCATTCTTTTTATGGTTTTTAGCTGTAGACACCTAAAAATGGTCTGGAGAATCTAATTAATTGAATACGACTTATTTGATTAATTAATCTTAAATTCTTCTACTTAGTAAATAAATAGAAATATTTATTTATATTAAGTTCATTTATAATTCTTCTATTTTTCTCTCCTAATTAAATAAACAAAATTAAAAACTTTGTTTTATTTAATTATTATCATTTTCATCATATTATTTCTCTCTTAATTAAATAAACAAAATTAAAAACTTTGTTTTATTTAATTGTTATCATTATTTCTTCTATCTTAAAATTAAATACACAATTTAAATAAATTGTGTTATTTAAAATCACATTTCTTCTTAATTAAATAAAGATTGCTAAAAATCTTTTATTTAATTATCATTCTCCTTTTAATTTAATAAAACAAACCCTATAGTTTGATTTATTAAATTATTTATTCCTCCTTTTGCTAAATTTAAATAAATTTAAATTATTTAAATTTATGCATAAAATTTGCACTATTCACTCACCAATAAATATTTATTTCTCACCAATCAAATTAATGGCACTGCCATTCACGGGAAAAGCTTCAGGAAAATTTGCAGGAAGTTCTCTCAACAACCTTCCACCCACCTTCCCTCTTATCTTGCCTGGTGTTTTCATGGGGAGAAACCATTCTCCATGATCAGCTCCTTCTTCTCATCCCATGCCTTTGGATTCTCTAGAGGAAATCACAGCCCCTCATCCCGGTTTCCTGTGCAATTGTGCTGCCGTGAAAGCTATAAATACAGCTCTTGGGCTACAAGAAAAGGATCCCAACTAATGCAATCTTACTCTGCAGGTTTCCAAAGCATTCAAGCATCCAAATCATCCAACATTCATCCAGCATTCATCCAGCATCCATCCAACATTTGCAGTCATGGCTGCCATTAGAATAGAATTTGCACATTTAGAACATATTAGAGTAGAATAATTCATTTCTCATTCTCTAAGTGTCACTTTAATGGTTTTATTAGCTTACAAATCTGAGAGCTAAGTAAATTAGAGAAGTCTTTAGAGTTAGAGAGCAATAGGATAGATTTCTGAAGCTTTCTAGTTTAAATTAGTTTAAATTTATTAAGTTTTAGATGCAATTATCTTATTTAGAAGCGTAGATGCATAGTTTAGTTTGTTTCCCCCATTCTACCGCTTACAATTTGGCGCCCACCGTGGGGCAATACCCCATATTTTACTAAAATTTTGAAAATTGTGTCGTACAGGAATCGATGTGAAAGTTTTCGCGGGATCGTGAATTTTTGCAGCGCGCCGAGGGTCTGTTTCAGCGCGCCGGGTTCCTTTTCCAGCGCGCCCAGTTACTGTTCCAGTGCGCCGGGTTACTGTTCCAGCGCGCCTGGTTTCTGTTCTAGCGCACCATCTTTTCATCTTTAAAAGCATTTCTTTCATCTGGATCCGACACGTCCGCGGCCAGATTTCATTTCTGTCTTTTTGTTTGGTTAAAATTTACCAATCCTAGGATAGAAACAGTTAAAATTTACCAATCCTAGGATAGAAATGGTTAAAACTTACCAATCATAGGATATAAATGAATTAAAATTTACCAATCCTAGGATAGAAATGTCACATTTCTTTTGGCAGTTAAAAATTGAACATCATGCTTATCATGGATCAATATCTTCATTAGAGTAAATCATTTGTCTTTTGGGTTTTAAAAAGAACAACATTTTTTACTGTGTTTGGGTGATAGGTTTATGCTCTCCCCTTAACTGGGTGCATCAAAATACCAGACTCACCATTTACTTCATGCAATTTCAAGTTTTCTTAAAACCTTTAGACAGGCCTGGCGTAGTGGGAAAAAGTACTCACCCTACGGGAACGACCTGAGTGGGGACAGCCAAAAGCCATGGTATTCCAACCCACTTAAAAATTTATGTGAATTTGGGGAAACCCTCTTTCAACGGAAGTGTGCAGGATAACCATCCCCAAAATCTGTGTTTTAAAGATTGGGAGGTCTCCCTAGGGAGTTTATCTATTTGCCGCTCTGAACGGAAACCCTATCTAAGAACCTAGAAATAGAAGCACGCCTGTCAGTTTCCAAACATTGTAATACACGGCGGTGCAAGGGCGGGGAAGAATCTACCCTCAAGCACTCACCATATAATTGCCAAGGACTGTTTGCTCAGGGGATCCAGTATCCAATTCCGTCACTCTGAGTACGCACCTGGAAAAGACAAAAACACGGGCACCCTCTAGTGGGTGACATGGCTGTGTGAGTCGACGCAATTCCAAGCTGTGGGCCGTTCGATTATATAACGATGACCTTTTGTCTCTAGGAGTGAGTCTATTTGATGTGTTTTATCTTGTTATCAAACCAGTAAAAATCAAGAAGAATCATTGATTCTTGAGAACATACACCATTTGTTTAGATTCTAGGATTTTTAAATAAAACCATTCTATTCTTGATTGCTGTGTTTTCTATCATTAAACTCAGATAAGATCATCACAAAAATCCTTAAAATCAAAGCACTTGTGGAATTCTCATGATTCAAGATTGGGTATCGACCAAGTTTGTCAAGAAATCTCTTGCCAAACGAATCCGAAAACCAAAGAGAACAATTGCATACAAACAACTCCTAAGAAAACAACGGTTTATGTATCAAAGCAGGAAAGTTCTACTCCAACATAGAACTTTTATTCATAGGTATCACGATTTCTCTAGAGGTTACTCACCAGACGTGATTGGCCAGCTCCCATAGATTCACAAACATATTTCAAAGGCTCTTAGGCAACACCACAATGATAGTCGGAGAATTCGTCCGAGAATACATCCCACAACCATTTGTCGGCTTATGATACCGCAGACCAAAGTGAGTTTCGCGAATAAGATAGTTTTTGTCGCCATTCAGTGCTGGTTTGGCGCCGATATGTCACGTTTTGCCTCCGGTATCGTTTTAAGCGCTCCGGTATGTCATTTTAAGCGCGGTCTACATTTTAGCGGCGCCTAATTATCTGTTTTAGCGGCCTTTGGTCTGTTTTAGCGCTGGGTATCTGTTTGAGCCTTGATCTCTGTTTCCAGCGCCGGTCTCTCTATTTTAGCGCATACATAAAATAAAAAAATAAAGTTAATAGGTTATTTTGTGGTTTACCCATAATATATAGAATACAAGGTTTCCATCAGTTCAAAACATTTTTTTCACAGTCCAGAACACTTAAGTCACGAAAAAGAAAAAAGCTTTACCCCTACACCTAGATCTTGCAGCATCTTGCATAGTGTCATTTTCACCAAAATTTGAGTTTTTCTGTCAAAGTTTCCCCATCAAGGATTCTATCATCCTTTCATCACGAAACTAGATAAGACAAAATCAGATTTTAATACAACAACCTTGGCACTTATCCAATCAAATCCAAGATCAAAGTCTAGAGTAAACTTTAAACGTTTGTATGCCTATTTTCACACGAGCAGCATATCAAAAACAACAAGAACAAGAAAATGAAAGAATAGCAGCCATGGCTGAAGAAAACCCTTGGGGACGATATAGCAACACTGATCCTCTTATTAACTCACATGAGAAAGAAATAACTGCAGAGGAAATCGAGAAAGTTCAACAAGACCCTCATTTCCATAAATTTATGGAAAAGATGCTAGAGCAAGACATGGAAAAGTATCTTCTACTACTAGCTGACAAAGGTGCTAAACTTCCTAAAGACTTTGATGTCAATCAACTCAAGGAAACAGCCACACCTAACTCAACTAGTATAGAAAATCCAAATCAAATAGATGCTTTGACAAGACAAATCCAACAATTGCAACTACAATTCCAAAATATCCAACAAGGGCCAACAAAGAGGTATCTATTACAAGACATTTGCCCTTATCC
Organism: Sequoia sempervirens; assembly: GCA_007258455.2. Taxonomy (NCBI): domain Eukaryota; kingdom Viridiplantae; phylum Streptophyta; class Pinopsida; order Cupressales; family Cupressaceae; genus Sequoia; species Sequoia sempervirens. The sequence continues at coordinate 539,104,177 of VDFB02105785.1, read as the reverse complement.
ATTTGACTCAAGCATTAACATGATACCATTTCCAAGGTATTGTGAGTACCCAACATACAACAAGTATAATGGAAGAACCGATCCATTTGATCACGTACGAGAATTTCGAGCCATGAGCATAGAGTTCGCACACGAGGACTCTTACCTACTACGATTATTTCCAAGGAGCTTAGGGAATACTTGCATGGAGTGGTTTTCTAAACTGGAACCTGGGATTCAATCCTTTGAGGAACTAATCAATAGGTTCATTACACACTTCTCATTCAACATCCAACATGGGGTAACCTTAAAAGAACTCTACAACACCAAACAAGCAAAGGGTGAAAAATTTCTTTCCTTTCTCCAACGATGGAGAAGGCTATTTTCTAAATACCCTAGATCTATTCCTGAAGAGGAGAAGATAGAGATGTTCATTGATAACTTAGTAGATGACATGAATTATAGATTGGACTTACAATGTCCATCCACATTTGAACAAGTTATCGAAAAGGGACTCAAAATCGAAGAGGCTCTAATCAAAAGAGGAACAATCAAACACTTCATTGAAGGTTCAAACAATAACCATTCCTCTAACAACAACAACAAAAAGCCAAGATTTTGGAAAAAGAACAAGAATACTGATACCATGATCGATACACACGCACCTAAACCAGTATTCACCTTGACACCAACCACTACAAACAAACAAAACAATGGTTTTAATGTCAAACAAAGTAGTGATCAAGGAAATAATCAAAATAGTGGAGAAACAAAAGCCCAATCATTCCAACGACGCTCCAATAAATGAAAATTCACACCATTAGGACAATCATTGGAATCAGTCCTCAAAGAACTTTTAAATGAAAAACTCATTCAAGTGCAAGAGGCTAGAAATTGGGACCCTCAAGTCAAACCATCATGGTGGAATGACTTACATTACTATCACTATCATCAAAATAAAGGTCACATGACTGAAAATTGTTGGCAATTAAAACATGCGGTACAAGACCTCATAGATCAAAAGAAAGTATTCGTAGAAGGCCCTCAAACAAACAAAGATCATACAACATTAAAAAATCCTCTACCCAATTATCAGAAGGGAGAATCTTCTTCCGCAAACACCAAAGGTAAAAACAAAGTGTGATAGAACCAATCCAAGTCCTCACAATTCAGCAGAATGTCCAAACTGGACACACAGAAAAAGCAAAAGCAGAAATCACCAATAAAACTGTGGAGCGTATTCTTCAAATAAGAGATAACTATGAAACAGATTCAAATGAGTATGAGTGGGACAACTTATCAGATGTTTCCTATGAAGATATTCAGATTGACATTATCAAAAAGTATACTCCCGAACACGAGGAGGGTCAAAGCTCAAGCTTTAATCCTATTGTCTTTGAAACACAAAATTTCGATGACTCAAGTGAAGATGAACGGACATCGATTGAGATAAATGATGTGGAAGAAAATACCTTTGTAGGCCTCGACATAACCACAAACAACCTAGACGACATTTCCATCCGAGCTTTCACTATCATTGACCTCAACCCATCTAATGATTTGTTGCCTTTACTACATCCCGAACTTATCGAATGGGAACCCCAACATCCTATTAATCTCCCTGTTTTTGACAATGACTCCTCCATTATTAACTACCTTTACTGTGAGGAATCCGATACTTGTTCTACCAATACTTCTTTTAATGATGCTTTTAGGCAGGAGGATGCCAAACCTTCCAGTTGCAAAAATATGAAAGAAAAAAATGGATCTAATGGTGAAAACCATTCTATGGCAATATTTGATCCTAAAATAGTCAAAATAAAGAATGCATCCGATGGAAAAAACCTCATTGAGGCACCACAGGATGGAAGGTTTGACATTCTCCATAACATTACCATGAAAGATCATGGAGTGTTGATAGAACCCACCGCGATCTAATGTATTAGCGCGGTGACAAGAATACCCACGGCATCCATGACGGTCTGAGAGAAAAGCGATTTTATCAAATTCTTTGAAGAGCGATGCATCAATTTTGCTTGGTCATACTACGACATGCAGGGCGGTTGCGGGAATCTCATTATGCATCACTTATCCTTACCAGCTGGCACTAAACCAGTACAACAGAAGCTGAGAAAAATGCATCCACATGTTGCATTATTAGTGAAAAATGACTTGAAGAAATTACTAGATGTTGGGTTCATCAGATCTATTGACTATGCGGAATGGATATCCAACATTGTGCCTGTTTCAAAGCCGGATAACACCATCAGAATATGTACTGATTTTCGGGATTTAAATAAGGCATGTCCAAAGGATGATTTTCCTTTGCCAAACATAGACATGATTGTAGATCTCACAGCCAGTCATCAAATGCTATCACTCATGGATGGATTTTCAGGATACAATCAAATCAAGATAGCTCCTGAAGACCAAGAGAAGACAACATTTACATGTCCATGGGGCACGTTTTGCTGGAACGTCATGCCTTTTGGGTTAAAGAATGCAGGAGCTACATACCAGTGAGCTATGACAACAATCTTCCATGATATGATGCACACCTTCATGGAGGAGTATGTGGATGATATCTTAGCCAAGTCTTACACTAGGGAAGGACATCTAGAGATATTGGCCAAAATATTTGACAGATTGGAAAAATTCAAAGTCAAATTGAATCCTAAGAAATGTGCCTTTGGAGTAACATCAGCAAAACTCCTAGGATACATAGTTTCTACAAAGGGAATTGAAGTAGATCTAGCAAAAGTCCAAGCCATTATGGAAATTCCACCTCTTAAGAATATCAGTACATTAAGATCTCTACAAGGCCGACTACAGTCCATCAGAAGATTCATCTCTCAACTAGCAGATCGGTGTCATCCATTCAACCATCTTTTGCATAAAAATGTGCCTTTTAAATGGGATGAATAGTGTGAGAGTACTTTCAATCAAATCAAGCATTATCTAATGACACCACCAATCTTGGTACCACCCAATGAAGACAAGCCATTGTTGCTATATATCGCAACAACGGATATTTCTTTAGGAGCCTTGCTAGCACAAGAGGATAGGGAAGGAAAGGAACAGGCTATATACTATATCGTGAGGACCTCAATGGACATGAAGTAAACTACACCTTCATTG
>VDFB02105785.1:538887545-539100960 GCA_007258455.2 Sequoia sempervirens | reverse complement strand
CTATTAAACCAACCCAACTTGATGCATTAATGCTTCATAAATGCAAGGTCACACCATTAAATTTTTTGATAGGCATGAGAAACAAGACAAAAAGATGTCACCACCATCAGGTCTCTAAGGCTAGGAATGTTGCAAGGCAAGTATCTTGACAAAGAAAACCTTAAAGAGTGAAACTTTGAAATGAAGAACAAACATTAAAAATAAAAATTGGGGCCCAAGCCCAATAAGGATGGCATACAAATCCCAAGGAACCTGAAACTCTAACAAACAACAAAAACACAAAGGGGAAGAAAGAGAGGGAAAGGGAGAAGGAAATGGGAAACAAAGGGAGGAAATTAAAGAGAGAAAATAGAGGAGGAAGATAAGAAAATGAAGAGAAGGGGAGGGGGTCCCCATTTTTCCAGAAAACAAAAATTGGGTGTGGGTGCAAGGCTCAACAAGTATAACAACTACTAAGTGACTATACTTGCACCATTCCTTTCCTAACTTACAACCTTAAAATCTATATAGTGCTCACTAGTCGAGGGTGCTAAATGATATTAGCAATTATTTTCATTTTATTGTAAAGTGCATGCACCATAGATTTACTATTTTTCATGAGGAAGTATTGGAGAGGATGTTGGGTGTAAATGAATACTAGTATACTTGAGATTTTTCCTCCTCATCTCATGCTATCATTTTCCTTGATTACTAATGTATGTGGTTGTTTGTTGTTAGTCTAATACTAGGTTTGAATGGAAACATGGATATTCTACCCATATTCATGTCTTCCTTTTCTTGCATGAGGTATGCAACTTTGAGAGTTATTGATAAGATAAAACCTAATGTAAAAGGTGTTGTAGAAGATATCAATAGTTATGTGTCTTCTTAGACCACACAAAATGGTGAAGGAATACAATCAATGTTACACAGGTGCATTATGGATGGAACTTTTTGTTGGACACAAATGGAATACTTGAGGCTAATACTTTCATAAATTATGATGATCTACTCAACCATGCTAAACATCTTAAAAAATGCACTAAAGATACAAATTGTATAAGAAAGGGTCCTTCTTGTTGTATTACTCTAAATCTAATTGGGGTTTTCAAATACAGTAATCTATTATACTTTCAAATAATGGAAAGATGAAGTACATTCCTATACATAATGATGAAAGGTTAAATATCAAAAACCCCACTATGCTTTTTATTCAGCATGCAAGTTAACTACCATCCTCCTCAAGTATTACAAAATAAGCTTCAAATTTTGAACACCAATCAAGTACCTATCATGATATGTTCAATTATCTTTGTTATTGAGTTTGATAGGCGTACAAGATTCACCTTTTGTAAGTTCTTGATAAAGAGTATATTTGATCATAATATGAGTGACCAAGAGTGCTCTAAATTTTTAAAATGACCATTGGTAGTATGTCCAGTAGGTTCTTCATGTCTTTGAATGTGTCCAAGGAAGATTTGTGTCACATTCCTCTTGGTGGGGGGGATGTTCTGGCTTCAACATTTATTGATGCATATATAGTGTGACCATTATTATTGAAGTTGTTATCTCTAATTGATGTTGTGGATAATCAAATGTGTGTTACATCTTGTACAAATAGTTAATGGAAGATAAAATTCAATTCTAGAAATTATTCATGCCACACCTAGGTTCACAAGAATTCTTTCTAAAGGCTTGTCTAATACACTTGAGTTGTCAAGTTGAATTGAAATCCTCTTGTCTAAACCATTTTGCACCAATACCATTGATGTTAGGTCATCTATGTAAAAAATGTTTACAATTGGAAGAGGATAAAAGGGACTTATAATGCATGACATGTTGACCTACAAACTTCTAGATTTTAATGCTTCTTCTAATGTTGAGTTACTTCTTCATGACCTAGAGTCATTGAATGGGCTCAATCCTAAATTGGGGCATCTCCTTTCATTTCTCTAACTAGAAGATCTCATTATCTTTGATGAATTTAACATGCTCGGTAGGCATGATTTTGACATCAACCACAATTAGGGTGCTTGTATAATCCTTGCACTATTGCAAATTGCAAAAATAGATTTCACAAGTGCAAGTTGATCAACAAGAAAACATCCCAACAGCATATGAACTATAAGTGTTGACATGGTGAGCCTTTAAGTTGGGCAGTGTCACACATTTGATATTGTTCTATCCTATTCTTTAAGAGCATATATAAAATCCATTAATAATTATTATACAACGCAATACTAGCATTGACATGTCATGCTTGAATTGTAAATTAGGCATGTGCACCATCTACAACTACTCCTCCATCTCAATCACTTTTTTTTGTTGCTATCTCCAACTATTTTTAGAGAATTCAACATCAATGCATCCACAATACATGATGCACTATGCACACCTTAAAAAGAGATGAATCCTTTTAAGGGGAAAGCAATGGAAACATTTTACGAGAGTGAATTTTTGTAGATTAGGTTGTTGGCCTATATTGATAGTTGTTTGTATGAAGCATTTTCCATGGATAATTAGTTTGCTTTTGGTGGAAAATCCATTAGCTTTATTGGTGATGTTGGATAGCAACCTTCCATTAACATATAGTTTTGTATGTTGGTTCTTAGTATGGGACAACAATGTGACACTTTTAAATAGTTGTTATTTTGAATGATATATTTTGACAACAAGGTGGCAAATAATCTCAACTTCTATTTTGCAACCTTCTTGCCATTATTCTAATGTGGAGTCAAAACTTTATTATTAGGATTTTCTCATGTCATGCATTGATGTTTTCCTTTGAAATGTAGAACAAGTTGCATTCCATTCTTCAATGCATTTGTTTCCAATGAATGAGTTGGTTGCTTTACACAACAAACAATGTTAAAGTCCTTAGGGTTCCCTATTGCCTGATGTAATCTAGAACAAATAAAAGGGAGATCTATTGTAAACTTTGAGGACAAATAGTTACCTTCCTTAGCTTTCTTATGCATTGGGTAGTAGGGTATGTTCACTTTCAATTTATTGGACCTTGCTATAGGTCTTGTTAATGGATCATTGTATGGAAAGTTGCAATTATTATCTACAAAAATAAATGTAGGATCTATCAAGTTTTATTGTTGTGATGTTCAACCATAATATTAGCCCCCCATAGGATTTGAATGACACACAACATGTGCCAATTGTTTTGTTTTCTAATGGTTCTCTTTCACAGTATCATTGAAAATGGCAAGGGATTTGTCAGTCTGTAAACTTTAGGGGCCCACACTTTATAGAGTGGCAATAGATATTGGAAGCATTGATCGCTAGGGTTTGGTGTTTATTACAATCTCCAAGGTACATCACTTGGTAGACCTGCTTGTCTCCCCATCATTTAACTTTGAACGATGGACAAAAAAAAAAACAAAAAAAAACACAAGACAATGCATATGTAGCCCTTAAAAGAAGGGAGGAGGCTCATATGAGAGTTTTGTCATCTTCCTTTGAGTAGGCATTCTAGCTACCTACAAACCTCATATCCTCGCTTTTTTAATTTTATACACTACATTTCAATGAATAAAAAAAACATAAACAATATATGCAAGTGTCTAACTGAAAACAAGAGAACCAGTCAAAAGAGGTACGTGGAAAAGAGAGGAGCGGCATACATAAAAACCAGGAATATTCAAGAAGAAGAAAATAAGATAATAGGGGCCTGGGTGACACATGACAAGGAGCAACCGTTTAAAAAAAGATTATTTTTATCCTCATCCGCCAACAGCAAACGATAAAAGTTCTTTTGCCTCAATAAAGAGTTTAGTGGAAGGCAAAAAGGAAATCAACATCTGAAAGAACAGGGAAGCTGAATTTTGGTGAGGGAACAGTGTGTCATTAGCCCTCCACAATCCTGAGAAAAGTCTCACAGCCCATTCAGCAGCTAAGAAGATTTTGTCTTTAGTCTATAATTATTGTAAAATCTGAAACTTCTGGTTTCAGAAAAGTAAATGAAGAATAGTTGTTTTAATTCCTGCAAAAGCTGCCATTTTTTATGCTCTCTGTCTGTGTATGAAAACTGAGTCCCTCTGTGTTAATTTAACTCTCTACAATTATATCAGGCTTGTTTTGTGCTTTGAAAGTCCGCCTTAGTGTGTGTTGCAGGTAGGGAATTGCAGTATAGTTGGATTTACATCCTTTCTGCTGCTCGTCGGCCTGTGGGTTTGAGCATTTTTAGAAGGCTGCTTGGTGAGAAAATCCTGTTTAGTTGGGTTAATAATGTAGAGAGAAAGCTCTCCCCTTTCAAATATAAAACCACACACACATTTACCACTATGCAAGAAGGGTGCAAATAAACATTAACAACAAATATGGAAGAGAAACATGTAACATATATTGATTTTAAATCTGAATTTGAATTACACAATCATGGAGCTCATATGTTCACATAGAACATGAGCTTCACACATACAAAAATCTGCAACTTAAGCTTCCAACATCATTCCAGCAGCATCTAGATATGCGACCACCAACCCTCAAAAGCCCCCCCTCTCCAAATGAGCAGCATCAATACATAAAAGTTGTATGAGAAGAAACCGCGATTGGTTTTTCAAAACAACCTCTACAAAACCACCAAGAAAACCAGTCACTTTCTGCTTATCAACGATCTATCATTTGTCAGAAACTCCTCAAACAATTTCTGGGTTTGGTGTATCTTCTTTCTAGCTTTCCGAATCATTTTGAAATTCTTAATTTCATTACCGTATGGAAAAGTTATGCCCATTTTACTAAAACTAGGTCTCATAGATACGACTTCAGACATGCAACAACATGCAAAGCTTGTGGCCAACATGCAAATACATGCAAGCAACATGTAAGATTCCTTTGCAGCCCATATTATGACATTTTATGACACATATACATGCATACAAGACTTTTTGACTTCTCCAAAAGTGGACACCAAAAAGGCATATTCCCCTCCAAGATGCTTTCACTGTTTTACCAAGACTTATTTCCCATGCGATTTATATTTACAATTTCACACCAAGGGAATCTACATTGTTGCAAATTAAAATATTATTCTCCTAACCCCTAAGCCCTTATTGAAAATAAACAAAAACTAAAAGAGCAATATTTTTGGTGATGCAAGATTGCACAAGGCCATGGATGCTCCTGCATCAGTTAACCACCAAATTCTGCACCAAAGTTCGCACTCAATGCAGAGATATTTATTACCTTGGATTGACTAAAATATGTCCTTTAAGGTTTTACAGTTTATCTAGAATGTTCCACAATTTCCACAATAAGATAGGAAAATTGGATAATTTGTAATCATGTTTACATATATTGTAATGAAATGTACAAAAGAGGAATATGAAATATTTAAAAAATATTTCAAAATAATTGAGAATAACAAATCATTTTCAAGCTAATCTCTTAATTATTTTCAATGAAAACACAATTTACAATTTGATCAAATAATACTTACTATTTCTTATGTATATCTCATTTATATCTTAGATATCACCCAAGCCAATTTATTTAAGAGTTAAGGTATCTACAACCTGACTACTCACAATCCTATGCACATTCAATAATTAAGAATGTAGCACATGTTGGACCTTTAGAAAACAAGAAATTTCATATTCACTACTTTGGCATAGACACTTAAAGGAAAATGTATGCTGGCTTTGGTGCCTTTATTATTTTTTCAGTAACAAAAATTACATAGATTTTTTTTTTTTTTTTTGGTGAGGAGGGATTTTTAATCTGGCCCCCTCTAGGTGAGGTGACAAACAGGGGATTTGATCCCAACATGAACGCACAACATCAACATGAATTTTTCATACCCATAAGCACAATAGCCCAGAGAGGGTGAGAGTCCACGAACACACTAGTCCAACAAGAGCCAGGAGAACAATCTGCAGCTCACTAAATCACCTGACATGAACACCAACAGCATTAACACTGAGGTTCAAACCTGTGAGCTCATTGGATCAACAAGGACACAAGATCCACATTGACAATAGACCAATGAGAGTTTGAACCTTGCCAACCAAAACTTACATACAATATAAAATTTCATATTTTAAAGATTTTCAAATCATCATTTAAGATAAAATGTTATGTAGATATTTAATTTTAACTGTATTATCCCACCAACTATTCTCAGTGGTGGTACAAAATAATAGTTCACTATTATTAAAATGCTAATCACTACTTCATTTTCACCTTAACCTTATGTATCCCAGACATTTTCATATTTCGAAAACAAAAATTGCTCTACAATTGATTCTGAATTTATGCACTATTGACAGGCAATCCTGTTCTTGACCACTTTTACAAAATTGAAGGAATCCCAATTATATATACATATATCTATTATACATACAGACATATACTTCTCCATCTCACAAGCGTGTTACTTTTAATTTATAGCTTTAATGCCATTCTTTGCTTTCACAGTAGTTTGTTTACACTTTGCAGTGCACTGCTTTATTAAATTCTTTTAGACCCAACTGCGCCCGAGAGAGCTGGTATTTATGTGCATCTACATGATGGAGCAGGTACCACTCTCGTAGTAACGATCTTCATAAACAGGCCATATCTCATTTCTTCCGCTCCAAATTGGAAGACTAACACTGTCATACTCGCAAACTGGATTTTTTTCCTCTTTGGTGTTAGGGCCAACACTCACAATCTGTGCAGATTTTCTGAACTTTCTCATTCTTTTCATTATTTCCACAGCGTCCACCTCTCCAATAACTGTGACCGTGTACTTGGCAGAATCAACTGCTACAGAATTCACTCCTGTAATCATCATCATCATCAAAGCATGAACTTAATTTAACAAATTATATTACTTAGCGTATCATCATTTATTTATTATTACCTTGGATATTTGAAACTGCTTTCATCGCCTTTCTTTTGCACTTTTCACTGAACATATCAACTGAGATTACGATTTTCTGTAACCACAAATTTTTGTACAAGCACAACATATTCAACCATCATATTTATACTGAATTTTCTCTAACTTATATGCTTACAAAACTATAATTTGAATGTTCTTTTATAATTTCAATAAATAGTCAATTATAGATCCAACATATTTCAACTGTAAAGTTTAAATATCTCTTATCGGACATTTTTTAATAGCTTGAAATGTTTCTAATTTTGATTGTGTAATTTTCATCAACATTTCGGATCAGCGACATGATCTTCTTATATCAATATTTCAGATAACACTCTATCACCCTCACAAGAATCATAGAACGTTATCCAAAATGTTGATGTAAAAAGATCATAGAGTGTGATCTAAAATATTGATGTAAAAAAATCATGAGACATAATCCAAAATATTGATATAAAAAAATTCGCCAATAATATAAAAAAAACATTTCAAACAATTATCATAAATTGTAGAAATTTCATATCTTTAATTACAATTTTTAAATTAAATTAAACCTGCGTTCTGTGCCAGTTGGCTGATATAAGACAGTAAGGATATGCTTAAAAACCTTCATGGTGCAGTTTGATGAGCACTTCCCAAAGTTTATTCAAGATCTTCTGTAAATCTTTTTTAGTAGTATGTTTCTGCAAGAACGAACGTGAGTTTTAAATAGGGAAAAGTAGTTGGTATGTTCACTCTGATATGAAACATTCTTGTAAAACCTAAGCTGACTAATTCTTCCTCATATTATTGTAGGATTGAATTTGAATGGACAAAGATGAGGTCACACATGAAATAAACTCTTATCTTTGCAGTTTGTCAAGGCAAACTTATATTTAATAATTAAATCACTGAAATTAATTCATTCTTTATTTTTATTTTTTTGGATCAAGTGCATGGGCTGTTACCTAATACACTGGTTGGAAACGAGCAACTTGCCAATTGAAACTTTGAATCCAGTGTAATAATATTCAACGCTCAATCAATTTTGGTCTAAAACCAAGTGCACCTTTTATATTATTTCGTGAACTTCATGACTATGAAATTATTGGAAAAAGATAGTGATAATGAAAGCTAAATTTATTATCAAAAGTCAAATCACTGAATATTGAAAAAAACACAAGTGAAAACTAAACTAATAATTAATTAATATTTTTATGGAATAGAGAAATTTCCTTAAGCTTTCTCTACTTTGAGAAAGGAGGACAACAACCACCAGTATAATTACTTTAACAAATAAAAGTTCATTATAAAAAGCATTACACAACAGAATAATGAATCAGGTAGCAGCTATACAGCTAATATAAAAATCAGACATACCATTCCAAAGCGACAAGTTACTCTCACAGTAATATCTAGAAGAAACTAAAAGTGGTAACTTCATTTTTTTTTTTTTTTTGAAAGAATAGAACTTGAAAGCTAGATAACAACTTTATACAACTAATATCAAATTAAAAAATTTTACCATTCAAATTAGAACAATTACTCATACAATTTGGATTCAAATTAGAACAATTACTCATACAATTTCTTCCAAATGGAGAAATTACTCTCATAACAAAATAAAAAGGTAGAGCTTTTAAGAAGTTAATTTCAAAATGTTAAGTTTTTAAGAAGTGTAATTTCATTTACTTTTTAAAAGAATAGAATGTAGGTCTTAATTTCATGAATATCTGTAATTTTTATAATTCAAATTTATTTTGAATGCTAATAGATGATATAAAGTACAAAAAAATGGCATATCATGAAACAATATTATGAGATATGTGTCATTCAACACCTATTCTAATGTGTAAAGATTGAAGTACATCATCCAATTTTAATGTGAAGGATAGATAAAATTGATCATCTATATAAAAGTATTTTTTTGGATTAAATATTCTTGCAATTATGGTATTGTATATAGGAATTATTTCATTACTTCAAATTTGTTGTTTAAGATATAATCTCAATCTCATTCCTTAAGGATATTAGGAATTTGCATTCAATAGAACTTTGTTTTTGATGATTTTTTTGTGAACCATTCAACTTCATCAATAAATCATGAATCACTAGACAACATCTTTAAATTTAAAGTAGATTAAGGAAATCATAGACAAATGTAGTTTATAATTTTGAAGATAAAATTCTTATGAAATCAATCTTTCAGAATTCTTTAAGAGTGATGGGAGTGTTTAAATATAATAATAATTAAAAAAATTCAAACATATAATTGCTTCAAAATTCAATTAATATTCAGAATAATTATATATTGGATCCTTTACTTTATATTATTAAGAATGTGAGGTCCAAATATTATTCAAATAATAGTTGTGGTTTGATACAAATTTTTTATCTAGTGTTTGATATTAAGGAAAAGGAGAGCTCTAGTCTAGATTATTAAATTTTAGTAGTATGATATTGGTATGGTGTAGAGTTTACAATTTTACCCTTTATACTTCTCTACATTTAGCTTATTCAAAATTAGCTAAGGTTTTTATATTAATTTTTCTTTTAACCTTACTTTAAGGTGAATTAAGGAGATTAATATGGTTCTTCTCTTGTCTTGTACAATTCCCATAATTGAAGTAAAGAAAAAAATCCCGGGAGATAAAACTTGTCTCTAAAAGAGAGAAAATAATAAGTTTGTACAAGTGATGGATTAAAAATAATCAAATCAATCAAAAACACATAATAAATACATCCCATAAGAGAGAAGATAAAAAAACGTTTTCAATAACCTCTAAAAAAATAACTCTTGTACCAATGATGAGTGCCTAAAGATAGAAAATATCTACTTTCAGTAAATAATATTTCTCCAATTAGGAAGAAATATATTAATTAGTGTTTGTAGAAGCTATTCCCACAACTTGGATAAATAGGAAACCCAAATCAAAATGTGTGTCTTTAAATACAATTCTAATGTCCTTATGCTAGGAAAAGATGAACCCTCCAAAATAGGAACTAAATCATCAATAAAAGAAGTGAAACTATAAGAGGATAAATTTTGAAATAGATTTGAAGACATAAAAGATGTGATGATGTCACTACCATAAAAGATATAATGTAAAAATTATAATAAATCTTCCAAATTAGAAATGTGAGCCTCCATCATCAAAGATAAAATATTTGATAAATAGGAATCCCAATGAGATATATTTCGAAGACCAGGATTATCCCACTACAAAAAAAAAAGAGGTTCTCAAAGAAGCAATATAGACTCTAAAGTAGCAATAGATAGTGGAGAGGTGATACAAATAGAAGACGGAGCAATAAATGAAGTCTCTATATTATCATAATGTTCAAGAACTTCAAAATATTCAAGCTCATCTAAAGTATTATCATCAAATGGTATATTATTTGCATCACAAATGGGTATGAATCAATCCATAGTAGGATCATATGAGAACAGGGACATACAATAGTCTACATATATCTCCCAAATCTTAGTCCAAAGTGTATATGGGCACTTAAGGTTCAAAATAACACACATAATCTTACAATCAACACTAGAATAATTTTATCCTAGATAACATGATCAATATTATTTTTTAATATAAACTTTCTTCTAATTGTATGTAATAAAGATAAGGCAGAGAATTGAGCAACATGGAATGTATTAGAAGCCCTTTGTAATACAAAGATTAGTAGAAAAACAATGATACCTTCTAAAATAATAAGTTTAGAGATCAATAATTTCAATATGTATATCAATGCTTAAAAAAAAAAGGCCTACGGTCCATAAAATGGAACTTTTTAAAGTCAAAGATACTACAAATTTTCATACTCCATATCAATGATAGTATGTTTTTTCTAGATTAAATTGTGTATGATTTGTTTGCATCATCATTTCCGATCACACTCTATGATGAAGGAAAGGGGAGAGGTTGCACAAGAATTGAAATAGGAATTAAGATGAGGAGAAATGTACAATAAGAGAATTAAAGGAAAATAAAATAACATAATTTTATTATTGAACATTATTTTGTTTTCTTTTCCTTCTCTCATTCTTTTATTTGATATTTTTCTCATCTTAATTCCTATTTTGATTCTCCTCCAACCTCTCTCCTTCCCCTATCTTTTTAACCTATTTTGGTCTACAATACCCCATATTTTTTCTCCTACAATTTTTTTTCATCTTGATGATGGATCATGTAATGTGGTCCAAAACTTTGTTGCAAACAAATCATATGTAGTTTACTCCAAAAAAAACATACTATCACTTCTTTAAGTTTCAAAATGTCTGCGTTATCTAACATTGTGTATAAAACTAGTAAATTGAATAAAAGATACATAGGACAAATGTAAGTAGTATATATTTACTTTTGTTGTAGTCGGCCATTTGCTAATAAAACTGTAGTTAGTAAGAATAATACATGTCATGTACTTTTGGGTAATCAAGTCTTGATTAGTTATAATTGTTGTTATGAAACGTCGTGTCGGTTGGCTACTTAACTACCGCTAAACGTTATATGTATTTAGTTGGTTGTAGTTGAAAACATGTTATGTGTGAATAGTCATGGTTGATAATACTATTGTACATGATATCACTGAGAATGAATATAGCTTTTGATGTTTGAACATGATATATTTATGTTCTATTATTCTATTCCATGTTCTGCATATGATTTAGTTTGCTTAGTAGTACATAGTACTAGAATTACTTTTTGTAGGGAAAAAATTTGGCACCATTGCCTGAGCGGACTAGGGAATCACTCATCATGGCAGCTTAATGGGTCTCCTAGCAGATGAGCCTGTGAATAGCTTATGTGTGAATAGTCATGGTTGATAATACTATTGTACATGATATCACTGAGAATGAATATAGCTTCTGATGTTTGAACATGATATATTTATGTTCTATTATTCTGTTCCATGTTCTGCATATGATTTAGTTTGTACTAGAATTACATTCTATAGGGAAAAAATTTGGCACCATTGCTTAAGCGGACTAGGGAATCACTCATCATGGCAGCTTAATGGGTCTCCTAGCAGATGAGGAAAGGGAAGACCTATTGACTAAATATCTTGTCAATCTTTGGAAGATATCTTTATGAGTCACATACGAAGGGAATCCTGCAAGCGGGGGATCCCTAAGGAAGTTATTTGGGATAGGCTAGAAGTGAATGACAAGGTTGATCACCTCCTAAATTGTATGCCTAGATTGCTAGCCCGTCATTTCATCATCCTACAAGACCTTCAAGAAGAAGAGAATCGGGAACGTCGAAGGCAACAAATACTGTAATGCTATGAAGAGAGAAACAAATGAGAAGAAGAACACAACACTAGCCAAAGACGTACATCTAGTAGTTAGCAATGATCACCTGAACAAATTTTAAATGCCCATATGACTGAAAAAAGAAAAGAATTGAGTATCTAACGAGCATGAGACTTAGGAGGAGAAGGTTCGGTGATCACTCAGGCTGCAAGAACAAGAAAACCGATGGAGAAGACTGAAGCAAGCTAGTAAGGAATTGGATGAGTATCTAATTGAAATAAATCAGAGTATTAAAAGAACATATGAGAATCTAACAAGAATAGACACATCCATTAGAAGAGCACACCAAAGTTTGGCAAAAAGAAGGGATGAAGGACCCTTCAACACCCCATACGTAGGAAGGTACGATCCTTACAAGAGTGAAGATTAATTAAGTAGTAGCATCAAACATTTTTGGGAGTTGTACTTATTAAATGACAACAAACGATTGATGAGTGGAAGATCTGAGCCCAATACCCCAAGGCAAAGAGAGTACCGAAGGGAACCCCAGGAAACTCACGGTGTTGAGGACGCTGATAGAGGATGTGGGAGTGACTCATACCTGGCCGAGAGTGCAAGTGAGACACCAAAACATAGCGGGGAAACGAGTCCAATCATGTCCAAAACACAAGGAGGATAGTGGGGAAAGATGGCTACTCCAGAGTGGAAAAAGCTGTCAAAGTTTATGGGGAATGGGTTAGAAGATCTAGTACGACATTGTAAAACATGTGAAACCATCTAGATAGGATGTAGATAGGGTGATCTAGATTAGTGGCTCAAAGCATTTCCAGCTATAGTTAGAGATAGTGCCATCAACTAGTACTCTAAATTAGATCAAGCACACAAAGCTACATGGAGATTATTGAAGCAAGCATTTCAAGAGGAGTTCAAACTCCTATGGGATGATAGCGAGATTGTTGTAGAGATATACAATACCAAGCAAGGAAAGCATGAGAGTGTGTAGACCTATAACTGAAGACTCAAAGATTTGTTGGGGAAATTGGAGGAAAAATCGGCTGACAGGTTGAAGAAAAGATGGTTCATCGAGGGCTTGCTTATGTCATTAAAAAAGAAAATGAAAGTGGTACCTCCATCCTCATACACTAAAGCATATAATCAAGTGATGGATATAGAAAGTGAAAACAAAATGTCCTCTCGAGGGAAAAAGAAGATAGATGACAAGGAGAGTACAAAAGATAGCAACAGTGAATCCAAGACTGTACAAGCACTCAGGAAAGATATGATGTGAATGATGAAAGAATTAAAGGATGACAAGGAGAGTATGAGAGAAGCCAAAGAACTATGGTGTATGAATTGCAATGGGGAAGGTCACACGAAGGAAAACTATCCCAAGAACTTATTCTACGATATCTTCCAAGTGATGGGACATTCCACCAAGGAATGCCCATACAACTTAAAGCCAGAAGTGCACAAGTACTCTTCACACAAGGAGAACTATCGACACTGCCAAATACACCATCAAAGCCCCAATACAATAGTAATGCATCCCCTGGAGGTTACTAAAGCAACAAAAGTCTGAGAAAAATGATACAATACGATGCAAAAGGAAGGCCCATGATCCAATGCAGGAAGTGCAATGAATGGGGCCACTCTGCCAGGGACTACTAGAATGGTCAAGGTTCGGGAGGGAGATTGTGTAAGTGATGTGGACTAGGCGATCATGAAGATAAAAAATTCCCTAAACAAAAGGGTATCCACATGATGGAAGTAGAAGAACAAGAGGTATTGGTGATCACCAGAGCACAAGCAAAAAATTCCATGTACCTAGATCCACGTACAGAGAAACAAAGGATGAAGGAAGCAAAAATTGAAGTGGAACTCATGATGTTGAAGGAAAATAAAGTACCTTTGGAGAAGCTAGGAACCTCTCGGTGGTCAGAGGTGGAAACCAACATCATACAATAGGTACTGTAGACCACCATACCAATGAAAGTAACTGACCTTCTCTAGATTATGTCACTGTTGGGACTAGCAATCACAAACATTGTCGGGGATGGAAAGCAACCGTGATTGAAGGAACAAAGGAAATAATTGATACCATAACTTCCACCATATGGTGAACAAACAATCGACCCACTATTACTCACAACGAACATTGGGAAGATGCCAACGGTCATAAATATGGAGATCAGAGGGAATATCTTGACAAATACTATCGTTGACGAAGGATTAGGAGTCAACGTACTACCTGAAGTGGGAAGCCTACACTCTGGCCACTGACATTCCAACTGGTTGGTGCTGATCAACATGATATCAAGCCGTTGGGAACACTGATGGCACAAAAGGTGATGATCAAAACACAACATTTTTTGCTAAATTTTGTTGTCATCCCATTAAAGAGGAAAGCATATGATGCACTATTGGGATGAGGATGGTTGATTGCTACCAAGGTGAATCACTATTGGAAAAGGAATACACTCTCAATCGAGATCCATGGGAAGAAGTATAGTATTGATGGGTGATCCAACAAAGTTGGTTTACAATTTCTAGGAGATTCTAATTTTTGCTGAAATCACATATTTTTAGAAAATATAATGGTTTAAGCCTTAAATTTTTTTATTTAAAGCATTCCAATTGAAGAGGGTTTGATCAAACTACCTTAGATCAAACCCCCTTGGATAGAACCCTGCTGGTTTTAAACCATATCTATAACATATTCTCCTTCACACCTATCAAAATGCTGATAAAAAACCACTTTTGATTTACCTTTTGGGGGATCAAATAAATTCATTTAAAATTTATTTTTTGTAAGTATGTATTCTTTATTATAAGCTTCCCAAAAAGTATAATTTTAAATAAATTTAATTTTATTATTATATTTATTTTTTATTTGTTGTGAATGTAGGTTTTTCACTAAAAATGAAGCTCTTTGTTCTGCACATGTTGAAAAATAGAAGATTATCAAAAAAAATATTGAAAAATATGAGTGCACCAGATATTGAATTCCTTGATCAAAAAATAAAATAAAATGAAATTTTGATACATACAAAAAAAGTTATGCATTATACGATCCTCCTATGTCTAAATTGTAATTGGTTTGAATTCAAAAATTGATTAAGGAAAAAATATTCAATAAAACACTATATAACCAAGTGGAATCACTAGATATCAGAGTTACAAGTCTAAATTCAAAAGAATTATAATTTTATTCCTCATGGAAAAAAATTGTGTTATACAGTGAGCGTCACTCCTTAAAAATGTTGTTTTTTGAAAAAAACTAGTTTTTGAGGGAGATGGAAAAAGAGGTCCAATATGATTCCAAAATTTTTGAGAAAAATATATTTAGAATTTACAAAAAAAATGTCACAAAACTCTAGTTTGCATCATCTTCAAATTCCTCATAGTTTAGCCGCTATAGGTGCCCGAAAGTCAAGATTTAGTTAGAAAAAATTATTTT
Source organism: Sequoia sempervirens (assembly GCA_007258455.2). Taxonomy (NCBI): domain Eukaryota; kingdom Viridiplantae; phylum Streptophyta; class Pinopsida; order Cupressales; family Cupressaceae; genus Sequoia; species Sequoia sempervirens. Next base: position 539,085,417 of record VDFB02105785.1, on the reverse strand, counting down.
AGTGTCTAGTTTGGCCAAAAATTGTAAACCACTATTGTGGGATCACCCTTATCTAAAGAACCAGGCAGTTAGTGAAGAACTGGCATCGTCAGGATCTGAATTAGGTGGAGAATCTGATGTTGATGAAGAAAGAAAGATAATGGAGCCAAACAAGAAAGGTATATTGGAGATTAGAAGTTGCTCGAAGGGTGAGACTAGTTCACTAAATGGGCTATTTCACTAGAAAATGGAAGATTATGAGGTTTTTCACTGGGATTGCAACATGCTACATATCAGAGGAATCTAGGAAAGAGAGGAGAAGAGAACATCCAACTAGACACTTCCGACCGAGTACAACCACACACTTCCAATTGAGTATGAAGAGTACAAAGAGAAAGTAGTGGATGATACACCAGCTGACAAGTTGGAATATGACAAAGTATGAGGTAGTGAGAGAAAGTCAGAAGAAAGTAAGAGAGAGGAGAGAGAAAAGGAAGAGGGAGAGTACAAAAGGAAAAAATCCAGATAAGGAGGTGTTGAAAATTAAAAAAATGAGAACATAAGAGTTGAAAAATATAAAAAATGAAAAAATTGAAAAAAATGGAAAATTTGAAAAGGTTATGAAGTGGGAAAATGAAAAAAATAAAGTAGAAGAATTAAAAAATTTAAAGATGGTGGAGAGAGAAAGAATGCAAAAGAAGAAAAATAAAAGTATTAAAAAGGAAAAATTAAAAAATGAAGTGGGAAATATAAAAGGGAGAAAGGGAAAAGTGAAAAAATTAAATTTGGCCAAGAGGAGGAAAATTAAAGAGAAGAAAATGAAAATAAAAGCCTTGGTCATCAAGAGAATCATATGACCATTGGAGGAAGCGACCAATAAGAATAAAGTTCGGCGAAATACTAAAGTCATTACACATCTTGCGACCAAGAGACAGGGAGTTCAATAAAGAGAAACTATTGATTGCAACTTGGCTACTTAGGAGGAGGTTGCATGGTAGACAAAGTGGCAAGCTAAAGGCAGAAGAAGTGAGGTTGTACGGTAGAGAGTGAGGAAAAGTGAAGGCACCAGTTGGAAAAATTTAGCAAACAAAGGAGGATATTTGGTAAAGCACACACAGGAATCAAAGCAAGACAAGCCTGTACCTGAGGATATTGTATGACAGAACAAAGGAAAGACACTTCAAGGAGAGGTTGTATGGTGCCAGAAGGACTAGAGAAAAATTAAGGACGAAATTACTACACAGAGGAAGGGTAGTAACCAGGAGGAGATCGTACAACCTTCTCACCCAGCCGTACAACATTCTCTTCTAATCGTACAACCTTCTCATCCAACTGTACGATAGTCACAAATTCTTCAAGTCATATGAGAGTAACAAAATTTTCAAGTTGTACAACAATCAGATTTTTCAAGTCATATGACAGTCAAAAATTCTTCAAGCTATACGACATTCACAGATTCTTCAAGTCGTACGACAGTCTAGACATTTTCAAGCTACATGAACTCAATTGGTAGGATGCAATGTACGACCTGATCATAGCAACATAGTACAACATCTCATAGTACACCCAAATTAGAAGGAGATCGTACGCATCAAAACAAGAAGCACTATACCAAGCTAGAAAGCACACCATAAGGAGGTCATACAGATTAGGGAGGCCCTACGGATCAAGGAGAAAGCCATACGTACCAAGCAAATAAAGACTGTACCAAGTATCAAAGTTTGTAAGAGGCAGGTCATACCAAGCATCGACCTGGAGAAAGTAAAGTCTAAGAAAAACAATGCAAAATCTGTATTTTTTAGCCTCATCAGCACTATTCAGGACCTATGGAAAAATCATGAAAATGAGGCACACGTAGTTTTCAGTAGTTTCAAAAGTGTTAAATTGGTCTTGGCGGTGGGGGTACTGCCCCTCAACCTTGCCTTGTACCACAATAGGGAGTGTGCCAGGGGCGCTACCCCTAGACCCTGCGAGGGGCATTGCCCCTCGACCCCATTGGGAGTGTTGCCCCCAAATTCCCACAAGGGGTGCTGCCCCTTGACCTCATTGGGGGTGCTATCCCCAAACCCCCACAAGGGGTGCTACCCCTCTATCCTACTGGAGGTGTTTCCCCCTAACCCCCATCAAATTTATTGGAATTACCAAATTGCAATACAACCAACCATCATAGTACAATTACAAGAGTAGTTGGTAGCCGAGCAAATGAGAGTGGTAGCTCTCGAGGAGAAATTGGCAAAGAGGGATATAATATTGGGTCAGTTGATAGAGAAGGATAACCAGGTGGCCGATGCACAATGACTTTCAGCATAGAAGGAGAATCAATTATAGGAGAAGGACGAGGAGTTGACATATTTTGTTTTCAGTCATCTATGACTACTTTGTAGGGGGGGATGATGTAGATGACCATGTTAATAAATAATTATATTGTGATCGACCATACTAATTAAATAAATGTTGTAGTTGGTCGTAATGGGAATAGATAATAATAGTTTAAATAATACATGCACAAATTAAAGTAAAAGTCGGATTAGTTGTCTGGTAGGTAGTTAGGAAGAGTTGCCAATGGTTGATATCTCAACCAACTTCGGCAATCTATATATGTATCTTGTCATTTGTAGTCAGGAGAGAAAATTGCTATGTATTGTGGAGATACTTCATGAAATCAATCAATCCATTATGATGCGCAATTACTCTTACGATTGTTCTGTGATTCAATTATGATTCATATTCTAGTACGTGCATTATTTTTGTGAATTATTCTCATTTACTCCCATAGTACACTGAACATTACCTAGTGAGCAAACAATAAATCTTAAAAATTGTATAGATGGCTAAGAAGAGCTTGGTAATACCATTCCAATGTCTTCATTAATGTAAAAAATAAAGATTCTAGGTAGGAGAACTGACCTCAGAAGACCAAAAAAATAATTTGAATTTTAATCAATAACTAAATCCACTAATAGAAAATTTTAGAAAAGATATCAACACCACTAGAAAGCTCTCCAAGCCAACTTTTTTATACTTATAAACTTGTAAAAAACTTAAAAAGTTATACCCATTTCAATAAAACTCCTCTTTTAGGGATTCTTATAGGAACTATAAAAGGTCCTTATCATCCATGTAATTAGGATTTGAGTGTCTAGGGGTTGAGAACTAATAGCATGGTGTTGGACACCCACATGACTAGGGTCCTAAGCTCCATAGGCTGGCACTTAGAAAGTGGGTACTAGTCACCCACTTGATCAAGGGCTAATTCTATGGGGTCTAGAACCCAAATAACATTTTTATAAATCGAAAAATGAATAAATATTTAGTTCAACATTTTAGACAAAAAAATTGAGATGACATAGCTATTGAGATGGCTCAAAAATTGAATCAAGATTAAGAAATAATGAAAAAAATTTGAAGCATGATATATGGCTGTACATATCCATACAATTGTACAAAAAAATTCTAGCATTCTTTCAACCTAAAAAAAAAATCTCTAGAATTTTTGGGCCTCAAACTCTATAATGTCATACAGATTTAGGGTTTTGATATCTTTTGAACATGATAATAAAGTATTTTTGTACTAGGATGCACCGATTAAAACTTCATGACTAAAACATAAAAAAAATAGAGAATAAACTTACAAATCTAGAGTGGTGATACCATGTTAGAGTTGATTCTTAGCTTCACAAAAGCCACGATCACCTACCTAAGTTCTTCTACAAAAGAATAGAATGTGACTAGAGAAAAATGTGAAAGAGAATAAATTTTGCATATTCATTCATTCAATCCAATCGATTATTCAGAAATAAAAAAGTACAAAAGATATACATCCACTTTTGTCAAAATTAGAAAAAGTAAAAAACAATCTTATGATACATACAACAAGATTGACAAAACCAAATAATAGAAAATAAATTCCTAATTATGACTCTAATGAACTTATGAGATAATTTGTGAATATTAATTTCACACTAAAAAAAACAACTAATAGAATGATGATCAAATTTTATAATAATTAACATTACAAAGAAAGAAATTTGAAATTGATAAACTAGATTGTGGTGCAGCCTGATTGGAATGACACAACACATACTTGGACTGACCTAAACGGCTCTAGGAAAATTCACCACCAGCAATTCACCAACACGGCGGCCATGATAAATTCACCACCAATTAAAACTCACTGCCAGCAATTCGCAGTGGAAAATTAACTGCATTAATTGCTGGCGGTTAATTTTCCACAGTGGTGAATTTCTGGCGGTGAATTTTTCATGGGCCCATGGCGGTGAATTTTCCCATGGTGAATTGCTGGCAGTGAATTTTCTGTATGCCGATCTAAACAGACACAAATCTTATAGAAGTATATCCATCCTCACTAAGATAAAAAATTAAGATTGATTTATGTGCAAAATAAAACAGACAAATACATTTGCAACAATACCAAAAATAATATAAAATGAAAGGCGAAAAAGTAGAGTGTATGTAGTTTTATCGTTACAAATATAAACGTACTGGAAAGTTGTCCTCATACATCTGTCTAGAGATAACAATATACAGAAAATACGACTGAAATCCTGTAAAAAGGCTAGCGGTTTACTAAATTACATAACCAATTCCGCCATCTGCAAAATTATTTGAAGCATGTCCAGATTAATCATATGATTGATTTTCCAATCACTTATTCCCTTACACCAAGATTATTTTAGACAACATTCCTGGTTAAGATCAATAAAGAGGATCGAGAAAGAATACAATCCATGCATCCTTGGGAAGAGCTATTAATTGCACAGCACTGATCCATTATTCCACCCTTTACATATGTAAGGGATAATGGAGCCATCCTTCAAATCCTCATCAAATAATTTTATAAAATAGCATAAATAATTTGTAATTTAAGATATAATTATTATTTAGATTAGGTCTAAAAGTATCATAGTGCCAAAATTCAGAACATCATCTGCAAATGAATCCATATACTCTACCAAAACCATTTGCTTATGCTGATCATAAATATCTGTTCACTAATTACATTACATAATAGAGCATGGACTGGGATCAATTACATCTGTATCATAGACATACCAAACATTACAAGCTGGGCAGCTTACAGGAAGGTTGTCATCTTCCACCTTATTCTTCTCCTCAACCTCTTTCTTCTCTTGACTTTCATTGGACCCAACACTTATAATTTCTGCTCCTCTCTTGAACTTTCTGATTTTTGCAGTAATTTCTACAGGATCCACTTCTCCAATCACAGTTAGAGTGTTTTTAGATCCATCAACTTCCAGAGACTCTACTCCTGTAATATTTACACACAAATTGATTTCATTAAAAAATGGCAATATATTACTCAAAATAAGAACAGCTTTTCCTACAAATTATGAACTGGTATGAATGTCATCTCAACTCGAATATGATATGGGGAACATTTAATGAAACATTCTAATCAAACATTTTCATTTCAGCTTTTATGCCAGTTGGGTTTCCAGATCATGATAACCAGCAATCTTCCTTGAAAGATATGAGTTTTATACCTGGGATTTTGGCGGCAGTCTTCATAACTTTCTGTTTGCATTTGGAACAAGAAATATCCACAGAAATCACTGTACTCTTCTGCAACAACACCATCTGAATAAGATATCAACTGAAATGGTTTAAAATTGAAATATAATAGAATTATATTCTATTGAATGATAGAAAATGCAAACCTTCATTGCAGCAGATTCAGTATATCTAGAGATAGATTGAGTATCTCTAGGGATAGATTCAGTATATAGCAGAGAGGTTTCTTATCGAAGAAGGTTTTAGAGAGAAGCCCAAATATGAAAGGGGAAGATTGACCCGTCCTTCCCTTATTGACTTAGGTTTAATTAAACATTATCGCTTATTATGTGAGAGAGTAAATATCTTATGTTTAATATGAATATTTTAAGATTAGCATATGTAAGGTTTTTTTTTATCAAATATTTATATTACATTTTATGATCTATTACTATGATGAAGACATAAGAGAAGAGAAAATGATGGATCATAGAAATTATGTCATTAAATATCTTATGTTTAAAAGTGATGAAATTAAAATTTTATTTAAGATGATTGTGGTAGAATAGAACTCTAGATCCTTAGCTCTTAATCTAAATAATTTATTATTAATATAATTTTCATAAATACTTAAAATACCAACAAATTACAACAATAAAAAATTATTTATGTCTTATATTTATTGCACTTCAAAATACATAAAAATCAGTAAAATTCCATTCTTTTTTTAAAATATTATTTTATTTTATTTTCCCCACAATTTCGGACTTCAAATGTACAATCTGTGTGAACGTTTGAAACACAATTGTCCTTCCTAACAACTTTAGAGAAAAAAACTGTACCGCATATGATGACGAACAAATTGAATTCATCTCATGACGGAGTTCTTTTGGCTTACTAATTGACTTTGACTTTGTTGTACCATATAATCTCTATTTCAATCTTTCTGATTTTCTCTATACTCAGGGAAATATATGGGAAACTTCTACTCGGAGACTTGAGTAAACCATTATGAATTAATCATGTGTATTCATAACTTTTTCTAGATTTGAAAAGAAGCTTTGCAATGGTCAAACGAAAATATTGAACCATAACTATAAAATAAGTAGTATAGATTGCTTAAGTATTAAGCTTTTCAATGGTTAAAAGGTCCATAACAATTTTATAGCTCATTATGTCGGAAAGTTAAAACTTCAACTTTATTAGTTAAGAGGGATCCTATGAATGTAATTTGCTTTTTAATATTTATTATTTTTATATTATAATTTTTACTATAATAATATAATAATAATCTTTTGTAATGAAAATAGATTTAATAATTAAATTAATTTTCTCTTTAAAAAATAAGAAATACATTTATCATTGAAATATTTAAATGAAAGTATAACATAATTGGTAAGCTAGTCATCTTGGAAACAAAAGTTTCAAGTTTAGATGATAAATTAAAAGGAGTTCAAAAATTAGAACCACAATCATTTCTAACTAATTTTTAAACATTATGTCTGAAGCAACTATTCTCATACAACACTTGGTTCTTGAAAGTATCTTTTTGTAGGTCCTTTAGGTTAATCATTCATCTTGTTTTCTCATATTGGAGGGGTGTAATTTACTATCATGGCCTAATAGGTATAGATTTTTTTATTATATTGATTATTCTACCCTTGAAAAAATATTTATGAAGGTGTGAGAAAGGCCTTCCTGTTAGTTGACTTCTTTCTATCCTAATATTCCTTCAAAATCATTGTGGTGATACCAATCTTAGAAACAACAAAACATTCTACTATTGATTTATAAATATTTCTCCAACAAAAAATAAAGAAAATGACAATTGTTCATCTATATAATGAATTTCACAATTATATAGTCCAATTCAATCAAAAGAGAGCTATGTTATGTTCAAATGCATGCTATGTTCCCATGATGCATATGAAAATTCATCTTTGCGCTTAGATTGAGAAGCAACATTAGGCAATCTATATTGAATCTTCTCTAATTGTACTTTGCATTTAAACATATATTAATTTTCTTGTCATGGTTCTTAAATTTAATATTGTCTATAGTAAGAGTAGTTTCATGTTTTAGGGAGTTTCTTTATAAAATATAATATTTAATAATCAAGTATAAAACAGGTTAAATGTTATTGCGTTATTAGTAGAATCTAATTGAAAAATTAGAAAGTAAACAAAGATTTTTAATAAAATATAACTCAAACCAAATGTTGGCAAGCTAGGGAAATAAATGGAGTTATTTCTACCAATAGGTGTTTCACACTTCCTAGGACATCCTCATTTCTACCTTTCTAGTTATTTAAAAAAATGGGTGCAAATTAATTTATCATATTTAAAAATTACTCAAATCACCATACATATTTTGTATTATTATAATTTTTAAATTAGTAAGTGTGCTACTTTTGAAAAGGTTTATCTAATTACATGGCTTAGATCTACATAAATAGAAGGATGTGGCATGCTAGTGCATAGATTAATAAATATGATTATGATTGTGCCCTTTATATTATTTGTACTTAATGAATGACTATTATGCATTTTTGTCTCCTATTATAAAGTAGAAAGCATATTCACTTGATTGTTCATATATATTTTAAAAAAATATTTTTTACAAGAGCAAATAAAGTTAACATAAATGCATACAATGAATGAGGCATCATTGAATTACATCTGATATCATACAAGAGTAAATATTTTCCACATCATCTATCTTGTATTCTTTCTAAATAATACCCTTATAAGGAAAATATATGTTCAATAAATCATCTATCGTAAGTCATTTGATAATATAAATGTATTGTATGCATATGAAACTAATAATAAATGAGAGACCTTCAATGTGAAAGGTATGATTAAAAATAGTCACTTAGTCAATGTAGAAGGTACAATTGAAAAATTAAAATGTTGTTAAATATTAATAATTTGTTGAAGACTAACACTAAAATTGACTTTGTAATACATGCAAAAATACTACCTTTTCTTTTTATGTTTTCTATTTTATATAATTTATTTACATGTTCATTAAATTAGATTTCTATATTTAAGTAATAATTAGTCTTGTGCCTTGAAAACACACACACCCTAGGAAAAATTAAAATGTTGTTAAATATTAATAATTTGTTGAAGACTAACACTAAAATTGACTTTGTAATACATGCAAAAATACTACCTTTTCTTTTTATGTTTACTATTTTATATAATTTATTTACATGTTCATTAAATTAGATTTCTATATTTAAGTAATAATTAGTCTTGTGCCTTGAAAACACACACACCCTAGGAAAAATAGGGACTCCATTTTTTTTTTCCTTTTTTTTATTGGTTTCCAATTTATGGCTGGATTTCTTATTGTTTTCTTTTATTTTTCTTGCCTTAATTTTGTTTCGATTTCCTATGATTTCTTATCAAATGTTTGAAGTTGGTCATCTTGGTATGACTATAAAGGAATTGAGATGAAACTCCAACTTATGGTTCTTTTTTTTCTTTTTCTTGTTCATTACTTTCTTTTGGTTGCATTATAGTCTTTATTTTGGTTTGGAGTTCTTTTTTTTTAATTTTGTATTCTTGGGATTTAGCCTTGTCAAAAAATATGAGTTGGTCACACTATCATGGTTGTAAAACTCCAAAACATTGACACTTTGAAATTTATACTTGTTGGGAACCTATCTTCTCACCTTATTAGACTTTTAATTTGGTCATCCTACCATGACTATCAAGGTATCTTCAAAGCTCCAATGCCTAGGATATGAAATCACACTAACCTATCTCCATGGCTCTACATTGATGTTAATTTTCCCACATGGGTGTTTCCCCTTTTATTCAAATTTTTTGGCTTGTCATTTTTTACTTTTCTTTGTTTGCTCCCAAATTCTTTTTCTCTGCAATCATTTTTCTCACCACATAATTTTTAACTCTTGGTTGGAATATTTGTTTGCACAACATCCTTGTTGTGAGGTTTCTGCTATACATTCCTTGGACCCACCACTCATATTCTATGTTTCTATCAAGTAGGGTTTTCTATGCATTTTGTTTTTATTTTGTTCATTTTTTCCATTTCATGGTTTTTTTAGGTCTTTATATGATTAAAAAATCTTTAGATTTTTTATTCTCTTTATTTTTGTGACTTCTATGATTTTATTTTTAAGTTGTCTTTTCTTGCATGCTCTAACCATACAATCCCACTTCTCCTTCAAATGATCTACTTCTTGAAGTTGCAATATTGTTTTTACCTAGTAATGTCATTATGGTATCACCTTGTTCTAAGCCTTGGTTCCTACCATTGGACTTAAATATGATTCATCATATCATTCCTTTTGGGATGATTTATTTTAGACCTCCAAAATTCCTCTAATGTGGGTAGTTGTTATGTGTTCCCTTTGAAATTTGACTCCCACACTTGTAAAGATTTCATGCTTTTAGAATCAAGGTTTTAAGTGTCTTATTGATTTAGTACCCATTATGTGTTCTTAGAACTCCTTACTCTCTTAGTTAAAACTTTCCTCTTCTTTAGATTTAGGTTTTTAGTCACACTCTTATTTTGGTACTAAGTTAGTGGTCCTCCAAATATTTCTCCTTGAAATTTTGCACTAAGCTATCTTTTTGAGATCATTTTTCAAACTGATTTTATTTGAGTTCTTGGTTAATAGTTCTTTTGGAGTTTGATCCCTAATATCTTATGACGTTTTATTCTTTTTGGATCATGAATTCAATTTTACATCTATTAGTGTGCTACTTATGGAGTACCTCCAATCCATGAACCCCAATGCTCTTCAAAGGCTATGTTTTTGGGTTTGATGATTTATTTTAGTTTAGTATATCACCTTCTAGATGGAAATTGAGCACCTTAGTGTCACTTATTGGCATGCTTTCCAATATGTTGTTAAATATCTAACTTCTTACATCTCAAATGTCTAAAGAAGAGTCATGCTAGGATCTTGAACTCTAACTTTCCAACCAATTGGTTGCCTAGACACTTTGGTACAACCTTAATGCTATTCTTTTTTACAATTTCTATTCATTGCACTTGAATTGATTTGATTTGAATCAGTAGCATATCTATTAATAATGTATTTTTACTCCATCTAATGGCCTTTTGTCTTCTTGGAAGTACACATTGAAGGAGAACAACATCATCTAAGAGAAATGAAGTATGAATATAAAGGTTACCTTCTTGTATCCAAGATGTTTTCCACTTGGATTTATATTAGAGATACAAACCTTGAACATGTGGAAATTCAATTCTTATAGAGGGTCCACATTGAAGGAGATAGAACAAACATGGATCAATATTTAGCAAAATCGAGATTGGTATAGGAAGATATTTTCCTTGTTTCTCTTTGATCTCTAGAGGTTGTCTTGGCTTGTGCCAAGGAATACAATCATAATTATAGAAAGGTGTTTGGTCATATTGTTCAAACTATATTGGAAATTAGTTCAATTTTAATTGAAAGAGTATTTGGGCTCTCAACCTATGTACAATATGATAAAAGTAAACATGAAGGATGCATTAAACTACTATGAGAGTAGAACCACGTATTTTGTCAACTTCAATGATAATTTATTATTATAGAGAAGGAATTCTATATTAAAGATGATAATAGTATTCCAAAAAAATGAGTACCAAGAGAACCATAGGGATTACATCACCCTTTATCATCAAGGTATTTGAAATACCAAATGCTAAGAATTTCTATGGTGAGATGTCATATTTTATTATCCAAATTCACGATGAGAAGAAAATTGATTGGGCCACTCTCACTAGTGATATATCCAAATTCCATATGACTTGATATTTTTTATATTGTTATCTTTTCAAGATAATTTTCTAGGTTTAAATCAAATGAGAACCTTACAGTTGGGAGAGATAAATATATATGATCATTCTCCCAAGCTAGAATTGAAATAGAGTTGAAATAGTCACAATAGATTGAATGATACGTTTGTCTATGAAATTATAATATTCTTGAAGAATGATTATGCAAAGAAGTTATCTTTAGAAAAAATTGGGGTTATGGGTGGCCTAGGGAATTGGTACATCAAATTAAAAAAATTCTTATATTAAAGTAGGTGGCTTTCATAAAGCACCTTATTGACTCCCTAGGTATCCTAGCAACAAGGCCATTATTTTGGATGTTTGTAAATAGGTGGTAGAGATTTAGAAGATTATTTCCAAGTACAAGGTTGGAATATCATTCCCACTCTAGGTTGGAAGCTATTTATATTCCAACATATATAATTCCAAGTTATCTAGAAGTAAGGGATGACTTGCTGATAATGCATATATATATGAAAAAATGGATAGAATCCCATTTGAAATAGTGGGCTTGCAATTAGGTAATTTTTCATATATTTTCCTATAATGGAGGAATTTTGGGTTTTTCTCCTAGATGGGCATGAAGTGAGAATTAGGGACTAGTACAAGATGGTTTTTGATTAAGGGTAAAAAATAGGTTTTGATGGGACCCCAGAACCTAGTACAAGCAACTTTGATGCGATCCGCAACACAATCCAAAGAGGGAAAGATACTAACATAAAATAATCAGCAAGTGATCGACAGCCAAACATCAGCATCCATCAAAGATTAGCAATACAACTTAGGCTGCAAACAACAATAACAAGCAAGGGCCCGAAACCCTTTTACAACCTGGTTTTAACCGAGACTAGAAATCCTTTAAATAGGTTTTGATGGGGCCCCAAAACCCATTACAACCGGTTTTGAACAGCTCCATAACCTTGTCCAAGGTAGATAAGTTGGAGATGATAAGTGAGCATTGAACCCACCTGCACCAGCCAAGCAACACAAACCATCTGCTTAGGAAAGACATCACTGAAGCAACTCCAACTTGCACCTGAACCATTGAAACAAGGGCAACCAAAGTTCCCTATCAAAGAAAACATCCCATTCGAAATACTAATCTTAATATGAGAAGAGCAAGGCTAAGCCATGGGAGAAAACATCCCCATACAATCAACTTTAATGCAACAACAACCCAAGGTAAAAGTACAAGCCTATGTCACACCTTGGGCCAATCGTACGAATTCTATACAAACCTGTGTCACACCTTGGGCCAATCATATTTATTCTATCTAACCTGCTTTGGTTGGAAGGGGTTCGAATGAGTAGGTTTCGGTTGAAACCACGTGGCAACAACATGGTGCCTATGTGGCCTCACTGTTTCAGCCAAGTAGGTTTCGGTCGAAACCTACTTGGTTGAATCCCTTCTAACCAAATTGGATGAATATAAAAGAAAAAATAAGTTGGGTGTGGGTATTTTGCATGTTCGCCCAAAGAACTTGCGATCGGAGGTTGCTCATGTGAAGACTAGCTCTATAAAAAGGAATCGAAGCTAGGTTTTTTTGCATTCGGTTCCTTTGATTTGGTTAGTGAAGTGTTGGTTGTGCTTGATAGCAAGTAGTTTTTTATTGTTTGTTTATGATGATGCATTTTGTTGCAACTATAAGTTAGGGTTTCATTTTTGGGCTTTTTCCATTATTGGAGTATTCAGTGTAAATATTTCTTTACACATGCTGATTTGAAAAGATTGTATAATAAATTGTAATTAAGGGTTTTCGTATGTGATTTTAAGGGTTTATAATTTTTGGGTTTTTTCCAGCATTGGAGTATTCAGTGGAAATCTTTCTTTGCACATGCCATTTTTTTAAGGTTGTATACACTAGTAGAATTTGGCAAATAAATGACTATGTGACTAAAACTTTTAGTCATGGGACTAAAAATTTTAGTCACGTGACTAACACTAGTAGAATATTGCAAATAGATGACTAATTTGATCATCAGGTAAAATCACAACTAAATGAATAATATCAAACCAAAAAAAATGACTAAATAAATAACTAAATAAATGTGCTCATTATTAAAATCTTGTCCATAATTTTCATTTTAATAAACATACTCTAAAACCTTCATCAAGACCTTATTTTCAATTGTAGCCTGCCATAATTAATAATAAAATATTACAAATAAAATTACTAATAAATATTTTTGTGGAATGAATATTTTGTTTTGTGGTGTCATCATATGAACACCAAAGTTTCTTCTAAATTGAATGCCCAACTCCTCAAAGGGCCCAACTATGTAGTGTGGAAGATAAATATGCATACAATTCTCAAATATATACTAAGCTACTTATAAGTTTACATAATCTACATTTACTAGAGGAAAATAATGATATTACAAATAGTTTACAAGTATAATTATATAAATTAGTTAAATTATAATAGAAGAGATAAAGATGGAGATAAAAAAAATAAAGAGATAGAGACAAAGAAATATAGAGGTAGAGAGATAAAGAGGAATAGAGATATAGATGGAGAGAAAGATTGAAAAAGAAAGGAATAGAAAAAACAGAGATAATACAAGAGAGATAGAAATATAAGAGATAGAAAGGGAAAGAGAGATAGAGAAAAGGAAAAATAACTTTCGATTACTTGTTTCATGCCAAAAATCCAATAATGGTATGTGTCCTTGGGGAGTTATGCTCAAGGTAGCATGACGTTTGATATAGACATACAAACTTATAGAGAGAGAAATACATAAAAGAGAGAGGGGGATAGAGATAAGATATAGAGAGAGAAAGACATAAAATGGAGAGGGAGATATAGATAAGATATAGAGAGGTGGATAGAGAAAAAAAAACTAAACTCCTGTAATAAATTTATTATTACAAATATATAATTTTGTTTAATGAAAACTTATATTTAAAGCATATATTTATTGAGTGAATGCTAATTGAAACCTTTGTTACATAAACATCATTATTTTCTAAATGACCTACCAATTGACCTCATGTACTACACATATGTCTAAAAAAATATACCAAAATTTTCTCTAATTGACCTTTCATACCTCTTCAACATACCTATTGCACACCAAGGTGCAATTGCTAATTATATATATATATATATATATATATATATATACATTTAACATGTCAAAATTTTAATGATATGTAGTTTCCACAATCCATATCAATTAATATTGCATACATTTCTGGATTAGATTGTGTTAGTGTTTTCTGCATCAACGTTTCAGATCACACTCCATGATCCATCATCAAGATGAAAGAGCTCAAGGAGAAAAGTATTTTTTTGTAGACCAAGAAAAACCTAAATGGGAAAACCAGAGGGGAAGGAGAAAGGAGGGAGAAGGGAAGGCTGCACAAAGACCAAAGAGGACAAGACAAATAATATTTAAAAATTAAGATAAATAAAGAATAATAGGGAGACAAAGAAGTAACAAATTAATGAAACCAATTAAAAGGAATAAAAGCAAGGACATAGAAAATACAACACAACATAAGAAAAAAGGGGGAAATAAAAGGGGACGAAAAGACAATAGATAAGAAAAGAGAGACAAAAAAGAGAATAAAAACCAAGTTGAATAAATTTAAGCCAATTGAAAAATATTAAAACAAAGGATAAAAATTATTAAATTGTAAAATTTAAATTTAAAAAGACTATACAATTTAAAAAATTAAAGAATTGAAAAATTGCACTAGCATTTATGTTATAATTTAATTATAAAAAATTAGATTATAACATAAATGTTAAGGAGAAGGAAAAATGTAAAAAAAAAATGTGCTCATTATTAAAATCTTGCCATAATTTTCATTTTAATAAACGTACTCTAAAACCTTCGTTAGACAGGCATAGCCCGCTAAAATGGAGAAGTGAAAGTCAAAACCTTATTTTCAAGGTAGCCCACCAAAATGGATAATAGATAATCTATGAACGATTTCTTTCTTCATATGTGATAACAAATAATCTATGAGTTCACTAGATTGGAGGTGCTTGATGTCTCAGGTTGTAGTGACTCAATGCTTGGGTTTTGGATGCATTATTTATCCTGTGTTGAGTCATATCAAACCTTTTTTAAATATACTCTTAACTACCTAAAGACTTATGATTCCCCTATTTTTACAAGAGAGGATTGGGTGATTCAACTTGAAAGGGAATCTTCCAGTCTTCCAAGAGAGGTAAATCTTGCTATGTATGCTTACATGGTATAGTCTTTAATGTTGTATATTGGGATCATCGATTCCATGATGGTTGTAGCTGCTTAATTAGAGCTCTCTATTTATCATTTAGGTTATTGGGAAGTTTCCTCACATTGCAAATTACAAGGCTCTTAAATTGCCAGCTAGTGTCAATGTGAAAGAGCTTGTCAAATCTTAATTAGCAATTACTTGCATTGATGGTAAAGATAAGTATCTCTTAGGCTTTTTTCTTTGCATTTTTCACACTTTGAGTATTGAGAAGCCAAAGTATGAATGCCAATAAGAAAACAAGAAAAATACATTAGGTTTTACAAACAATAAGTTAGGGCAACCAGACCACTAATTGTATCAATTTATAATATAATTTTAGAGAGTACTTAGCACATCAAGGTTAAAAAAATTAATAGATCATGATAAGTGTGCATTGATACAACTTATCTTGTAGCTTATGGAACTTTGATGGATGCTACTATTATATAGTTATAGGGTGTTTTGGATGATCTCTTTTCCTACGGTGGTCCACTTGGAGCCACATTTATTGAGGATGCTATGATGGTTCATCTTTGGGCACCAACAACTCAAGTATTCATTTTTTTCTATTTTATCTTTATTCTAATTCTACAACTAAGAAAAATTCTTGCATATCCTTATTGAAAGAATCATGTATTCATTGTTTTTTCATATCCTTTTACTTTTGCAATGTTTCTCATGGCATGGAAATAATCTAACATGTTTTAGACCAATGTGTGTGTGTCTTCATTTATTCTAGTCCTTCAAGTGGTTCACCTTTAGAAACAATTCAACTCAAAGAAGATAGTGGTGTTTGGAGAACTTAAGGGACAAGAAGTTGGGAGGGGAAATATTACTTGTATGAAGTCACAATATTCCATCCTAGTAGCCAACATTTTGAAATTTGTATGGTAAATGGTCCTTATTCACGAGGGTAATTCTCCGCAACTATGATGGTTGGACAATCTTTTGTTGTTTCATTCTTAGCCCCTGATTTGGACTTAATGTCTTGGTTGTTTTTTATTTCAGCATTATTAATATATTCCTGTTCAATTCTATAATGTGGCAAAAGACTTTCAGCAAATGGAGAAAGATCTTTGTTTGTCAATCTCCAAGACTCAACATTGAAACCAGAAGGATGGGAAAGCTTGGCTGTTGAAAAGTTGCAGTTAGAATCATTTGTTGACATTGTTATTTATGAGTTACATATCAAGGATTCCAAGTTTGTCTTGCTGATTGTGTATATTTTTTTAATTACTCATTTTTAATGCTAACATCCCATATTTATGCAAAATTATATTAATAGCTCTTCAAATCAAAGCTGACAAGGGTAAACAAACTATAAATCATTGACTATGCTTATGCAGCATGGTCTTGAGAAGGGAAATGGAATATTTTTTGAAGATCATA
The DNA here is from genome assembly GCA_007258455.2 of Sequoia sempervirens. Classification (NCBI taxonomy): domain Eukaryota; kingdom Viridiplantae; phylum Streptophyta; class Pinopsida; order Cupressales; family Cupressaceae; genus Sequoia; species Sequoia sempervirens. Next base: position 539,068,466 of record VDFB02105785.1, on the reverse strand, counting down.
TTTGATGGCTAATGGTCATCTATAATTAATAAAGATTGTCTTAAAGGAGAATTGAAAGCATGACACTTGATTTAGGGTTGCAACCTCTGCCCATTTTTCTACATCGGACACGATTTGTGTAACATCTTGTGGTAAGTCACTTTCCATGGTTTCAGTTAATTTTACTTTTCAAATCTATACAGTTAGGCAATTTTTATTGTGTTAAGAATGATTTCTCTATAAACTGTGACATATTAGATAATACTTTTGATTTCATGTATGTTGCATGCATGATTGGGTAACATACCAAATTGTTGAGAAGCTTGTCAAATCTTGATTAGACATAGTGTTTTTGTTTTTTCTTGTTTTTATCTACATAATTCAAAGAATGGAATAGTGATGAAAATGTCTTAAAAGTTCTTTCTTACCATCAGATATTTCATTTCAAACACTAAACTTTGGGCATTGGTCTTTACAATTCTGGGTATGTTGACATCCAGTTTGGTAGTTTCTAAACGTGGTCGTTCTTGTGAAATAGCTAGAGTTGTAGTTCTGATGTAGGCTTTTATTCAAAACTACAAGAGTCTAGAATTAGATACTGGTATAGTTATCAACTGGCTGACTAAATATATGGCCAACTTCAAGCCTACAAGCAATCCACCCTCAAAATAGAAAACTAATTAACTTCAATTGAACAAAATGCATATTTCCCCATTTGGTTTGTGTACATATGTTCATATTTAGCATTATGATCAATTTTTGTGATACCTCTTAGCTCTGATACAAAGATTGTGCATAGTTCTTCTTAGTTTATTCAATTTGTTTCTATTATTTTTATCTTGTGATTCAAGCTTCAAACCGACCCCTCTCATTATTATTTGTCTTCCAGAACTATCTAGAAGAGGGTAATCAAAATTAGTACTAGAATATCTGAAAGTTGAAGATCCTTTCCTTGAAATTGAAGCTTTGTTCTCGACAAACTAGAGCTAAGATGAGCCAAGAACTAGTGGAAGTAAGTTGAATGAAAACTGAGAGCAACTAAAATCCTTCCTAAAAAAAGTTCCCTTTCCACTATAACTATCAGTTTTGGTGTCTCCTTGTTCATTTTTTCTAGCATCTCCTCATTTTTCATTTCTTGATAGAGAGCTTGTGAAAGATGTTCAAGATGTTCTTCAATCTCAACAATCAATGTTGAGATAAAATGGAAGCATTTCTCTTGTAAATAAGGTGTTAAATCATTTATCCTTGAAGAAGATTTATGTGGATGAAGAAAACTTAGGAAGTCTTCCAGAATATTCTTGGACTCCTCATCTATGGTATCTTTTATTTGACTAGTTCCTCAGTTCCAAAATAAGTGTTAAGGTGACCAAACCAGTCTTCATCATTTGTCATCATAAATCTAAAACTCAACCTAGGTAAATTGACACTTTTTAGGTCCCCTCTCTTGACAAGCCAACCCTCACTAGTAGTTAATTTGTGCAAATGGGTTTCAACATCTTTGAAACTTTCCAGAGATGTAACTTCAAGGCATTTACCAACCTTAACTCTCTCACACAAATTTGCAAATCCATCAACTACAATTTGTTTCATCCTACTAGAAAATAGGCTTTCAAAACCATTTTTAGCCACTCCAAGCTCCCTTCAAATGCATCTAGACTGTCCAATGTTTCTTTGATCAATGTCTCATTCTTTGCAAGTTCCTTGCCACTTTTCACAAGATCAAGCAGATACTTTTCCAAAGCCTATCTGCAAAGAGAATATCATATGCACATGTCTTAAGCCACGCTAAGCAAGGATTTGATATAATGGTAGCTTGTAGCTTCTCTCTATGAGATTTCCACAACTCCACCTCATTGTCTAGGTTTGGAATCCCACCAAACAACTATGATCTAGGTGGAACTTCCAACACAGTCTTATAAAAAAGAGGCAAATTATTTAGAACCTCCAAGAAGAGTTCCCCAGCCTGACATAGCGTTACCTATATGAATCTTACCACATTACAAAAAATGGAACTACCTGCCCCCACCTTATCGGTCTATTGGCCTGACATGTCTTTTGGTTCTAGCGATGCATCGACAGTTCTGTTTTTTCATCGGTGTGAGGATCTTCTATCGACGGGACGAGGTCTCCTGTTCCTACAATGGCCTGATGGGGATATCGTTAGTGGAGTTCGTGCCTATCACTAGGACTTGTGTGGTGGTTCCAATGATGGGTCGATGTTGTTGGTGCTCATGATCTAAGTCAACACCAACAAAACCAAGGTTTTGGTCTTCTTGTGTTGAAAGGATAAGAAGTAGATAAGCTTCATATTTAGTTGAACCCACTTGAGATAGTCTTTGAAAAAAATTCTTGGGGCTTGATATCGCTAAAAGATGGAAAATGAAGATGCTCATAGCTCAATTGAGGACCAAATCACACCAACTGAGATGTGAGATGGGTGTTGAAAACCAATCTAACTAATCTTTTTGTGGCTCTATGTGTATCCTTGTTAAACTTGCTAGATAATTCAACCAAGAATGATTCAATAGGATTTGGTTTGTTTGCCAAGAGTTCTAGAAACAAAATAATCTTCCACTATAATCAAATTTTGCATAAGCTTTGTCTAGTACAATGTGCTCCCACCTATTATGTGGTTGGCTAAATCCTTTTCCAAAGCATTGGTTCCTTGCCCCCATTGGATTTTTAATTCTTTTCTACCTTGGTTGAGTTCTTGAGTTACGTTAATGGAAAATTGGTTCATCAAATTTATGTGAAGTCCAAGAACTTTTCCTCTGCCTTCACCTTTCTATTATATTCTTTCATTGACTTTTTATAGGAGGTTATATTTCATTTAAGTGATTTGATCTTGTTTGTTTTATGATTGGATAATGGTCCCATAATCTTGGTAGACTGGCATGGTGGGTTCAATATCCATATATTGATCTACCAAAAAGGTCTCTATTGTTAGCATGGGCATCTCCAATATGGAACCTGATAGCAATCAAGAGCACCATTCAACCTCACTCAGACAAATTTCACAAAAAATAGGCTTCAATCCCTCAATTCCTTCAATCCTCAAGCACTGTAGACAAGATATAAAACCATTTTTTGGTACCCTTTAATGACTTTTAAAACATATCCCAAATTCACCATAGGTTGTTTTGGAAAAACATCCCCAAAACTCAGATGGTGCAGAACTAACCAAGTAACAACACTTCAAAATCCACAACTTCCACTTGATGAACCATTCTCCAACATGACATCCACAAAAACCCTCCTTTTTAGCAAGTTTCATGGGGGTTTATTGAAAATGGGTACTCCTGACTCCTAGCACTTTTACCAATGCTTCAAACACCTTCCAACAGGTCTTCTCATGCTCCAGGAACTCTCTTACAACCTTTACCAATGTTGCTTCTTCAAACTCCAACCATAATATTTGATGTAGGAGACTCTTATCAACATCATGTCTCCATTATGAAGGTTGATTAAGATCATGTTGATTTACAGTGTATCAAGGTCATTTTTCCATATATTTGAGTCATTTAGAGGTGTCAAAGCTAAATTTGTGTCAAAATGTAAATTTTTCCAAAATATGTAAAATCCTTTGAAAGGCATGAGGGAGGGCTATTGAATCAAGTGGTGAAGAACATTCATTGAATAAAAACAATCACTTCTTGGTATTTGTTGTTTTCTTCCATTTTTCACTATTTTCTTGTGTTTTTCCAGCATTGTATAGGCTATACAAGCAAGATTTGCATGGGATGATGTTGTGAAACTATTGACATGTGTTTTAACTTTCTTTTGGTCTCTTGATTTTGGTTCTCTCATTCTCCTTGGTCTTTAAATCTCCAATCTTCTCATAACGGGTTCTTGAACAGTGACAAGTGTTTGAATCAAGTTTAAAGGTGCGGACCTCATCCCACCTACTGTATACCAATGTGAATTAGTGGGATGAGCTTTTAGGGTGTAGGGAATGGTTCCTAAAGGGTAGAAGGCATAGGAGGTTTGATTTTTAAGTGCAATGTCTAAAGGGAAGGTTGGAAATGTGTATTTTCCACTTGAAAATGGAGACCCTAACTTGTGATTTGATGTTGTGACATTTTCCAAATCCAAGTAAGAGTTTTTTGAGCATGGGGGCACCAAATTTGATGTGTCTAAGCAGTTGGTTTGGCTGGGAGTGATTGGGAGTGTGAACTTTTAATAAGGGTACCCTAAAACCCTTGGTTTTTACATGTTTTTGGAGGGTTTGAGTTTCAGAGTGTATAAGAGAAAATAAGGTCTTAAGACCTAGGAAATTTGTGGTTTTGTACCATTTCTCGAGACTATTTTTTTGTTTGGTGGTCTAGTGAGGAGATTAAAGAGGGGTCTCTTTGAAAAAGTGGCCTAATTAGAGGCCTAAAATAATGGAATCTTTGATTTTGGAGTCTTTGATCTGAAATAGTCATATGTGGGTTCTTGATATGTTGAATGAAATTGAAATGGGTGCCTGATTCTATGTTTTATTTCTTTGGTGTTTTGGAAGGATTTAGTCTAGAAAGACTAAAAAACCAATTTTCCTATATTACAAGAAAGGCTAGTGGTAGACTGTGAGTTCTAAAAATATAGGGGAATCTAACCTTAAGATTGAATTCAAATGGCTAAATTATCACCAAAAGAATGTTAAGGGACTTTTTTAGAGCCTTGGTGGAAGTTTGTAGTTGTTGTGTTGATTGGAGGAATAAGAATCCTTGAGGGTGAGTTGATGTCTTGCAGATTGAGGATGTTTCCAAGAACTATACATTGTTTTTTGAATTGACACTAGTTTGTTGTGAGTTATTATTCACCTAGGCTCTACATCATAGTGGTATCAAAGTAAGGAGTAGATTTTGGTTTGCATTTTTGCAGGTTAAAAAAGAGGCAAGGTTGACAAGATGCCCCCAAAGAAGAATGATATGGTTAAAGAGATGAAGGAGATGAAGGAAGAGCATGCAAGAGAACTCAAAGAGTTGGAAGAGAGAATCATAGACCTGGAGACAAACAAGAGAAGAGATGCTAAAGAGAGTGAGTCAGATGAAGAGGAAGAAGATGAATTTGAATACATGGAAAACGAACTTAATCCAGAAGACCAAAGGATTGCAAAGTTGTTGAAGGCAGTGAAGACTGACAAACCTAAGGTAAAAATTGTTGTTACTAAATATGGTGGTAGTTTAAATGATGAAGAACTACTTGAATAGATTGTTGTATTAGATAATCATTTTGAATGTGAAGAATTTCCTAAGGGGCAAAGAGTAAGGATTGCAAAGACTAAGTTGCAGGGTCATGCTTTGGTATGGTGGGATTACTTTCAGTCTGAGAGGAGGAAACAAGGAAATTCTAAGGTCACATCATGGGAAAAGATGATATCTAAACTCCAAGGTAAATTCTTACCCAAAGATCACCAAGTTCAAATGTTTAAGAGATTACAAAACTTAAGACAAAGGGAAATGGATATTAAGTCTTATACTAAGGAGTTTTATAAATTGAGTCTAAGGTTTGGTCATCATGAGAATGAAGATGAGAAAATTGCTAGGTATATTGGTGGCTTAAGGCTTAATATATAGGATGAATTGGTTTTGGCTAACCCTAGGAGTGTAGAGGATTGTTATCAAATGGCTATCAGGGTGGAGGAGAAACTGAAGAGAAGGCAAGACAAAGTAGTTAGAGGTAGAGGTGGTGCATCAAGAGGAAGAGGATTCATGTCTAGTTCAAATCCAACCAATGATAATCAAAAGGATGCCATGAAAAGCAAAGAGCAATCTGATTCTAGAGGTAGATGGAGAGGCACAAGAGGCAAATTTGGAGGAGGCAAGAATTCCAACAATGCATTTTCAGGAAGATGCTATACTTGTAACCAACTTGGACATCCATCCTTCAAATGTCCTGAAAGGTAAGCTTCAAGCTCTCATGGATGAGAAAGGAGGAATCAACTAGTGTATGAAGATGAAGAGAGTGTGACTTCACCGGTAGTGAACCTCACATCAGAAGTTGGAGAATCCTTGATGCTACACAAACAAGTTTTAAAGACTTCTAAAGAGGAGGAGCCATTGCATAGGAAAGCACTCTTCAAAATTAATTGCAAAGTAAAAGGTAAGGTATGTAGGATGGTAGTGGACTCAGGTTCAACTGAAAACATGGTTTCTTGTGAAATGGTGAATAAACTCAATTTGAAAAAAATCCCTCATGATCTTCCTTACAAGGTCTCTTGGTTAAGCAATGGTCAATCATTGACAGTGAATGAGCAAGCTATGGTAGATTTTCAAATAGGTGAGTATAAGGATAGTGTTCTTTTTGATATTTTGCCAATGGACTGTTGTCACATCCTCCTTGGAAGACCATGGAAGTATAATAGGAGTTCCATCTATGACAAGAAAGAAAATAAGTACTCAATCTTGAAAGATAGAAAGAGGTTTGTTTTAACTCCTTCGATAGGGGATGAGAAAGGAAAAGAAAAAGTCATCATGTGTGGGAACAAGGAGCCCCTAAATGTTGTGCAAGATGTCAAAAATTATGATGAAATGCACAAATGTAGGTCTAAGAGTACAGGTACAATAGATCTAAAAGTTAATTCAGAGATAAAAGTGGCAAAGACAGTGAGCATGAAGGACAATGTGATGATAGAAAACATTAAATTCCATGTAGTTGAGAGCAGAGGTGAGTGGCAACCAAAGTTTGCAGGTACAGTCAATAAAAAGTCTGATTTGATAGTAGTGAAGCATGAGACAATGCATGAAAATCAAGAGGAACAAGGACTATGTGGATAGAGTGCACAATAGAGCATTAAGGGCAGTGACAGACCTGCATGTGCAAAGCAAGTAAAGATAGACCCAAGGACTCATAACAAAAATTTGGTTGTAGATATTGAATAGGGTAAACACCCAAGGGATGGACAACGAAGGTTGATGACTACTCTGAGAATAGAGGCAAGGAAGAATGCTTGTATGCATACAATACACCATGAAGGAAGTTTAGGATAGTTTGTATATCTAGTGTACATGCAACAGTGGGATTCATTTATGAATCCATGGAGTCATCATGAAGTTTGGAGATAGTGGCACCAACAAAGACTCATGAGGCATGAGTTTCTTCTAGGGGGTGTATGGTGCAGGAGCACCTACACCTCAACATCCATTTTTTATTATTTGAAAGTATGATGGGTAATGTTAATGTTTTTAGGTTTATTTTTGTCTAATAAGGTCTAAAAGACCAATCTCTATGTAATTGGAACCATCTTGAGTCATTTGGGTTGACAATGTATAGTCTTGCACCTATGAGTCTTTGTAGCCTCTTGAAGGAAAGTTCTTGCATTTGTAAATAGAGGTGCAAGGTAGGAGTTTAGGAATCATAAAGGTGCTCAAATAGTTCTTGGTTTTTTAAAACAACAATCTTGCTAATAGTGCTCATTTAGCACTTATTGGTCTATAATTGTGTTTTTAAGCAAAAGTGGGTTAAGGTGGTTGCATGGTGGTTGTAGGAATTGGGGAAGGTTTTTTTGGATTTAAAATAAATTAAAAGCCTTTGAAAGACATGAGGGGGGACTGTTGAATTGAGTGGTGAAGAACATTCATTGAATAAAAACAATCACTTCCTATTATTTGTTGTTTTCTTCCATTTTTCACTCTTTTCCTATGTTTTGCCAGCATTGTATAGGTCGTACAAGCAAGATTTGCATGGGATGATGTTGTGAAACTATTGACATGTGTTTTAACTTGCTTTTGATATTTAAATCTCTAATCTTCTCATAATGGGTTCTTGAACAGTGACAGGGGTTTGAATCAAGTTTAAAGGTGCAAGTCTCATTCTCCTTGGTCTTTAAATCTCTAATCTTCTCATAACAGGTTCTTGAATAGTGACAGGGGTTTGAATCAAGTTTAAAGGTGCAAGTCTCATCCCACCTACTGTATGCCAATGTGACTCGATGGGATGAGTTGGTAGGGTGTAGGGAATGGTTCCTAAAGGGTATAAGGCATAGGAAGTTTTATTTTTAAGTGCAATGTATAAAGGGAAGGCTAGAAATGTGTATTTTCCACTTGAAAAAGGAGAGCCTAACCTGTGATTTGATGTTGTGACATTTTCCAAAGCCAAGTAAGAGTTTTTTGAGCATGGGGGGACCAAATTTAATGCATTTGAGTAGTTGGTTTGGCTAGGAGTGATTGGGAGTGTGAACTTTTAATAAGGGTGCCCTAAAACCCTTGGTTTTTACATGTTTTTGGAGTGTTTGAGTTTAAGAGTGTATAAGAGAAAATAAGGTCTTAAGACCCAAGAAATTTGTGGTTTTGTACCATTTATGAAGACTTTTTTTTGGTTTGGTGGTCTAGTGAGGAGATTAAAGAGGGGTCTCTTTGAAAAAGTGGCCTAATTAAAGGCCTAAAATAGTGAAATTTTTGATTTTGGAGTCTTTGATCCAAAAGAGTCATATGTGGGTTCTTGATATATTGAATGAAACTGAAATGGGTGCTTGATTCTATGTTTTATTTCTTTGGTGTTTTGAAAGGATTTGGTCTAAAGACTAAAAAACCATTTTTCCTGTACTACAAGAAAGGCTAGTGGTATAAGGTGAGTTCTGAAAATCTAGGGGAATCTGACCTTAAGATTGAATTCAAATGGCTAAATTGTCACCAAAAGAATGTTCAAGGACTTTTTTAGAGCCTTGGTGGAGGTTTCTAGTTGTTGTGTTGATTGGAGGAATAAGACTCCTTGAGGGTGAGTTGATGTCTTGCAGATTGAGGATGTTTCCAAGAAGTATTCATTGTTTTTTGAATTGACACCAGTTTGTTGTGAGTTATTATTCACCTAGGCTCTGCATCACAAACCAATTCCAAAATTCAGTAGAATATTGCTCCTTTCCCTTGAAACTACTTCTAGTTTTTTTTCCAAATTGATATTCTCTACAAACAACATTGATAGGCTTTGTAATCCTCGATAGATCTCTCACTTCCCAAACTAAATTGATTCTAACCAGGTTATCAAAATTGATGTGACATATTCTCATATGCCTTAATTATTTATCATTAATCTGATTCATAAAATAGTGACCATCAACATCCTTGAGCAAATAGATATTTCCATCTATCCTCTTTCCAGTAGCAATCACAGTTCTAGACCTTTTTTTGATCTCACATCCATCATATTGAAACATAATATTGTATCCTTTGCTACACATTATTCCAACAATCAAGAGGTTATTCCTTAATCCCTTAACATAGTAAGCATCTTCAAGGTATGTACAGGATCATGATGGGCCAAAAAGTGGCGATATGATGGGTATGTGCAGGTATGTGGTTGATGACTTTATTTTACCCAAAATTGATGAAATAAAAAGGGTTTTTAAAGGAGATTCTCAACTTTCCACCAATATAAATTATACTTTACTTTGAATTTAATAAATAATTATTATTCATTTTCTATTTGAATTATGACTAAAGTCCTGATTGGTAGGTTGATTGAAAAACATCTATAGCTTTCAAATTGTATCATAGTTTTTGAAGCTGAAACATGCATCACATTCTATGCTTTGCATACTATAAGATTAAAAATAAAATTTGAATTTCATAAAGTTTTGACCAAGTTAAGGTGGCCTGACATACGAGTTTTTTAATTTTTTTAAAGTTGTAATAAAAAATTCATAATTAATTATTTATTGGGAAAAAAATTACAAAAAATATGTATCACATCAGGACATGAGTCCTCTACTTATATCTATAATATTATAAAAAAATATTACCATTTTATTGTGGCTAGGGTGGTCAGATAGACACCTACTTCTTATTTTTTCCTTGAAATTTAAGTGCTACTCCATTGAAATTTCAATGTTTCACCAAATATATTTTTTTAAAAAGTAAACCTAGTTGTTTAGAAACTACATTCAATTTTTTATAGATTATATTCTTACATATTTTTGAAATAATATAGATAACTTATTCATATTTTTGCGTCATGTTTCCTAACTCTAATTTTTTTTTAAAAAAATTCCACTTAAGGGCCTATTTTTTCCATGATGATCCTACACATACCCTTTAGTATTATGCTTTTCATCAAAACTGATTGAACCTATTCCATAAATCTTAGCACCTAAATCATCTCCAAATATAACGAGTCCTCCATCATATTTTCAGGTTTAACAAACTTGCTCTTGTCCTTGGTCATATGATTTGAGAAATGACTTTCAATAATCCAGTAGTTCTTATCTTGTCTAACATGAAAAGTAAATACCAAATTACCTCCATTTTTATCATTTTTCTCTAAAAAACTTTCCTTCACACAACTTTCAGAGTTAGCATAGCCAAATTCATCTTTTAAAGCCAAGAAGAAGCCTTAATTATCATCATCTCCATAATCAGATTCAACATCAGAAATACCACCATCTTCTCTAACATAATAGATTTTATTGATCATTTTTCCTTTGTTTTCCTTGTTCTTATTACATTCATAGTTCTATTTAGATATGTCAAAGCATAGTGACCTATATTTCCACAACTAAAACATTTGAAAGATAATTTACTTTTGTAGTTACTAGTGCCCTTCTTCATTCTTCTTACAAAGTCTAGTTTCACATCATCAAGATCATTTTCATTTGAATCTTCAACTTTTTCTAATTTTCTAGTCTTGAAAGTAGTATCCCCTTTTGCACCAATTTTTGAGCCAATTTTTCTCATTTCAAATGAAGTTAGTGTGTTAGAAAACTAATCTCTAGTGTAAGTATTAAAGTTTGCAAATTCCTCAATAGAAAAAACCTTTTCACTATAATAATCAAGAAGATTTCTAAGAATTTTCTTTACCACTTTAGGTTCTTTGACTTGTGCACCAAGACCTCTCATAGAACTTACCAGTTCATCAACCCTCTACATGTAACTTGTAATTGTTTCATTTTCAAGCATTCACAAAGTCTCAAATTGTGTCTTCAAATTCTCAAATTAGCTTGTTTAACCTTATCATCACCTTCATAAATACTTTCTAGCTTATCCTAAACTTCTTTAGCAGTTTTTAGATCCATGAATTTTGCTAAATTAGTATTTGCAAGACTACTCGAAAGAAAATAAGTTTCCTTACCATTTGTTTCATAGCCCTTGATTTCATCACTTGTGCTTGGTATATTTGGACGTATGTTATATAGAGTATTCACTAACTTATCAACACCAAATCCAAGGTAAATCATATATCCTTCAATATTTACTTTCTAGAATGCATAGTTTGTGCCATCAAACATAGGAATCTCATTCTTGATCACCATCCCAAATCTACCTCAAGTGGTTAAGCTTTTCTCCAAGTAACCTCGCTTTAATACCAAGTTTTGAATGAACAAGACAATTGAGAGGGGGGTGAATAAGTCATATCAAATTAAAACATCAAAACCCTCAATAGTAATCAGATTAAAAAACATTCATTAAATTTGTAATCTAATACATGATGTTTAAACATGAAAATTAGATAAAATTTTTTTGAAACAACCAACACCATTCACAAGAGAAAACCAAATTTACACAAAAAACCCTAGAAGAGAAAAAACACAGTGAGGATTAGTCACAATGTTTAAGCAATTGCAAAATCGGTATAAGGAGGCTCATTGCTAGAATAAGATGCACTGCCCAAAAAGGCTCACAACCCAAGGTCATTAATGGAATATAAAGAAGAAAGAAGATATAATTTTACATAGATAACACTATCTCAGTGCAACAAATAATCCACCACAATAGCTACAATAACATGCATAGTCTTCAAGTGATCAAGATACCTCAACTCACTACATTCAACAATCTTGTATTATATCTCAAACTACATTTTACACTTTTGCACCTAATTTCATATCATAACACACAATTCTATTCCACACACCATCTCTCATCAACTCACCTTGGATTTATACTATCCATAACTTGAAGAACATCTTCAAGTCAGCTACACTCATGTTACACTTTACAAATTCAAAATAGGTCGCCACTAAGCATTCCTATAGTGGATAAGAAAAAAAGTGGACTAGAAAAAAATTGGACCAATGCAAAAGTTAATTGGGACCCAAATCAACTCTCACATGCCACAATATGCTTTCATCAATACTTAAACATCTTCCAATGTAGTGTAAACACCAGGCCAACCGTTACTTGTGTAAACACCATTAAACTTTGAATTAAACGCTTCCCCAAATTCAAGAATGACTTGTGAATCACACACTAAACTTCATCATGCTCTAAAATATACCTCTATCACCCTAAAATATCAAACTCCTTCACAATAATTTGCACCTTCAAAATGTACACAACTTGTACACTCAAACTACACTGCCAAATACTACAACTCTGAAATCCATCTTCCATAGTACCAAATCATGAATCCTCTTGACACAAGCAAGAGATCAACACTATTAACATACCTTTAGAATTGTAATACCACACAAACAACTATGGATAAACTCGAAGAATGAATAATTCCCCCAGACACCTTTGTAAGCAACACTACAAAACTAGTTCACATACATGTGAACATAAATTCTTCTACACATCGATCTAAAAGCCTAAATTCTAAATATAGTATCACACTTTAGTGTAATTTCATACTCTCACTAAAGAGAGGGCTAAATTTAGCATCATAATTTTTTTGACCCTTGACAATTTTACACTAGATTTAGCTCCCCCTCATGTGCTTGGAAATAATTGTGTAATTAATATTAGATCATTTTATAATAATATTCAAAAAGTTAGAAGTGAAAATGGAAACAAATATTTAACACTTATTTATCATTAATTAAGGCCCTAAAATGATAGGCTTGGGCTATGGTGCTCAACACCCTTTTCTAGCCTATTTTGGCTCTATTTGAAATATGTTAGTGTCAGTATTTTAATATCTAAAAATACAAAATCATTTAATAGATATCGATAATTAATTTGTCGTAAATTAAATAATTACATATAAATACACGTTAGTTTCACCATTTTAATCCTAGAAATTTTGAGAAGCAATCCTAACACTTTGAATTGAGCAATTGAGTAGTCAAGAACATAATTAGAAGAATTATAACAACATTATTCATGTCAAGCATCATGTTAGCAATACATCATATTTTCATGCGAATTTGTTCATGTTTCATGTCTATTTATTTTGTGAGTACTAGTTAACACTTTTAAGACTTCAAATCAAGTATCATTTTCTCCTTGAAAGTGATGAGTACAACAACTTTAGTCCCTCAAGGAATGTAGATCTAAATGGTAAGTTACAAAAAAATGCAAATTGTCACTTATTTATCACTTAGCCTCTACCCAATTGAGGGTAAGCTCTCTTTTACATCACCATAACAATTGTGGAAGTAGAAATATCAAAATAGGATGTGACTTAGGAAAGCCCCTATATGACATAACCCTTTTTGAATAAAAAATTGAGAGGATTAAAGACCTAATTATTCATTTGAGAATTGAATACCTTCAAGTCAACAAATAAGTGAAAGTGGATTTCATCAATGATACATAAAGATTTTGACATTCATTCTAGAGAAGAAGAACCCATTGACAGAGAGAAACATGAGACTAGAACTTGATTTTGATTCTTTGTTTCCTAGTCTAAGGAACCCAACACCCTTGCAAAGCTAGATCAAGCTCAAATTCATATGCCAAGTTCATCTGTGTCTACCTTATGCTCTTATGAATCTTGTTTCTATCTTGTAGTTTTATATTTTCAAGAAGTTATCTCAGTTTTTTGAATTTTTATTATTAACCTAGGAACATCATTTCATTGTTAAATTTAATCAATTAATTATTAACACATACAGGCCCACCCAAAGGACTAAAACCCTAATCCACCATTCTAGCTCTTCCATCGAGGTTATTATCCAAGTAGGTGTTTGATATCAATTTTATTCCTTTCCCTTTGATATAGTAAGAAGTTTGATTTACACCCTATATCCTTTTTTCCAACATCACACCTAGTGTGGCTAACCATATTTCCTAGATCTACCACAACTAAATAATTATTTAATTACAACTTTATAATAAATCAATTTATGTAGCATTATACAACACCAAATGCTAACAAGTACATGGTTCAATCAAGCATTAATGGTGATCCTAGAGTAGTTTATAAGATGAAAGGGAAGTTTTGAATTATTTATAAACATCTAATGCACAACTAGACATGAGTAGGGAATGCAATGATTTATTTTGGAAGTGAAGAATGATAACTGTTTGAGTGGAAGTTGGAGCTCCAAAAATTTATAATTTTGTAGTTTCTCAATTTTTAAAATAATATATGATAGAAAGATCTTAAACTACATGTTTGTGCAATTTAAGGCTAAATTGGCAAGTGAAGTGAAAGAATACAAAAACATAGTATGCAAGTGGATAATGGAAGTGGATAATGGATGCAAACTTGTGGGAGAGATTTTGGTTGCACATTAAATTCTTACAAAGAGTGGAAGAAAGGATGACATCAACATATCATCATGGTGACATCATCATCGGAGGGGAGGTTGCTTGGAGGATGGTGATGTCAAAATGATATTAGTAGGTGAGATTGATGTAAATGAGGAGGATTTATGGGGAAAAAAATTGGAATAGGATGTAGGAAAAGTGAGCTCTAATTGGATATGAGAAAGGCCAAATGGAAGATAGAAATCTAAAAAAAATAAGTTAAAAGAAATGGGGCTCCAAATGGATGTAGGAAAGTCCAAATAAAAGATAGATAACTTTGGAAAAGGAAGTTGCAAGAAATGGGGCTCCAACTAGATGCAAGGAATGAAAGTGCAACTACACCTGGATAAAAAAGTTCAAATGGAAGATTGAATTTTATAGGTCTAAGTGTTATCAAAGGGTGAGTGCACCCTTGAGAGAGTAAAAGGTTAACTCTCTCTATAGTTGATACCATGGAAACACTCCAAGGTTGTGGGTTTCTTGTAGATTGAAGTTAATCTCTAGATAGGGCTATTTCCCTTAGTATTTCACCAAAAAAATAAGTTATCCTATTATTATTTCAAGATGATAAAGGGTAAAAAATAACATAAAATAAGCTCTAAAATGTGATAGGGATGATACATCAAAAATTCTACTAACTTGCACAACTCAAGCTGGGCATGTTTGCATAAGTGTTTCATAACAAGGTTTAAAAATTCATAAAATTTTGGAGGATGGCTTCTCACAAAAAAAACTTGCCTAAAGTTGATGAACACAAGCTATGACTTGCAAAAGATACATGTTAATACATAAAGGGAAATAGAATGAGGCAATAAATCAGAGATAAATCTTTTCATCACAAGATAGAATCAATCACACCCATAATATTACATGAAACTATAGCTTTGAGTGAGAAAAAAATAGACTCTTTATTGATCAAAATGTATAAAAAAATTGCATACAAGTTTGTTTGAATCACAATGCTTCTTTCTCATAATTGTGTTACACTATTTTAAAGATCTAATCATGTGCTACAATGAAGTTTTGTCTTATATGTATCATTCTACCTTATCTTTACTAGGAATACACTTTACAAATCTATCCAACACGAGAGAATCCAACACATGTTCCTAATAATAAATGAAGCTATTTTCCTCAAGTTTCTTGGTCAAACCTCAAACATGGGCACTTGAAAAAAGATTTGTCTTGTTCATCTCCATGAAAATCTTGAAGTAGACATTGGTGAAGAGAATATTGATCTTTCCAATCTTCCTTTCCTCTATCAACCCCTACAAAGATTCCAAGATTTATGGAAGTCTATCATAATTACCCCAAACGAACTTTAATATCCTCACACTTCACCTTACATGATAATAGGGCATGTGTTTTCAGTTTGAAATGACGTAGGAATCCTTAAAGGCATGGGATAAGGATCTTCTTCTATGAATTTTGACTTATTCACTCTAATCGACTTCCTCCTTAGTTGAAATATTATTTGCATGCTATTTGAATCTCTTCAAGATATGCATACTTTATATAGTATTGTATCTTGATGCAATAATAACATACTTGTCTCACATGGATTTTAAAATGATAATGTAAATCTATATCTTGTCTATATCTTATCATAGAAAATTTGATAGGCATAAACCCCCTTTATTGGCCCTAAAAAAATTACTCATTTGATTCAAACTCTTGCAATTGGTATTCCAATTTTCAACCACCTCCTAACCCCACATAGTCCTTAGCACTCAACTTGCAACTGCTATCTTGTAAGAGTCTTGCATGATTATATTTAATTTTTCCTAAATAATAGGTTTGGAGGTTTCAAAGTATTATTACCTTGTTACCATCTTCTATCGCTTGATTACCTTGTAATGATTGTCCTTTACATATCCTATGACATATGGTAACTTCATTTACTTTAGAATAGATATAGATATTTTTAGTGTTTACAAACTTGTTTACCCATTCCAAATGACCACCATTGTCATGAACTAATACTTTTTTTAATCCTTGGTAGAATTCTCCACATTGATAATCTTCAATAGCTTCCTCAACAATAATTTCCTCATGATCACCATCCAATCTAAAATATGGATTGTGTGACTCAAGCTTGAATTTTGAGCCTTTGAAGATATGTGATTAAGCTGGAGGGGACTATTTTTGTTTCATTGATCAATTAATTATTCAAACCTGATAGTCATTTTCTAATCAATAAGCATCTCAAGCAGTTCACATTCCTTACAATTATCAGCTTTCCCATGCTCTCTTGGAAAACTATCCCATGTGATATTATTTTCAAGGAGTGTACATGTTTTCCTTTTTTTTTTAACTATTATGTAACTTCTTTGAAGAATTTTCATACGTTCCATAGGCCCCTTTGATTGTTTTAGATGCTTGATTACACTATCATTTGATGTTTAATTTCACTATAATGATGACTATTATCTTTTGTTGGCCTCTATCCCTTTAAAATTTTCAACTAGGAAAGAAGGTATTGGAAAAAAGAGATGTTGAAGTGGATGTTTCAGTTGGATATATACAAATATCCAATTGAAGGAGAAAGGTTCACATCAATTTAGAAGGTTGAAGTTCACAATAGGAAATGTAAAGACGTGAGAAGTGGCTGACATGAAAAACATTTACAAAAAATCTTGTGCAAGTGAAGGTGGAAGTGAAGATCACATGTCCAAATACAAATGGAAACTCTACATAGGTGGAAAGAGGAAACATGTATAAAAAGGACATAAAAGTGAACATATGTAGAGAAAAGCTATTGAAGTGAGCATTGGAATAGAAATGAGAATTTTTTATTATGCTTTACATTTCTACAATGATAGAAGGTAAAGAAAAGTGGAGAAGTAGGTGGAAAAGGAAGTTCATGGGGATTCAATGTAGAAGTGAACATGGATATTGGATGGGAAAATATTTGATTTTGGGTCAAAATCCTACAAACTTGATAATGATTAAAAATACCAAAAGAAAATTTTATAAAAAAGGGAAAGGTGAATTAGATGTGAATAATATTTGATTGGGATATCAATTTCCTCATTTGAAAGGAAAAGGAAATCTTGCATACTACAAAGAATGCCAAAAATTGAACCAAAATCTATAAACTTGGGATTTTTGAAATACTAGTAACATTCAACACATAAGTAGGCACACAGAGGGTGATGAAAAGCAACACTTAGGAAAAATTAGCAAATGAAGACTCATGCAAATATTTCTCAAACCGATTATATGTGGTGGGTTGAATAAAACCTAAAAGTGCATAGAGGCATTGAGACTCGAGAAAAATGTGGCATGGTGAGATTGAGTCACAATATTATCCATGAAAAATATAGGGAAAAAAATTCTTTTTATGAAAATATTATTTTAATCTAGGTTTAGTTAAGTAGAATTAAACATAAATTAAACCTAAACTAATAGAAATAAGATTGAAATGCAATTATAAATTGAAAAGGGATAAATAGGGCTTAAATCTTATCAATTTTATTATGTTGATGAATGATTATTCTATTATTCTACATGAAGATGAATAAAATTAGGAATTTGAAATTGGGCCTACACTTTGTGACTTTTGATATATCTAGATTAAGATCTAGATTGAAAAAGGACTAGGTTGTGTATATAGTTCGATTTGACACATTTTTATTGTATTCAACCTAGTTTTTATCATAGATATTTCATTTGTTGATAAAGACCTTTTTGTTGGATTCCTTTCTTTGGTACTACTTGTAAACAAGGAATTATATTTGAAAGTCTAGTATGGCCTTTTATAAATAAGAGGGAAGACATTGGACCTCCTTGATGGAATTGTAAGGGTATTCAAGTAGCTTAGCTAATGCAAAAAACAATTAAGACATGTTACAAAATCAAATGCAATACAATGCCTATGATATTAATTGTTGATATATAATGCTATAACACAACCACTTTATAGTAAGTTGCTCTATATATTTTTAATTATCCAAATATTAAATTAAATACGTAAGATTATCTATAAATACAAGATCCTAGTCACTCAAACTTTGAAAGTAAAACATTAATGTTTAAATATGATGGACTAAGCTATGATAATTCTCTATTTAAAAGACATAACTGCATACTTAAACTAATCAAAGACAAATATTATGAAATTGAACTAGTTATAACCAAGACAATAGGAAAATCAATTTATATACCAAATAAAACAAGTTAAACATTGTAACAATGTATTTACAGTAATAACAAAAATAATATAAAATAAAAATGAAAAGAGAAAATATAAACAATCATGATAAACTTTAAATTGGTGGTCCTACATCTAGCGGTATGATATTCATTACTTGAGAGTGATCTTCCTACACAAAGTTAGACTGGTAATACTCTAAAAGGTAAGTGGTGCAGTGAATTGCTTAACCAATTCTACAGTCTCCAAATCTCCAAATTTCTCCTCAGTATGTCCTGCTTAATTACTTGATTTTTTTTCTAATTACTTACTCCTTTTCACCAAGATTTTCTTTGAGAAACATTCCTAGTTTAAGATCAATTATAAACTAAACTTAAAGAACATGGAAAAAGAAGAGTTGTTAAGTTCACAGTATACACATCCATTATTACATCTTTTACATATGTGAGAGACCAATGAAACAACCTTCAAAATTATAAAGTTTCACAAATAACTTGTCATTTCAAAATGATTCTCTTTTAAATTAGATCTAAAGTAGAAATACAAAAGTATTTTTTAAATATCAAAATTTATGACATCATCTGCAAATGAATCCATACACCATACCATTAACATTTATTTTTAAATCAAGTTGGCCTTAGATTGTTGTTCACTAATTACTCTACATTATAGAGCATGGATTTGAATCAATTACTTCTGTGTCATAGACATGCCAAACTTCACATCTTGGGCAGCATTTGGGAAGATTGTCTTCCACCTTAGCCTCCTTCTTCTCTGGGCTTTTAGGAGGCCCAACACTTGTTATTTCTGCTGCTATTTTCTTGCACTTTCTCATTTTATTAATAATTTTGACAGGATCCACTTCTCCAACCACAGTTAGAGTATTCTTAGATCCATCAGCTTCAATAGAGTCTACCCCTGTAATATTTACATACAAACCCATGAGAAGACATGCTTGAAGATCAAATCCATATTAGAATATCACAATTGTTTATTAAAGTTATTTCATAATAGTTCTAAACTTGGAATTTTGCAGCAGTCATCATAACTTTCTCTTTGCATATGCAACAACAAATATCCACACTAATCACTGTACTCTTCTGCAACAACATTGTTTCAATAAGTTATCACCTGAAATTTCTGAAAATAGAAATAAAAATAAAGGAGAATGATATTTCACTGTATGGTAGAAGCTGCAAACCTTCATAGCAGCAGCTTGAGTATATGTATGGATAGATTGTGTATACTAAATCTTGTGAATTATACTCACAATGGAAGAGAGCAGTCTTATATAGAAAATTCCAGGGAGAAGCCCACATAAAAGAAGGGATGATTCATTTGTTCTTTTCTTGTTGACTTATGTTTATTTATGTATTGTCGGTATTGATTTTTTCTCTTACAGAATAGAATTTACAAACTAAAATAGAATTGAATGATAAAAATTACCAATGATGTTTTAAAGAAATGAGATCAAAATCTTGTCAAATCTTTCAATAAAAAAACTCATAGCTAAAAATATCAATTATTTACACATCTTTTAACTCACATTACATATACCTATATTAGAAAGATCCAAATAAAATTCCACGTAAAAATTGTCTTTTTCATTTGGCTTCATACGTACAATTTATGCATGGTTTGTCACTGGTACGTCATGTTTTAACTCCGTATGTTGTCCTCCTTAGCAACTTTAGAGAAAAATGAAAAAAATCCATGCCCGTGATGTGTGACAAATTAAATTCATTTCATAATGGAGTTTTTTTTAACCTAATACTTTGACTTTGTAATTAAAAAAATATGGATTTTATGAGTCTCTGTACTAAGGAAGTAAGTCATTTAATCATGTGTATTCATAGTTGAGTTGTATTTTTCAAGAAGTGTTTAAGAAGTCATGAATGCATTGATCTTTTCACATGGATGCATAGGTTTCAG
The DNA here is from genome assembly GCA_007258455.2 of Sequoia sempervirens. Classification (NCBI taxonomy): domain Eukaryota; kingdom Viridiplantae; phylum Streptophyta; class Pinopsida; order Cupressales; family Cupressaceae; genus Sequoia; species Sequoia sempervirens. The sequence goes on along the minus strand of VDFB02105785.1, from coordinate 539,048,015 downwards.
TGTGAACATAATAGGCTTGGAAAGAAGCTTACAAGTTAGAATTTTTATAGGCAGACAAAAATATCATTATAGAACAATGATAACTGTGAAAAAAGGCTCTACAAGTTTAACCAAGTTTAACATTGATCCACCAATAAAAAGTAAGAATTAAAGATTGCGTCTTTCAAATTAGTTGGAAATGTTTGTAGTTATGTTATATGAAGTGACAACTTTATGACTTCCAGCTTTTTGTTTTTAAGATGGGTATTTATTACCATTTTAATCATTTTATATAAATGATAAGAATGGTAAATAATTGTTTAACTTTTTAAAAAGGAAAACAATAATTTAATTGTTCTATTGATTGTTGTTTATCATACAAGATTAATTGTTATGTTGTTACATCATATATTATCAAAAAGTGGGATTAAGTATTTAAAAGAAATTAATATTCATTGTAATAAAATTAAAGATGAATGGTTTAATTCTAGCATCTAATTAGTACATGTGTTGCTCTTTTAAGTATAAAATTAATAAGTTTCATTTGAACAAGAAAACGTGATCATGACATAAAGTTGATAGAAAAAACAAGATTGATAACAAGGTGTGAAAAGGATGGTTAAGTTGTTGAAAGACATAATTACTAATAATATGTTTGGATCCATGGTTTCAATTGTTACGTGAGTAAGTGCAACTCATGTGACTAGAGGTTATAAGGGTTATGTAATTAGCATCACACAAATGACATCCTAACTAGCACAAAATCATGTATTAAAATTAAACAAATCAAGATTTATCAATTTATATTAAATTTATTTGCAATTCCAAACAAGTCACTCTTCAAATCTCCTAAAATATGAAGTATTGTTCAAAATAGAGATCTCCTAAAATACAAAGTAATAATCAAATTATCTTATAATTAATTAACTTGAATTAAGATATATAAAACCAAAATAATATAACAAATTAAGTACATTGTAAAACATATAAATTTTCTTATTAGCAAACTAGTACTTTTGTACTCTTGCACCTGGTGTGGCTCTAACATTCCCTACCTATTCTACTCCATTGGGTTCCAATTAGAGAATCTCAATCACCTTCTACTTCAATCACTCAACTTATATTTCCTTCAGCTTCATATTTGCTTCAAACTACTCATTTGGTGGCAATTTTTCATTTGGATACTTCAACATAATTGTTTATTATGTGCACATAATTGAGCCCTTTGAAGAGGAACTCCCTCCCACTTCTCCTTGTTTTGAAGACTTTGATGATAATATTTTTTGGAATGTTGTTAGAAGGTGAAGGAAATGTCTACCTAATTCTTTCTCTCAATCTCATACTAGACTAAAGGGTGTGAGGTTGAACAAATTTGACTCTAGCATTGTCTAAGTGAGGCCTTGGGGGTTCATGCTATTTATTTTTTTGTAATGTTCTATGTAGCACCTTGACTATAATTGTTTCTCACAATTTTTTGTCTTGTTGGATTGTTTGGTTTGTCTCACAACTTATGATACTTGTTTTATCTATCACTTGTTTGTTCTCTTATAGAAGGTTTTAGGTCCTTTAAATCCCATATTTACCAATATCAAAAATAAAATAATACTTTAAATGACATTTTTAATATTTAAATGAAAACATGTACCTCTTTCTTATTACTTTTACAACTCAAAAATCTAAAAAATAGAAACAAATTTTTAAAATGAAAATAAGATCAATAGTAAATTCAATACTTCCAAGAATTTTATAATACTACTTTATAAAAATAATAGGATAACGATATAATAATTCAAATATGTGTAGATTTCTTTTTCATAAATTCTCTCAAATTTCTAACTTTTTTTTATAGTATTACTCTACTATAAATAAAATAACAACTAATTATGATTAATTTACAATAAATTATCCAAAACATTTAAAAATACAAATATAAATCTAAAGCATGTTGTTTATTATTACAAGTTTTATCATCCTCTTCTCTTTCTTTTTAAGTTTACAAATTTATCTTTGGATTTATAATTATTTTCTCCCCTCCTTAATTCTCTTGTATTTTCCAAGTGTAAATCTTTCCCCATTTTTCAATACAAGAATAGAAGTTTGAAAGTGAACTATTATCTTTCATTCTTGTTTCTTTTTACAATGGATACAAAACTAACTAGAAATGGTACATGTATATTAATCTTATTATTATGTTTAACTTTAAAGTGTATGTAAATTTTTAATATATTCATATATTTAAAAGTATGTAGCATAAAAAGTTAGACAAATAAATGACACCAAGGTCTATATAAAGTAATAACTATTTTGAATGTCATTTTGTACATACCACTTTTGGTTTGCACTCTCCATAAGAACCTACAAAATAAAAGGAAAATATCTAAGGAGTATATTTTTATCTCATAAGTAAAAATTTGGTACAATATATAACCTTGTTTAACTAGTTAGAAAATAAGGAAAGAAGCTTGAAGTGAGGAAAGTTATGGAATTAAACTTGTAAATAGAGAGTGTTGAATTTTTATGGTGTAGAATATTGGACAATGCCATGATATGTGGTAAGAGATTTATCTAGTCATAGTATTGAGTCTCTATGTAGCACTTGTCATTTTCTAAAATATTAATAATAAGAATGCTAGTGATAATACGTGTTCTCCCTTCAGTAAGTTGTATCCATTTGATGTAAGGAATTAGAGGAGAGGGATAAATTGTACATGAAATATAGATTTAAGCTAGGAATGTGATGTCTTATAAAATTATCATGTATCATCATGTAAATGACATTGAATGATAATTGCGGTAAGTACATGAATCAAAGATATTGTTATACAATGAGGTTTCCCCAAAAATTGGAAAATAAAAATGTTGATATGGTCCTCAGTGGTCAAGAACACCAATGAATGTACATAATGTCCCAAAAAATTCACATTCCCCCATGTGGTCAAGGTAAGGAAATAGGTCACCAATGGCTATATAGGTCTCAAGGATTAATATTAAGGTAACATGATGAGAAGGAAATGTGTGATGCCCCAATCTAAGGGATGATATAGGTGGGAAACATCATGGGGAAAAAAAGATGCCCTCAATATAAGCATACAATATAAAGGAGAGAGAGTGAAAGGAATAATTCTTTAGAAGCTAGTATGGTGGTTCAAAGAGAAAGATATAGTGAAGTGGCTACCAAGAATTTTGGGTAAAGAAAGATGCTAGTAATTGAGGATATGTAAAGGAAAGTGCAAGTGACGATGGGTAAATAAATAATGCCCATAATGATAGGATATTACAAAGAAAGTCAAATATTGATGGGGGAATGTGTAACATAAAAAATTGCATATCCTTGCAATTTCATATTATGTTTTGAACCTACTTTGGTATTTTTCTCCACTATCATATTTTTAGGACCATTTGGCCCTTGTATTAGTATTTTTCCCCATATTTCAAAGTTCATAGCCCTCATGGCCTCTTTTGTGTAAAATAATACTTCAAGTCTATTAACTTTATCATTTCTCTATGTTTGGTATTTCTAGGAGATGTAAATATTTAGACACTAGCACAATGCATACAAATTTGCATGATTTAATAATACTGTAATACCCCATGTTGTTGATATTCTTTGCTACTATTTGCTACTCTTGTGTGTTAGTGTGATACTGGTTTGTGATGGTGACTAGTTCACCGACTTGGTGTGTGTGGATGCATAGTTTAGTTGATTGCTACATTTGACATTATTATGTTGATTTATGATACTTTATGTGGTGTTTGGATTATTTTATTATGCAATGGTTTTTCATTAATATTATATATGTTGATGTTGGGATTCTATGATGTTTAATTGGTTGCAGTAATACATTGTGATGCAGTGGTTTAGTAATTAGTTTATGATGTGATCAGTTAGTTAGCAATGTTACTTTACATATAATGTTGTATTTGTTAGGATAGCTTTGGTGAGAGGACAGTGTAGCACCACTCGTTTACGAGTGCCCTGCTACGCTGCAATTCCTTCTCATGATATGATGTTTTCAATTATATATATATATGTGTGTGTGTGTGTGTGTGTGTGTGTGTGTTACTTGACGTTTATTGGATTGCAGGTATAAAGTCTTGATTCCACTTGCTTCGACAGGACAGGGTGAGCATTAAATTAACCTAATGGGTACAATGTTGAAAAAGGGATTTGATTAGGAAGTGTCCCCATCCCAAGTCTGTCGTCTTGTTGTGAGTTGTTGTGTCATGACTGAGGTTTGTCCTTGTCGTTGTGTAGTTGATTGTTGATTAATTATTTTATTTGTGGTTAGTGGTCATTTAATTAATCTTATTTTATAAAGATTAATTAATGTTGTCTTGTTGCTTTAATTAATTGTAAGTTGGTTAAATGTTGAATTTTAAATATATTGTAAATTAAAAAGTTATTTAATTAATTAAGAGTGTAAGTAATTAAATTAAATAAATATTGATGATGATAATTATATAGTATCGTTTTCTTAATATTAAATTAGAAAATCTTGTGTGGATAATATCTTGAGTAAATAATTTATTTTTAATTAAAATTGTAGATAAGTGTGTGCTTATAAAAGAAAAAAATGACCAATGAATGAAGGGGATTTTTGTGGAAAAAGATGGTGAGCTTTATTTAATTTTATATTATTTTATTTTGAAGGGAATTTTTACACACAAAAGGTTTTTCTGAATATTGTCTGTAAAAAGAAAAAAAAATAGTTTTGTTTTTGTGCTTCTGGGTAAAAGAATTGTTTTGAAGAAAGATAGATTTAAAAGAGAGCTGAAGGTAGGAAATCGAGAAGAGGCTACAAAAGGGATTCTACATCGAACGAAGGACTCCAAGTTTTCTTCTTTTAAGTTATTATTATTTTATTGTTCTATAAACAAAATCTGGTTTGTTGTGTTTTTTTGAAAATCAATTTCTCTATGTTTTCTTGGAAAGAAGTTTCTATGATTGGAATTTGTTTGTTATAAACGTTTGAATTTTTCTGTAGAAAAACTATAGTGAAAATCCTTTTTTGGAATTTCTTCAATATAATTTAACTATGAAATTATTGTTTTGAAATGAAAATCATTTTATTATTAGATCGTATTTGCATGCCCAAATTTATATTGAATCTATTACGAAAACCAATTTGTTTATATACTTGTTTGAGTTCTTGATATATATATATATATATATATATATATATATTATATTTTGTCTGATTATTTAAAAAAAAAAATTATTCATTTTGTTATCCGTGATTAGGAGGTACTTTTGAAATAAAAATAAACATATATAAAATATTTATATTCATTTTTATTGAAATCTGAAATCTTTCTTTTGAAAGTTTTTAATATATATATATAAAAAAAGAAAAATCATAAAAGAAATTTTAATTTAAAAGTTTATGGGGAAGGGGAATGCTCGACGGGTGCCGTACCACCCCCCCGACCCCAAAGTACTACAGTGTAGCAGCCACTAGGCTGTTGTACGCAGCCTAGTGGGGGCTAGGGCCTCCCTTGGGAGGTACACAGTACCTCCTACTACGTGGGCCACACTCCTTAAATTCATTTTTTTTAATTTTATTTGGCTTTGATTTCATTAATTCGATTTTGTGTTATAATATATTTATATATATATTATATATATATATATATATATATTATATTTAAATATATATGTATATATATTTAAATAAATATATATGTATATATATAGATGTATATATATTTATTTATACTGTGGTAAATTGTTTAGCATAATATTTATGGGTTTAGTAATATATTTTTATAAAATGATTTTAATTTATAGGTTTTATTTTATATATGTATATACACATAAAAACGTTTATATATATATATATATATATTAAAAAAGTCATATGTTGTGTTTATGAATTTTAAATGATAACTTTGAGAAAATTGCAATGTGATAATGTAATTGTGCAAACTATAAATAAATTATGTGTTTGAATTGAATCGAATCTTCTTGAGTAATCGATTTATTTAATTGGTGAAAATTGTGGTTTATTTAAAAGAGTTTTATGGCATTGATTATGTAATTGTTGTCTCTCGAGATTATTTGTTTAATTTAATTGTGGTTTTCTTTTATTCGGGTTTATGTTTTGTGGGAAAACCCTAGTGTTAGTTTATCCGGTTATAGGAATTTAAGTTGATGATTAGGAACTTCCAGAGGTGAGGAATACTAATGTCATTATCGATTTTGCAATTTGATACTTGGCTTGTGCTTTAACTGTGGTTGTGATTTTAGTTGCACTTGGATTGTACCATTTAGTGAATGTGTTTCATATGTTTTGGCGAGTTGGTTATACCTCATGGAGGATCCATTTGTTCGTTTAGTTTTCCTTGTTGGTATAATTCTTTTGTGTTGGGTAGTTTGTGTTGAGTGTTTAGAGAGAGTGGCTCTAAGTGGGGGCTGGTGCACAAAGGGGTTGTCAGGGTAACCCACATAGAGTTATAGTAATCAGTGATAGCCTAAGTAATTAATTGTGGGTGGGGATTAAACATTAATAAGATAATTGTGATGCCTCGTCTGCCTGTTAGTGCTATCACAGACTAAAGAGGACTGAGAAGGACGTGGTTGGAAAGATCGTTGCCTTGTCTTCACAAAAGGTTAACAAATTTTGCATGAGTAGCCCTATGGAGCGGCACCTTGAGATAGGTTGTTAGGAGAACCATAGATGGAGGCAGCACCTTGAACTAGGTTGTTTGGATAATCCACGTATAGATGGAGGCAACACCTTGTGATAGGTTGTTTGGATAATCCATGTGAAGCCATGCGATGAAACTCTCCTCTAACATTCCATTTGTATTATTTTATTGGAGTCCTCTAGAAGTTGTCTTTGATATTATGTCTTGAGATTTATTGATGATGTGTTTCTGTGAGTTACTGTTGTATCATCTGTAAAGTGATTTATTGTTATGTTTCAAAAGTGGTCTATTGTTATGTCTTTTGGTGATTTATCGTTGTTGAGTTTCAATGTGGTTTAGTGATATTATGTCATCTTGTCTAGAGTTAGTCCTGTGTTACTGTTAGATGTGCTTGATCGAGGATCCTTCCTTGTCTACTCCTAGCATGGGGGTGGTTGGGTGGAACGTGCTTCACACCCCGTTGGGTTCCCTTTTGGATGCAGTTGTGTCTTTCATTGCAGGTTTTTCGCAGATATTGTTGATCCAGTGTTCTTATGTACTAGATGGATGTTTATACTTTAAATGTAATTTATTTATTGATGTATCATCTCCCACGTGTGTTGGGAAGACCTTGATGTAATTTGTTTATATGTTCATTGTATTGTACTATCATATTGATGTAATGTATATTTCGGCCATGTAATCATTCGGGAACTATCATTCGTAATTATTGATTATGTTGTGTTGTATTTGTCGAAATATATATATACTTTATATCTTTATAATTTCATTTATTGTCATATGTATGTATGGTTTTAATAAGTATATTCACATCTTTCTAGTTATCGTGAATGAATGTTTGATTGATGTCATGAAGATTGGATTTATGTAATTATAAGTTTAATGTTTATTGTCTATGCTATGGATTAGTTTAGTAATGTGCTCGTGTACCCCAAGGGGTTTAGTTGAGCAACTTAGAACATTGTAATGTTGGAATACTTGAGCACATTTATTATGTTCTTTTAAAAAAAAAAATGTTGCATCTTTATTAGTTCCTTTGGGGTTTGCACGAAGGGGCGTTACAAATACCCCCTCATATTTTACCATTTAGTGGCCATTTTTTAGTTTTTTTCTACTATTTTTGTGCCTAGGTCAGTGGTAACCACTTTGTAGAAAAACTAAATGGTTCTTTGGGCCTTGGAGTCTTCCACTTTCCCCTCTCATTCTCCATTTTAAATGTATCTCTTTCAATATCGTAACTTTTTCTTTCATTTTATTAAATCTTCCAATTATTCTACAACACTCTTTTGGTATTTCCATGTTTATGCAAATTTGACAACAATTACCAGTAGTCTATTGAATCTCATATAGCAATATATAGCTTGCTTGGTCTCTATTGGCTTAACTAAAAAAAAAATGAGATGATATTATTCATGTTTTTAATATATTTTATTCTCATACATTCTCATTTTCTTACCTCCATTGTTGTAAAATCATTTGTTGTGTACTTGGAACCATTATATTTCACTTCATTTGTCTCACACATGTATACACTCTAGTTTTTCACTCCTTATAGACCTAGGAGTGGCATTCGTATATTTTATAATTAATTTTATCCCCCAAACACAAATAGGATAAGATCACACACATTTATCTATATTCTTGGTTAACCATGGAGGTCAAAAGACCAAAGTAGGGGCTTGCACATTCATGGAATTCTCCTAAGAAACCTCAACATCTCTCATTTTAGTTGAAATTTTTTATTATATTTTTTATCACATGAGAGTCTATATACCCTCTCATCTCTCTCTCTCTCTTTTAATTTCTATCATTATATAAGACAATTTTTATCATTTTATATTATCTATCTACTTATCCATTGGTTTTCTACTTCTTTTGTCAATGTTTCTTATTGTGTAGGTGGATTTGAAATATAGTGAAAATTTTGTACTTTACAACTTTTTAGATGATAAGACTAGACTTAGACAACACATGAAAATATCTAGACATCATAATGTAATATACAATGTAGTGCTTGTTTCATCTTGTGGTGGCAGGCTTTTTATTCTCTACTATTTCTATTTCTTCATTTTAGTACTTTGATTTTTGTAATATATATATATATTCTAGCTCAATTGATGTAAATTAAAGTAAACTATCTTAAATTTTACTTTATATGTTGGTAATTGTTACCATATTTTCACTCATGGCTCAATTAGGTAGAGCCCATTGATAGAGAGAAGAAAGAAAATGGTACATTTTCTATTCCCCTTACATTGCATTCATGTATACAAATTAAATAAATTGAGAGATTATAGAAACACAAATCATCACATTTATACAAATGCATGAAACATAAGAAGATTTTGCAAATTTCTTCTAAAAATTTATTTTATTAAATGAAATATTCATTTAACTCACACAAGCCATGAGTTTTAACTATTGCTTTCTTATTCAATACAAATCAAAATCAACATATACATGAATAAGTAAATGAAGAAAATGAATATTCATGTGGGGAGGGTAACTAGTCATTGCCTGAGAATGATGGGTTTTGTCATGTCTTCTTCTCTAGCTGTTGTTTGAGTGGTCTTGATTTTCCTAGCTCCTTCATGCTCTTGTTTCCTGCATTAATCAAAGCAATGTGTTAGAGTATACTCTAAGCAATGAAATATTGCATGTACCATATATGATCATTTACCCATTCATGTATAAATTGATCTTAATCTGCATTAGATAAACATCCATATCCTAAATGTATCAGAGAAAGTAGTGAAACTATCAGATATACTTAAAATATACATATTTTTTTCTAGCTCATTTGCTTTATGTGCAACTATAGGTGTAATCATGTTTTTGTTTTGATTGATTACAAAATGAGTGGTGGATATGTGACTCCCACAAGGGTTGAGCCCAACTCATATTGATGGAGATTTTAGTATTCATAAACATCAAGGGATAGTCCCTCTTTATTATCCACAATGAGATTTTGAATAGTGATTCATTGTTTCAAGGAAAGTGACACTAATTTCAAGGGCCATGTCATTCAATTATCATATGTTATTCAAGCCAAAGTCATGAAGAAATTATCAAAAATTACAGTAAGTATTGTTTACAATCAAGAAACAGAAAATAATGACAATGTTTGGGTATGTGCAAGATCATGATTGGCCAAAAAGTGGCAATATGATGGGTATGTGGTTGACGACTATTTTTTAACCCAAAATTGATGAAATAAAAATGGTTTTTAAAGGACATTCTCAGCTTTCCACCGATATAAATTATGCTTTACTTTGAATTTAATAAGTAATTATTATTCATTTTCTATTCAAATTATGACTAAAGTCCTAATTGATATGCTAATTGAAAAACATCTATAGCTTTCAAATAGTATCACATTTTTTGAATCCAAAACATGCTTCACATTCTATTCTTTGCATACTATAGGATTAAAAAAAGAAAAAATGAATTTAGTGAAGTTTTGACCAAGTTAAGGTGGTCAGACATACGAGTTTTTATATGTTTTAAAAAGTTGTAATAAAAAATCCATAATTAATTATTTACTTGGAAAAAAATTACAAAAAAATATGCATCACATCGGGGCATGAGTACTCTACTTATATCTAAAATATTATAAAAAAATATTATCATTTTATTGTGGTTAGGGTGGTCAAGCAAACACCTACTTCTTATTTTTTCCCTGAAGTTTAAGTACCACAACATTGAAATTTCAAATTTTCACCAAACATATATATATATTTTTAAACAAACCTAGTAGTTTAGAAACTACATTCAATTTTTTATAGATTCTATTCTTACATATTTTTGAAATAATACAGATAACTTATTCAATTTTTTACGTCAAGTTTCCTAACTCTGATTTTTCTGAATTTTTTGCCTCTTAAGGAGCTATTTTTTCCATGATGATCCTGCACATACCCATTTCACTTTTTGAAAGATGTTTTATGATAACATTCTATGAGGAACAAAAATGCATTATTTGCTAAGCTACTGCATTATAAGGATATAAAGAGAAATCATAGGAAAAACCATATATCACTACTAAAAAAAAATACAAATGATAAGTTGATTTGGATTTTAGAAAATGAGAAGGTAGTACTCATGAGGGAAATGAAGTATGTGTTACTTGAACTATGATCATTATTTTTGAAATGATGAAACACATGAACATGCTTATAAGAAATTTTGGCATACACAGTCATAATGACTATTTAAGAGCAAATGATCAAGTGAATGAACATTATGTTTTTGCTTGTCAAATGACAAAACTGCAATAGCTCTTGTTTCAACTTCCACCCTTTCATCAAATCTCATTCATATTATAATATTTCATGATCCTATCATAATAAAGGTAATTGCGAAATTTATATAGCCATTACATGGCATCATAGGCCAAGTGAGGATACCCATGCATTAAATGGAAAAGAAATGCATGACATAAATACATGAAGATAGCTGATTTTGGAGCTTTTATTCATTCAGGAATGAGATTTAAAAGAAAAAAATGTTCATTCTTTTCTTGATTTCAAGCTCAAATGAAGTTGATTTTGTACATGAAAAGTGAAGAAATGAAGACACTTTGTGCAGATTAAATAACTTACCCAGTCGGCCTTGAAATTTCTTCAGAAATCTTCAACAAAACTCCCTACAAAGAGACCCTCATGGTAGCATTCTAGCAGAGAGAAGGTGTAAGGTGGAAAATAGAATGTAATAAGTACTTACCCACAGGTTTTGGTGTTTAGGGTTTCAGCCCTAACTTTGGCCGATAACACAAAGGCATTTTTTCCTTTTATTTAAAACATTTACAATTTAAAAACTAATGCCCACACTATGACTTATTTTCATTCTTGTATTTTGTTTGCAAATGAGATAAATGTAAATAACATTATTTGAGTGATGTATTTATAAATCACTTAGATAATGTTATCCTTGTGCAAAAATGTAATAATTAATGCAATATGGAGGCGTTAGTTTTCATGAATGAGTCAAGAGGGAGTGTAAATTAAGAATAATAAACAAAGCCAAGCATCTAGCAATGTTGAGAGAAGTTAGCAAACATATGGAGGAAAAATAGGAGCCTTTATTTTTCTTGTTGGAGCAAATGAGAGCTTTTAGGGGGTGGTTTGATGTGTCATCATATTTGATGTGGTCAAGTTTGACCTTTTCAACCATTTGGAACCTTTTTGATGAAGATTTGCATGCTATTTTTTAGGATTTTTGAAGGCTTACAAAAATGGAGCTTCTAGATGTTGGTGTAATTAATTATTAATTACACTTAGCATAAGTTTACTTAGGATTTATTTAATTCCTAAGATATAGGATCTTATATTTATCTTATCGAGCTATCTTGTTGCTCAAGATAAGATTAGGTTTTGGCCCCTGCAGGCTTGTCTCAGCACCGCTCCGGTCCTATCAACGACTGGGAGCTACGCCCCTCCCCCGCAAGCCCCTAAAGCGCTGGCCTTTGGTCATATTGTGAACCAGGAGCTCCATGGCGAACCAAGAGCTCAGCCCCTACACCAGCCCACCGCCCACCAGCCCCTGGTCACCCACAGGACCAGGGGCCAATTTTTTTTTCATTTTGCAGGAGGGCCAATTTTTTGCGGCGACGGCCAGACGGCCATCAATTTTAACCTCATGAACAGGTGACGTCAGTGGCCGTACGGCCCTCTTTTCCCCTCCTAACCCTAGTTTTTTTCTAAAAGAGCAGTTTTTTTCTTTTGGCCATAACTTGGGCATACGGTATCGAAATTGGGAAAACGAGATATCACCAGAAAGCTGGTTCTGAGCACTCTCCAGTGGTTTGTTTATTTTATAGTATTTTACTGTTTTCCTGCATTTATTGCTGTTTGAAGTCAGATGTTGTTTTTGGACTTCGAGCTCATAACTTTTTGCCACGATGTCCGATTTTCGCCTCGTTTGCGGCGTTGGAAAGGTATTAAGGAGCTCTATGTTGCTGTCCATGCACTTTTTCTTTATCTGTCCCAGGTTTATCAGTTAGTCCAGATTTGGCCCGATGGGTTGTTTGGCGATTACTTGGATATTTTGGCAGTTGGGAGAGTGCATCTTGCATCTTTGCACTTCATTTTAGTAATACATCTTTCAATTTAATTGCTTGTTGCTTCATAGATTCCAGGGTTGTTCCCGTTTGGAGTTTTGAGTGTTCCGTGGCATCGGGTCTGCTGTCACATTATTTTGATTCCGGTTTTGGTTTCAGTTGTAGACAGAGATATCTTTCCTTGCTTGCCAGATTGTGGTTCCAGTGTTACTCTACAGAGTTCTTCCAGTGCTTTTTGTAGTATTTCATCTCACTGAGGGGGTTTTTCTCTCTTTGCATTTGTACATGAGTACCTCTCAGGCCTTGTTGTTGGGACTCATATTTGCATAATAATCTACTTCTCCCTAAGTTGCACTTATGGGGGGTGTTGGTGTAATTAATTATTAATTACACTTAGCATAAGTTTACTTAGGATTTATTTAATTCCTAAGATATAGGATCTTATATTTATCTTATCGAGCTATCTTGTTGCTCAAGATAAGATTAGGTTTAGGCATCTTTGCTTTTATAAAGCAAATAATCTCTTGTAATTAATGGTCTTTTCGAATATATCAAATTGCATGTTTTTATGCAATCTCTGCTTTTTCCTTTTCCTCTTCTGTGGAAGGTAATTTTCAGGTTTGCAATCAGATCTTGGCAATTCGAACACTAGATCTTTTTTTGGTGGAGATCTTGATGGGGATTTATTAGATATAATCACTTTGTGATTATTTGTAATAAGTTCTTACTTGTTCTTTTTCTGCTTTGTGACTTTGGAGTCCTTTGGAGAAAATACAATACTTTGTAACTCAGTTTGGATATGAACTCCAGTGAAAAGCCTTGGGTGCAATTGACATGAAATTTTTGCCTTCTTTATTATTGTATTATTGTGTATCTTTACATGATTGATCAAGTTATCAGTGAGAGTGTACTCATTTCCTCTTAGCTTTGTCTCATGACTTTGATGCCTTCATGCAAAAGTGTGTTATTGTAGGTTGCAGATTATGTCATAGAATACAAAAATGACTTTTAGCAGTGGGGATACTTCCCTCCCTTAAGTTTTGAAGCTTCAAAACCTTTCTGTGAAGTATTGATGTAAGAGCATACAAAAATAGGTTATGCAGTTTGTCTTCTGTTATTACAAGTAAGTGTTTACAGGCTGGGTTTCATAGTCTCATTCATTTAGGTGCATCACCTTAGGGGTAGTTTTTAGTTTCAATACTCTTTCTATCCCTTTTCCTTACAAAATCAGTAGTTTTAGGTGATATACAAACTAGGAATCCAACCTTCTTTGGAGGTTGACCTCTCCTTATAAGTGACCCACAACTTTATCTAGGTCTTCCCATGTTTTCTTTGAATTGTTGAACATCAAGTTCAATAGGGTGCATTTTTCAGTAGATAACAGTAATCATAACATTTCAACACTTGAAAACCTTCTTCCTTTTTACTCATTTTTCCCCCCCAAGAATAAAAAAAATATTTCCATAAAAAATAAATTAGGTCTCTACCTCGAATCCCATTCCATAGTCCTAAAAGAGAAATGCATTTACCTTTGGCCAAAATTTGTACTTCTAATTTAACTAGAATTCTCTAGTTTCCATATCTTCTCATGGATTTTTCTAGTTCTTTCTCTTGGGAACCTTTGCATCCATACATCACATAGATAAATTATTCTTGAATTTTATTCATGCTCATCCCTATTTCCTAGATGATGCAACCTCCTTCTATAAAATAGATACATATACATGTTTTGTGCATAGGATCCTTGATCTCTTATCTAATATTCCTACTTTTATTTCTCTTATACATCTATTATGTTATGATTGCAATGATGTTACAATGGAAATACATCCACTATTGTTGAGTTATAAGTAGCTTCAAATTTATTTTTCTTAACAATTCACTTGTTTATAAATGTAGGTGTTTTGGAGAATAAAGCTATTGTATGAACAAGCGATTGAGATCAATGGTTATAAATTTTAATGTGGAGATATTCGATATAATTCATAAGGTGGCATATGAGATAGAATTATAAGTAGTGATTCTTAATCTTGCATCATATTTGGTTTGAGATTTAATGTTCAACTAAATTTGTACTTTATGTTGTTTATTATGCTCATCTATTATTTAATATTTAAATACAGGTGTATTTTACACAAATTTGTAGTACCTAGATTTACATATGAAATTAGAAATGATTTTTTTATATTCTATCTAGGCCAAGATTGTGTTATGAGTATAAAAATTTTATGATGGAAATAAATCCACCATTGTTGAGTTAAAATTAGGTTAAGGATTAAATTTCTTAACTATTTACATGTATATAAATGTAGATGTTTTTGAAGAATAAAGATATTGTACGAACAAGCGATTGAGATCAATAGGTATAAATTTCAATGTGGAGACATTTGATATTTAATTCATAAGGTGTTATGATATTAAATTTGTTCATTGTTCAGTTAGTTTTAGTCAATATATATTTTTATTAACAAATTTTAATATTTAAATTGAAGTATTTTGGAGAGTAATGGTTATTTGAGCTCTATCTAATTGAGTAAGGATACAGGCCAAGATGAGTGACCTTCACAAGGACAATGGAAAGGATCACCTCAAGATGATAGAGATGAGAATGGAACATAGCCATAGAGAGATATATGCTAAGAAGATATCTATATGAGATGAAATCCTAGGGGCACATTTTTGGCTATGTATTCTCTACAGAGTTGATTTACTCATGAGTACATTGATGTATTTGAAGGAATATTTTTATTAGGACATAGACAATATGGTATAGGAATTATTGGTTGTATTGATGATGAATTTGATGTTTTATGTGTATGTTGATGATGTACATGATATATAGCTAGATTGGCTAGATTTGGATGCTCATAGGTATGGATGTTCATGAATGTTATGTATATATATAATGGTTACATGTTTGCACTAATGGTTTGGTTTGATGAGTTATGGAAGGAAAAATATGACCATTGAAAAATTTACCATTGTCTTGTTCATAGAATCACACTTATGATATATTAATATAGGAGTTAAGGAACATGTTATGCATATATAGTTCTTTGGTTGTATCCTAGAGTCTATTAACTATCACCAATGAATTTAGATGATGGATGTCATTTTCTACCACATACCAACTATTCAAGTAGAATGAGTAAAAATAGAATCACAAAATATGGTTAGTTGGTTAAGAGTTTTGGTTGAAGTATGTGGGTATTCGGTAACTTTGAACGTTTAGTGGTTTCACCATGATCAAAGTTTCACATGATCACCATTTGTGTCTAATTATTTTAATGTATTAGGTTATGCTATGAAAGGAATCAATAATTTGTAGAAAATCATAGGCATCCAAGAAGCCAAAAAAATAATAAACTTGATATTTTCACTAGTCCCCATGCCAAGAGAGAGAAAATTTAAGTTTAAATTCCTACTTTTGAAATTTTTGAGCTTCACCCCCATTGAATGATAATTTTTAGGGTTTTTTCATTGGTATTGAAAAAAATTCCATGCTTGGTATGGAAACAACCCCTTTATTTCCTTGAGCTTCATCCAAGTTGAAGAAGAAGTAATGGAATATTACATGGAGCTTGAGGAGAGAGGTTTATGGAGTTAAATAAAGTAATGAAAAATCATTCCCCATCTATTTAAGGTCCCTAACATGTGGGTTCTAAAATTGACATGGTATGTGCCTCATTCCTTACTAGGGACTA
Organism: Sequoia sempervirens; assembly: GCA_007258455.2. Lineage (NCBI taxonomy): Eukaryota > Viridiplantae > Streptophyta > Pinopsida > Cupressales > Cupressaceae > Sequoia > Sequoia sempervirens. Next base: position 539,031,626 of record VDFB02105785.1, on the reverse strand, counting down.
TATTTTTTTAAATAAAACCTTGTAGAAAGTGCTCAAAGTTCATCAAGACTATTCCATGTTCAAGTAAGTATGTATTAAGATAATGATAATATAGTTTTTGAGTCTTGTTCCAAAGGTATTTATGAAAATATGCATCCATAAGTTGTAAAATAATGTAGACTTGTTAGGGTTTTTGTGGCCTTTCATTTTAGGTTTTCTACTACCTTAGTGGGTTTTTAAGACCATATTCATGTATCACTCAAGATAATGACCATGAAAATATTGTGTTCCATGCAATTATAATAACCTAAATAGTTATACAAAAAAAAAGGTATTTCAAAATGATAAAACCCAAAAAGCATATTGATTTCCTTAAGGAGACAATTTTACCATGCATGAGATTGGTTTTCATTGTTGAAGAAGACAACATTGTGATGAAAATTTCAATGTTAAAATCTATTGCTTATCTAAGGTTATGTTATTTTAGGTCTCATATGAGAAAATATGAACACACAAGGCTACTCACGCTAGATATGTGTGAGAGACTTTACCATGCATATATGGTATACAAAGTGCAAGTGATTGGAAGACCTAATGCATCATAAAGATCTAGTATGCATTATTAGTTGGTAATTATTTGACATTAGTTGAATCAAGATTTCAATACAACAGGTTACATGAATATTGTATGGTAAATTCATTATTTTTTTACCATCTTAGGATAGAAATGCACATAAAACATGTTAATATTTAGTTGAAGCATTGTATATGATAGAACTTAATTGTACCACATAATTATTATCAACTATCAAAAAAATTTAACTCGATTTTTTTTGAGAAAATATTGTAACAAACTTGTTATTTTCTATAAAATCCTAGTATGCATTGTGGATATTATGTAACTATATATACTATATGTGCATATTAGTCTATTAGGTGTGGATTTTCATGAATATTATATGTATGTCTAATGGTGTACATGCATATGGATGGTCACTCACATGCTTAGTTTAAAAAATCTAAACTAAAATGATTCATAGATGAATGAATGAAATGATTATGATGAAAAGGTGCATAGACTAAAAAATCTAAAATAAACCTAAAATGAATGTGATGAATCAATTTAAAATGATTATGATGAAAATATGCAATGTCTAACAAATCTAAAATAAAATTTAAATAAATTTAATGTATGAATAAATGATAATGATGAAAAGATACATAAAAAAAAAAAAAAAAATGAATCTAAAATGAATCTAATGGATCAATATAATGGTTGTAATGAAAATATGCTTAGACTAAAAATCCTAAAGTGAATCTAAAATGAACAATGCACAAAAGGAAAAACATGGCTATTGAAAACCTTTTGATAAATTAGGTCTCTTAGGATAATTTATCTATACATGGGACATGTTAATCATGAAATTTCACCTTATGTGAATTATATCATCATTGGGATTTGAAGATATGAAACAATATTCTAACTCTTAAACACATAGAGAGTTGTATATCACATTTTTATCACTCTTTTTTATATTATTTATCATTATATGTAAGTGTGAGCATGCCTTGTTTAAATATCCCCTTATACATTAGTATTTTTATAGTACTTCTGTATTCTCTCATTTAGAAAATAGAGATAACCAAAATGTAGTTGATAATATTCATGATGATCTTTGCACACTTTGATTTCTTCCTTTTTCATTCTTATCATGCCTTTCTATTCTCATTTCACCTTCTATATTATTTATGCCATGATAACTATGTTTTTTATTCTCATTTCATATTCTATAACTTGATTTTACATCATGTAGGAAGTTTAGTACAATCATAAAGAGGATTATTATAAAATATTTAAGGTTGAAACATAAAAACATTGGATGCAAACATATCCTCTAGTAGTATTGACCCACCCACCTCAACATGTCAGTATGGTCAGTTGGGCCCCATGACACGTGGAGTACAAAAAAATGCTTGTTTCTAGGTCTCCATTGCTCTCAATTGACACTTTTTCAATAATGCATTCATTGTTGGAATTCTCAAATGGTGTGGAGTTGACCAAAATAAAGATAGTTTATTGTAGAGGGACCCCATATAAACCTATAGGTTCATACAAAATATTACTAGGTGCCATGAATTTTGAGAACTAGTCCATCATAGTTTTCCAATTCTTTGTTCTTGGGCCTCTTAAGAAACTTTATCAAAATCCTATATTCAAAATGATTATGAAAAATGGGGTGTGAAAAAATAAATCTAGTAGAATTAACCTACCCACTTCAATTTTTTGGCACATTTAGTTGGGCCCCATGACACATGGAATGCAAAAAATTCATGTTTACATGATTATACAACTCTCAACTAACACTTTTTGCAAGAAAGAATTCATTGGAATAATTAAAATGATGTTGAGTTGAATAGAATTGAGATAGGGTACTATAGAGGGACCCCATACCCACCTATAGGTTTATAAGAAACATTCATAGGCACCACAAATTTTGAGAAAAGGTTTGTCATATTTTTGTAGTTTGTTGCACTTAGGTCTCTTAAGAGAATGTTTAAATAATTTAGTTTAAAATTATTGGGACAAAAGAGGTGAAAATGGGGCCTCCCCTAGCATTCACATGCCCATCCAAATATGTTGTTACAACCAATTATTCCCTACAAGATGAAAAATGAAAAATATAGCTCCTAGCAAGTTTTTGTTGAATACAAATTATTCCTTTTGAAATATTTCATCCATCATTACCATATTCAAATCATCTAGAGATGAAAAATATAAGAGAGGTTAATGTGGAGGACCCCATATCCAATTGTAGGCATTAAAAAAAATATTTGTAAGCATAAAAAATTCTCATAAGGACAATCTCTCACAGTTTGGTAGTTTTTGCACTTAGGTATCATAAGAGACTTTGTTGAAATAGTGTAGCCTAGAATGATTAAGTGACCTATGGAATGAACAAAGGCCTTCCATAATATTCACCCACCCACCTAGATATTTTTTCATAGTTGGTTTTTCCCCATGATGAAGGAAAAAAATGGTTCTTACCATATTTGTATTGCTCTCAACTAATTTTCTTTGCAAGAATGAGTTCATGATTGTCATGCTCAAAAAATGTTTATTTGACCAAAATTGAGAGAGGTTAGTATGGAGGGACCCACGTTGTTAGGTACCACAAATTTGGAGAACCAATCCATCATAGTTTAGTAGTTTTTTGCACTTAGGTCTCATAAGAGACTTTGTTGAAATAGTGTAGCCTAAAATGATCAAGTGACCTGGGGAATGAAAATATGTCTCTAATAGCATTCACCCACCAATGTTTATATGTTGGCATAGTCAATTTATTAAAGATACTGATAATTTTGTAATTTTGCAATTTAGCAACTTTTGTTTCAATAATCATTTTCTCATATTTTCTCTTTGGTTCTCTATTATTACCATCCTATTATTCTTTAATAATATTAGAATATGTAGGTTGATTTAATCCCTCAAAACAGCTAGATTCTTATTTTATCATGGATAACCTAGGGCTTTCCTATTGATTTCTATTACAATAGTCCTTTTTATGGCTCTACAACAATCATATTTACCTTATTTTTCTCATTTTATGGACATAATGAAACCCCATAGCTAGATCTTGGTGTGTACTACCCTAAACAACTAAAATATTTTATTTTTATAACATGTATTTACAGGATTTGATGATATTGTGGGATTTTATGACTATCCCAATATGAAAATAGACTATTTTGTGGATTATGATAGCCCTAAACTCATGAAAACTCTCATTTTAGACATTACTATGTCTTTGTATTGTGTTTATTAATTATCTCTATTATATTTTCCTCTATGTGAGTGGTTTTTTATGTCAATATTGTGGATTCTCTTCCAACAAGAAAAATAAGATAGATAAGGTAGGGTTATACAACATCAAATGAAACATCTATATCCTCACTAAAATTTATCCTGACAAATCTTGGAGCCAGGGATCTAAAAGCATTCTTATCCTTCAACTCATTCAAAGAATAATAAATTAACACATAAATTACCTTATATTTGACCCTACTATACATGCCAAGTTACACATGGTCTATATTGAGGAAACAAATCTTATATGTCATATTAGATAGTTTTTTTCCTCTAGATATATTATACAATTGGATTAGTGGTAATATTTTGAATATCATAGAGGAACAAGCCATCCAAATTGGGTCTACGTTAAAAAATATTTTGTTAATTATGTTTAATGATCATGTGATTAACTTTAGGCAACAACAACCTTGGCCTTATAGATGCTAAATAAGAAAAAGTGAATATCTTCTCTTATGCATTGGGTCATGCTATTATCCACTACTTGATCATCATATTTGGTCCATCATCCTAAGTTGACCTTCCACAAGATCAAGTATTGGCTTTTCCTTTAAGTAGGTACTTCTTAATGGCTACTTCCTTTGCAAGCTACTTCCAAATGGAAAATTGTATATCCTATTCTTTTAAGAAAATTCATCTTTTTAATGTATCCTAGAAGGTATAGAAGCCTGAGGTGTATGAATGGGACCTCTACTTGTAGGTGTGGATGATGGGTTGGCATAGTTAGTTTCATAGCATGAAATTTGTTTTTTTAAAATTTCTCAAGGGATGCCCTAACACCACCACATGGTTCTTTCTATAAAATTTTGATATCTTTCCATCACTTTAAAATAACTTCAAGTTGGTATAATAAATTTTATATCATGACACATACAATTTATGGAGTAACTGGTCACTTGATACCTAAACACTACACCAAACTAACACTCTTGGTAACATTTGATATAAATATTTATGATTCAAAATTGATCTCTTGATGCCCTGAGATTGACATAACATTTGATATAGTATTTTGGTATAACATTTATGATTCCAAATTTATCTCTCAATTCCCTAACATTGCCATAATATGTTGGTATAATTTAGCATAAATAAATATTGAACAAATATATCATAATTTAGCATGAATTTAAATGAAATGATTTATATATATTGTTGCAAGAATGGAAAGATTGAAGGTGTTTTCATTGGTGTCAACCGGTCAACTGGTTATCGACTAGTTGTTGTTGGCTATATATGTTGAGGATACTGAGAAAATTGTAATAAAGATGCATTGTACGTATTCAGTGGTTGATCTAGGTCTTGGTCTAGATTTTCTCTTATGTTTGTGTGGTTCAAACATGTTGTTCATGGTTGTTAAAAGATGCTATATCCATATTTTTGGTTGTTGATTCATTGTATAGTGCAAGTTGTGTTCACCAGTTGTGAACTATGGTTTTTCTTGTTTCTGGTTGAGGTCTAGGACAAATTTTGTTGGTACATAGTTATCTTTGATGATATCTTATGACTTGTGTTTCTAAAGTTAAGTTTCTCTAATTGTATTGAAGATAATTTTGGCATTCGGGAAGTTCGTGCTTAATGGTTCTATGTGTTTTACACTGGTTTGGCCAACCTTGTGTGAAATACTAATTTTGAGGATGATGAAGCAAGTTGGATCTATTTGGGTCCTTATGAAGTGTGTGTTTAGGCCACCCTCATTCTAATTCTACCCTTGAATGTTTTGGCACTCGTCCCTAATTTGAATTTGGATTTGGATTGCCGACTTTGGATATGTTTCAAAGTTGAAGATGGTATAAATACAAGATGAGTTAGTGATGGAAAATATACAAGAGCAAAGAAGAAGAGCTATAAGAGAAAATAAAAAGTGAAGTTTGGTGAGACATTGATTCTATTCAGTAAGTGTGTGTGTTACAAGTATGGAAGATCAGTGTGAAGCTTAATGTGTAGTTTCCAGATGTAGTGAGCAAAAGGTGAAATCTATCATTCATGCAAGTTGATTGAGTGGTTATGATGGAAGCCTTTGTTGCATTGGGATTTTAGTCTCTCTATAACAAGTCTTCTTTGTATTCTTTGTATCTCTATGGAAGTGAGCCCGCTAGACCATTGTTAGCCCTATTGGACAATGAGTCCTTGTTCCAGACAGTGAGTCCTTATTTCAGGTAGTGAGCCTTATTTTAGGCAGTGAACCTCTTGTAATTAGTTTTGATATTCTCTATAGTGTGAGTTATTCCTCACCATGGTTTTTCCATCATTGGGTTTTTGACACAGATTTATTATTTTTATGTGTTGGATTTGAGTTTCTACTTTGGCATTTGATGATTAATCATTTAAGCAATAATAAGTATTAGTTTTGGTGATTGAATTAAAGGTTTAATTTTATGACAACTGATTCACCCCGGTCTGAATTGTCCTATTCAACAATTAGTTTCATATAAAGGTTCCTTGGTGAAGAGCTTAACTACTTGAGGAAGGTTTGGGATGGTTGGAAAAATGGTTTGATTATCCAAGGTTTGATTGAACTAATTATGGTATCTAGAAAGTACTAATGGAAGAATATTTGGAATATTGTGGATATGATGTGGAGAAAGCTTACAAAAAGCCTTACAATCCTCCTACTAATGGTCTGAGTACACCTGAAGAGATCGAATCAGATGAAGTGAAAAATAAGGAAAAGTTCACCTTGAAGAATAGTCGGGTATATTTTGAATTGATTAAGGTTCAGAATTTGAACACAACTAAGGAAGTCTAGGATGCTTTGGGAAGAGCACATGATGGTGACGAAAGAGTTAAAGAGGAAAAATTAAAAGAATTGGAAACATAGTTTGATCTTCTACATATGTTTGAAGATGAGAATACTAAAGCTTATGTACAAAGATTGGATGAGATAATGGCCAGAATGTGAGGACTTGGTGCTACTATATATAGAAACCAAGATTGTAAATAGATTGGTGCTACTATACTAATGCTTACAGTGAGAAGGTGAGTGCTATTGAGCAGACTATAGATTATAAGACCTATACTAAGGATCTGTTGTTAGGATTTTTAACATCTTATGAGATGAGGAAGTTGACTCTAAGTCCAATGGGTGCAAATCAGAGACTACTTTAAAAGCTACAAACGATGAAGATTCAGATGAAGAAAACTTTGATGAAATAGAAGGTAAATTTATAAGAAGAATGAGGGAAGGCTCTAGTAAGTATGAAGGTAAGTTTCCCTTTAAGTGCTTTAGTTGTGGAGAAATAGGTCATTATGTTGTAAAATGTCCAGAAAGAGCTAAAAGAAATAAACAAAAGATATGAGAAATAAAAGAAAGGAAAGAAGATTAATAGAGCTTACTATGTGTTCATGAAAATACTAGTATATCTGATAAGGATTCAAAATATTAAGATCCTGATGAAAATGAATGCTTTTTCTTGGCAATTAAGGATGAACCTACTTCTAATTCTTTAAAACAAGTAAAAGAAAGCCCTTCAAAGCAGGACAAAAATGAAGGTATGATTATCTCTACCCTACATGCTAAATAAGAGAAGAATTTTTGGGTAGTTGATACTATGCGTGTTCACATCACATGACTGGTAATAAAATTAATTTTTTTAAGATTGAAAAATATGATGGAGGCTTGGTTATGTTTGGAGATGACACTGGTGCTAAAATATGTGGGATAGATTCAGTGAGTTTTGATGGCAAGCATCATACTAGCAATGTCTACTATGTTAAGGGTTTAAGGCATAATCTATTGAGTGTTGGTTAGATGTGCATAAAAGGATATGATCTTGTGTTTGAGGATGAGAGATGTGAGTTCCAGATAGGATCTGGGACATTGATTGCTACAGGAAAGAAATTTGAAGGAAATATCTATCAACTTAAGGGTGCTGATGGATGATGTTTTATGAGTAAGATTAATGACAGTTGCTTACAACATAGGAGAATGTGTCATGAATTTTTATAACTTGGAAAGGATTAGTGGTTTTCAAGTCATGAGAGATTTATCAAGAATTACAAGGCCTATTAATATTATTTGCAGGAATTGTCAGTTTGGAAAGAAAGCAAGAAATCATTATAGATCAAAGGAATAGTCCACTACCAGACTACTAGATTTAGTTTATAAAGATCTTTATGATCCTACAAGAGTAAGGAGTCTACTTGGTGAAAGGTACTTTATGCTTTTAATTGATAATTATTCTAGATATACATGGGTTACTTTTCTTAGAGAGAAATTAGATGCATTAGATAGATTCAAGGCATTCAAAGATATGGTTGAAAATGAAGTGAATTTGAAGATAAAATGCTTAAGGTCTGACAGAGGTGGAGAATTCACCTCCCATGAGTTTAAAATGTTTTGTGAAGTATAAGAAGACAATTATCTTCTCTGAGAACTTCTTAGCAGAATTAAGTTGTTGAAAGGAAAAATAAAATATTTCAAGAGGCTACTAGATAGATGATTATTGAGGTCAGTTTATTAGAAATTTACTAGAAAGAAGTGATTCATACTACTATTTATGTATTCAATCAATTTCAAGCAATCTATCAAACAATAAAAAGACTCCCTATGAGCTATGGCATGGAAGAATTCCTACTATTAAATATTTCAAGGTATTTGGAAGAAAGTGTTATATCGAAAGACATGAAGAAAATTTGGGTAAGTTTGATGCAAGAAACGATGAAGGAATTTTTCTTGGATATTCTACTACTAGCAAGGCTTATAAATGTTTAAATAAAAGACTAAGGAAGATTGTAGAGAGCTCTAATGTCAAGGTTGATGAGACAATGAAGAATTCTATTGTCATTTATGGATATGTATCTAATGAGCATGATTGTGTAAGAATAGAAGAGATTGTGGAAGAACAAGAAACAAATGAGCAAGGGAAGTAGGATGAACAAAATGAAAGAGAAGAAGATGCTTCAGTGATGTCCCCTAAGACATCAAAATATGTATAGAAGAATCATTCATAAAGTGATATTATTGAAGACAAGACAAAAGGTGTGTTGACTAGAAGCAGAGCTACTACTAAAGTGAATCTATGTTTACTTTCTGAGATTGAACCAAAGAATATAAGTGAAGCTTGTAAAGATGAACATTGGAAGGAAGCAATGAAAGAACATATGAAGATTGAGAAGAATCAAACTTGGGAATTGGTCCCAAGACTAGAAGATAAAAACATCTTTGGATTGGAGTGTGTATTCATAAATAAGTTTAATTAGAATGGAGAAGTTGTTAGAAACAAAGCGAGGCTTGTGTGTAAAGGCTACTCACAAGTTGAAGGAATATATTTTTAGGAAACTTTTTCTTCCATAAAAAGAATGGAAGCTATAAGGATGTTCTTGGAATTTGCTACTCATAAAGACTTTAAGGTCAACATTTTTGAATGATGAGCTAGAAGAAGAAGTTTATATGGATCAACCATAAGGAATTTAGTTAATAGATCAATCAGATATGGTGTGCAAATTGAAGAAAGCTTTATATGGGTTGAAGCAAGCTCCGAGAGCTTTGTATGCAAGGTTAGACAAGTATTTGATTTATCAAGGTTTTAACAAATGTACGAAAAAATAGGAATTTGTATTTTAAGATTGAAAATAACAGAATATTGATTATAGTAGTGTATGTTGATGATATTATCTTTGGAGGAAAATAAAATATGTACAAGAGGATTACAAAAGAAATGCAGAAAGAATTTGAGATGTCTATGTGAATTTCTTTCTTGGGCTATAGAGTAATCAAACAGAGAAGGGAATTTTCATTTCACAATCTAAGTGTGTGAGAGAGATGTTGAAGAAGTTTGGGATGCAGAGCAAGTATAGAGATCTATGATTGTCTAACTATTGTATTTGACTGCTACTAGATTGGATATTATACATGTAGTTTATCTTGTGTCTAGATTTCAAGAAGACCCTAAGGAAACTCATGTTGTTCTTAAAAGAATTTTCAGATATTTGAATGATGCTCTAGATTTGGATTGTGGTATCCTAAAGATACTAACTTTACACTTAATGCCTATAAATATGTAGATTGGGCTAGATGTGTAGATGAAAAAAAAATTACAAGTGGTAGTGCATTCTTTCATGGATACATCTATTGGTGGAATGACTGAGTAATAAGCAATATTTGGTCTCCCTATCTACTATTGAAGCTAAGTATATTGTTGTCACATCTTGTTTTACACAAGTTATATGGATGAAATAGATATTGAAAGATATCACAGTGGCATATGATGATCCCATTTCTATTTTTTGTGATAATACAAGTACAATTAATATTTCAAAGAATCCAATGATGCACTTGAGCAAGAAGCATTTATCTATCAGATATGATTTCTTAAGAGAGGTCATGGGGAATGAAGTAAAACTTGAGTATGTTCCAATGAAGGATTAGATTTCTGATATTTTCATGAAGGCTCTTCCTAAAGATAATTTCAAGTATATCTAGAAGAAGTTAGGCATTATTACACCTCTTTCTTAAGCTGGATGCATATGGATATGCATAAGTCCCATGGATCTATGGATCTATGTTTCTTCTAGAGTGATTTTTGGTAGCTACCTCTTAGGGGGTGTCGGTAGTATCAGGTGTTGTCATTATGAGTATTCTATTTTTCATGTCAAAGGAGAAATCAATGTAAAATATTCTTTTTCCTTTGCCATTGATTTAAAATGGGGATAAGATGCATGTGAAAAGGGAAAGGAAGAATGGAAGTAGATGCATGTGAAAGGAAAAGAAGTGTATAAGAAATTATCTTCTAAGGGGGAGAAATAGAAAAGCATATTCAGAGCTTGTATGTTGTCTTTGATAGTTGTTCACATCATGTGCTGCCATAAATGACAAAGGGGGATATTGTTGCAAGAATGGAAAGATTGAAGGTGTTGTCATTGATGTCAACTAGTCAACTAGTTATCAACTAGTTGTTGGGTGTATATGTCGAGGATATTGAGAAATTTGTAAAAAATATGTTTTGTAGGTATTCAGTGGTTGCTTCAAGTTTTGGTCTAGATTTTCTCCTATGTTTGTGTATTTTAGACATGTTCATGGTTGTTATAAGATGTTATATCCAGATTTTTGGTTGTTGATTCATTGTACAGTGCAAGTTATGTTCACTAGTTGTGAACTATGGTTTTCCCTATTTCTGGTTGAGGTCTAGGAGAAATTTTGTTGGTCTGGATTTCTCTTTAATAGAGTCTTATGACTTGTGCTTCTAAAGTTAAGTTTCACTCATTCTATTGAAGATAATTTCAGCATTTGGGAAGTTCATGCTTAATGGTTTTATGTGTTTTACATTGGTTTGGCCAACCTTGTGTGAAATACTACTTTCGACGATGATGAAGCATGTTGGATCTATTTGGATCCTTATGAAGCATGTGTTTGGGTTTCCCTCTTTCTAATTCCACCCTAGGATGTTTTGGTGCTGACCTAATTTGAATTTGGATTTGGATGGCTAACTTTGGATATGTTTCAAAGTTGAAGATGGTATAAATACAAGATGAGTTGGTGATGGAAAATATACAAGAGTGAAGAAGAAGAGCTATAAGAGAAAAGAGAAAGTGTAGTTTGTTGCAAAATTGATTCTATTTATTAAGTGTGTGTGGTGTGAGTGCAGAAGATCAGTGCAAAGCTTAATGCTAAGTTTCTAGATGTAGTGAGTAGAAGGTGAACTCTATCATTCATGTAAGTTGATCGAGTGATTGTGGTGGAATCCTTTGTTGCATTGGGATTGTAGTCTCTCTGTCACAAGTATTCTTTGTATCTCTGTGGTAGTGAGCCCTCCAGGTTGTTATCCCTATTGGACAGTGAGTCCTTGTTTTGGATAGTGAGTCCTTATTTCAAGCAATGAGCCTCTTGTAATTGGTTTTGATATTCTCTATAGTGTGAGTTAATTCTCATTGTGGTTTTTCCCTCATTGGGTTTTCCATGTAAATCTAGTGTTATTGTTTTTATGTGTTGGATTTGAGTTTCTCCTTTGGAATTTGATGATTAATAATTTAATCAGTAATAAGTATTAGTTTTAGTGATTGAATTGAAGGTTTAATTATGTGACAACTGATTCACCCCCTCCCCCTCTCAGTTTCCCTATTCAACATATATTGCATATGAATTTCATCATTCATATTTTTTATTAGTTCTCAATTATTAGGTTATTTTAGTAGATAAATGGTCACATGTTATTATAAGACAATCATATATCTAACTATGACTACCATCATGACAAGCAAGATTACAAGAAATAAATCTATAACATGTTATTCTTCATAATTCAATCATTCTAAATTGATTATGAATTCAAGTTTTAAGTTTTAAAGTAGGAAAAATTGTACACAAGGAAAAAATTATATTGTGTACCAATTTTATATAAAAAATGTAGAATAATTATGTACATGCATATACAAATTTGGAATATATGCCAACTAAAAACATTTTTAACAAAATGTGGTATATGCCATCCCAATATCTATTTACAATGTACATGTCAAATGGCTATGTATCAAATCCTAATTTTCCAATTGACACTATGTTTGAATTGAATCATAAACTTGTGGTGGGCCATTAAAATATAACATCGTCATGCCACTTATTGGATGCAGAGTTGATTGTACAAAAACAAGTCTAACCATAAATTTGATTAATTAGCCCATTGGAAAATAAAGTATGCTACTAAATAGAAATGTATCTACTATAATTTCTAAATTTTAAATTAACATCTAAATTAGTATACTCAACTATAGTTTCTTTAAATTATTAATTAAAGTAAAATTGAATTTCTAATTACCTCAACTCTTTGTCTGAGAAGGACTCATCATGGATGAATCAAATAAAATTTATTGTATAAATAATGAAAAGAATATAAGACCATTTGTATACACATAATCATAACAATTTTGAAATTAACATATAAATCACTACAATCAACTAAAAGTTCTTTAAACTATCAATTTAATTAAAATTCAGCTCAATTATCTTGACTCTTTGTGGTTTCTCTAAGAGTCTTTCTACAAATGATGGTCCCTTAGGATGATTAGGTGATATACTATAATATATTGGCAAAGGTATCACCTCCTTAGCATTTGGAGTGGACTCTAAAAGTAAAATAAGATCAAGATATAAATTAATATATAATTATTTAAAAAATGAAATACATACAATACAAAAAATTAGACATGTATAAAAAATTATACCATCAAGTCTAGGACAAATTAAATGGCCAAAAGACTATCATGATGAGCTTATCTAAAATCCTCCTGTCATCAATCATTATCCCACTTATATACATTAGTAGGTGAATATTTTTTATATTACTTTCAGATGTGTTTAGGGGTGGCTCACTAGTCTCTTTGAGAGGACCTAAACACAAATTATTGCACATAATGCAACAATGAGGTATATAAATATGTGTAGACAATTTTTTTTTCCAATATCGATCATTCCAAAAGAACATCAATATCATGTGATTGGGAAGTTTGAGAAGTTTGCATAATAAAATGGCCAATCAAAGAGTGTACATATGGCATGGAGGCTTTGATTTGTTGTATCTGTAACAAGAGATAGGTGTGTTACTGGAGGTGGAGAAAGAATAGGAAGAGGGGAAATAAATGGACCTTGCATATTTTTTATTTCCCCAAAACTATTTTGAGGCATTCCTCTACCTACTTCTTGGAAATTTATAAAGTCAAAACAATTGACATGATGACCTAAATTAAAAAAATTATATAGTTTGCACTTGAAATATAGTGGGACATCAAGATTTTTGTTGGATGGTTTATCAAAAACCATCCACCAATGATCCCAAATGTTTATTGAAATATAGTTTTAGGATTGACAAAATGTTCTACTAACATGGCTTTGGTTATGTGTAATTATTTCACTTGATTGTATCACAAGCCTTTTGAGTGTTATTTCCTCTTGAATTCTCACCATTCCCAAAATGTCTCTTGTTTTATTTTGAGGGTTCTAACATGGGAAAAATTCCCTCTAAGGTGGGTGTCATTGGAGAGAATTGAGGGTGCCAATCATATATTTCTATAATGTTATTCAATTCAATAATATTTTTGTAAATTTGTTCTTCAGATGAAAGAGGATTTGGTCAAGGAGGGCTTCATGGGGAAGGTTTTGGGTTTTGACCTTCCTCTTCCATTTAAACTGATTTTTAATTCAAAAATTAAAAATTAAAACCTAAACCATACAAAAAACTTTGAATAAATTTAGATAAAACTAAAAAAAAAATGGAAATTAAGTAACTTACCTCTAGACTATGACCAATTTTTAAGCTAAAATTCTAAATCTTCAAAATGGATATCAGTTTCCCTACTTTGGATATCTCATTTTTTTTGTTATTCTCCTCTATTGTAGGTCATTTTAGTAGAGGAGAATATTTTTATTTTATTTTTAGCATTTGCAAAATTAATATCCATTTCTTACTACTAGATATTTGTTTCCTAATAACTCATATCTATTTCTTAATAATGGATACTCATGTCTTAGAAACATATATCCATTTTGTAAATTTTTATGACTTGTATAACATATATCCATTTTCAATATTTATTTTCTTTTCTTTCATTTTTACTAAAGAAAATACACTTTTCACCCAAATCAAACAAAAATTCAAACAATTATTTTCAAATTTTGGTCCAGTAAAAATGCACTTTTTACCCCTATTACCACTATTTGTCCCATCATGATCTTGTACTCACCCCTTTATAAATAATTTAATACAATTACCATGAATATGACCAAATATACCCCTTTTCTCTAGCTTTTAATTAGTTCAGTGCAAAAACATACCTAGGTTTCCAAACGAGTTCTAGGAAAATAATATGATTTGGGGACCTATTGCATTCACCCAAATGATTTATTCTAATCAATTCAACATTTCGTACACACACATATATAGTAAATTCACACATATGGCATGAACTTGAATGAATAACAATGCATAATGAACTTTTAAGAAAGCATTTTAATTCACCACACAAGGAGAGGGGAGTAACATTTTCTAATAATTACCAAACACACAATAAAATATCCCTTTATACAAGAATTACCACTTCACTATTATTTTCCCCATATTAGGAAAATGAAAAAAGTATTATCTCTTCCAAAATCAAATGCATCACTCATATGAGAGTACATGACACATAATCAAATCTAAGAACATAATCATTCATTTTCTCAAACAGGGTTCTTACAATGGCAAAGACCAAGTGGATACAAAAGCACAATCAGAACTTCAAAAGGTCATTCAATAATAACTCAAGGGAAAGGGTCAAAGCAATATGAAGTAAATTCACATAAGTGCTCACTTCTTGAAAAAATCAAGGGTATAACTACCCTCCAAACAAGCACTCCTTAGAAACACATGCAAGGGAAATTTGGGCTGAAAATACGTTTCCTATGACCTACAAAACACACTAAGGCCCAACACATGATCATTTGGAACAAGAACACAAGAAATTGGTCACTCTCAATATTAGGATATTCTCAACTAAGGCCATCATTCTTATCTTGTTGATTATAGGAAATCCTAGGAGGCATCCTTCCTTAATGAACACAAAGAATGAGTTGATACAAACCAACCCTCTAAAGCACCATCCTATGGCACACAAGGAAAGACACCATAAAATATTTGGAAACCAAAATCACTTGAGAAAAGACACATAAAGAAAAGCTCAACCACATGTGAAAGTGCATGAATCAAAGATCCCAATGTTGTAACATGTGTTCTAATACTAGATATAATACCTTGTCATGGAACCTGGAGAATTATCTAGGAAAACATTTTTTTTCTAAAGGAACAACACAAATGACCAAGATATGACAAAAACATATCACATGAAAAAACAATGTGACACAAGTGTTAGTTGCAACATAATGAATGAAACAAAGGAAAAGGTAAACAATAAGATTTGACCCTAGGGCTTATGCACTTTTCTGAATGTGTCCCATTCATTTATTAGAATTTGAATGGTGGTGGGGTTTGATGGATTAGGACAAGGTATGAGATTGACTTACAACCTAAAAGGTTATTCAACCTACATTGGACCAAATTTAGAAATGACCTAATTATGAAATTAAATGATCTAATTATCTTAATGATGTAAATTATCACTTTTATACAAAAACAATAGATCTAGACTATCATATAGAAAATTAGACACCAAAAAATGAAAGGGGAGGATACAATGCACTTGTGATATAAATTTTAGTAGAATTTTTTGAGGCATTGGTTTCAAGGGTGAAAATTTCCTACTAGGTATTTTTGGATCTATTTTCGTAGTCCTCTGATGTTGGATTTGTACTTTTGTTTCTTGCTTGCAATCTTGTCTAGATCATTTACGAATATTTTGTAATTGAATTTTCTTGGGTTTTCAAGAACTAGGGTTTTAATGAAACAATGAACAAAGTGTCTTCAAACTTACCTTGATCCTCTTCAACCTATAATTTTCACATTTACAAAGAGGAAAAATTTCATGCCATTTTAGGGGCTTGCCTGAATCAAACCTCATGTTAGTGTTTGCACTTCCACAATGGAAATGTCAATGATAAACCAACAATGGAAAGGAATTAAATGATGAATGAACCAACTATTAAAAATCACCACCCTTCAATGGCTTTCTTGAAGGACTGAAGTCACACAAATCACATTAAGGATCTTGGATCTTGCTTGATAGATTTTCTTGAATGCTTGATTGCATGGAGACCTAAAACAATGTTATCCTTCACAAATTAATATAAATACATAAAATCACATACACTTTGACATGATGTTGGATCTTGAATTCTTGTAATGAATCCTTTAATGGTTGCACTTGACTTTCTGAATAATTCTCTTCATGATTTCTTTATCATAAACTCTCCAACTTGCTAGAGAGATTTGAAATAATACAATAACTAGGTATTTATAGGCATTTATTTTAATTTCCTATAAATTAGAACCCGATAGCTAAATTTAAGTATTTGAATTTTAAATAATAAAGTGTCACAATTGAAATATTTATTTGGAGCCAAATAGGGGGACATGGGTGCCCTAGGTGCTAGTGTCCCAACCCTATTTTTGAAAATTTTAAAATTCGAGGATAAAGTATTAAATGACAACATTTGTTTTATTCTTGAAAATTTTCATAGAATATTTAAAATAAGATGTGGAATGTATAACTTAGGAAGGTGAATGGTTAGTTAGGTCCAATACCTTAAAGGGGATCAAAAAATAGTGTGAAATTGTCATGGGTGATAATTTATGATGCTACATTTATCCCCCACTTTAGTGAGAGTATGAACTTAAGCTCAAACTCACACTAAAGTAGAGAAATATATGTGAAGAGGGGTCCAATTGTACAAATGTTGAAGAGATAGGATGAATAAGGATCAAGGAGTTGTCCAAGGAGTTGTCCAAGACCCCAAGATCTAAGATCCCATGGGAAACCAACATAGGTACAAAGGAACACACATGCATTATATGCTAACAAGTTGTATTATGCTAGCAACCATACAAAAAAAATTATGACTCACACAATAACAAATTCTAATATATTTGTTAAGTGAAACATATATAGGGAAGAAACATAGGCTAGTGAAGTCCAATATTCACTATGTAAGCCCCCAAAATAGGTAACAAAATGAGAAATGAAAACTAGGTCTACAAGATGTGCTCATAACCATACTAATAGTTATACTCCCTAATAACCTTGATAAAGTGTTAAAAAAATGATCAAAATCACCAAGTTTAGCCCATGTGAATAAAGTGATGCCAAATATTGCCACGTGGTTGGCAAGCTATATTATGCTAGGTTCCATGAAAATAAAATGGTTGAATATGGCTAGGAAGTTGTATTATGGTAGGTTCTATAAAAATACAACATAAAAGACAATTCCAAAACCTTAAGGGATATTTTAATAACATCATCACAAAAGGTAACAATAAAAAACAATCAAAGGAGATTTGCTTAATACATGAAAGGTCACACCTTAGGGAATATCATACTAGATATCACCACCAAGAGAGTACTATCCAAGGAATACAAGATTCACATCTTATGGAATACTAAACATAACATTACCATGAAGAGGAATGCCACTTGCAAAGAAAAGTCACACTCTTATGGGACATTAAGCCTAATATCACCACAAATAAGAAACCAACATAAATAAAGAAAACCACACTTTGATAAAAAAAAGGTCACACTTCCTAAGAGATGTATGTTGTATTTACTAAGGATAGATCATGCAAAACAATGAGTGGGGGACTATATGCCCCCTTTAAAATGTTAGTGTACATTCTACACTAACATTTTAAGAAGATAAAGAGGGATTGCTTGCAAGAAATAATGCACCTAGGACAAGGCTACCTAACTCCTTTCCCCCCAAGTGTAGGGACAAAGATGATCCAAAATTGATGATAATATACTACTCCTTGTGAAATGAAATATGATTTCATAAAGCAAAGTTCATACCCTCATGGATGGTAGTGATTATTGTGTGATACTACAACTACCACATGACAAGGAGCAACAACTAGTGCTATTGATTAAGTGAAAGGATTTTCAATGTTTTTTGTTATTTTGAAGGAAAATAGCTAAGACCTCTTTTTGTTTCTAGCATGTTAGGCTATATAGGAACATGATTTCCTTGCTTTATCACTCCACATCATTTTCCATTGTAGCCAATTTTTTTCAAAATTTACTAACCTCTTCCATAAAGTTTTTCCATTTTTTTCAAGGAATATGGTTGTTCATAATCATTCTCATCATAAGTGGGTGTTTAATTTATATCTTGGGAACATGCAAGATCATGGAGGTCCAAAAAGTGGAAATGAGGAAAAAAATGCATTTTTACTTCATCAAAATTGTGAAAAAATGTTCATTTTTTGTATGGGTCAGGTGCAGTATCTGTTTATAATAGATATCCATTTTGAAATGAATATCTGTTATAAATGGATATCCATTTCCGAAAATTAATTTTCATCAATTTATGCAAACAAAATGGATATTCGTTTCAAAATTAATATCCATTTCAAAATGGGATCCGTTTTAAAATGGATATCCATTTTGAAAAGCCCACAAAGCACACTTCAATAAAATGGGCATAAATTTTGCATTGTTGATCAAAATTCTGATTTTTATAGGCATTGGAAAGGTAATTCGGAGTTCTACATAATGGATAAGATTATTTTGATATATTGAGAATAAAAAATCAATTATAATAATTTTAAGTTCCTCCTTAAGTTTTAAAATTTTAAATGCTCATAATTATTATATATAGTATTTTTTTATGTTTTTTTGCCATAATAATCCTAAATGACTTGAAACATTAAATAAGTAATAAAAAATGAAAAAAAAATTACTACGAAGAGTAAAAATTTGCATAAATCATCATAGAAAGCCCCCTTGTTGTCTGTGATCCTATGCACACCTTTACCCAAGTTGAACTAGGACATATATATACATACATATATATATATATAGCTATCTCTCCCTCTCTCTCCCTCTCCTTCATTTACCATCTCTACCTATCTCTCCACTTTTTTCGTACTCTAACTTTATCTATATCTCTCCTCTCTCTCTCCCTCTCTACCTATATCTCTCCCTTTCTCTTCCCCTCCATCTTTCATAAGTTATATATATCTCTACATATCTCTCCCTCTTTCTATCTATATTTATCCCTATCTCCCTCTATCTGTATCACTCAATATTTATATATCTTTCTACTCTCTCTCTCTCTCTCTCTCTCACACACACACACACACACACACACACACACACACACACACACACACACACACACACACACACACACACACTTCCTCTCACTCGCCCTCCCTCTTTTTATTTATATAATCTACATTTTTATCAAGTTATCTCCATATCTATCTCTCACTCATACACACACACACCCTATTTATGCCTCCCTATATCTCTCTCTTTGTCTATTCCCTTCTCTCCATATCCCTATTACTTGTCTCTATCATTTCCTTTCTCTCTCACTCTTTCCCCCTCTATCTATATCTCTCTATCTCTATCTTTATATCTATCTACATCTCATTATCTCTACCTATCTCTCTTATTCATTCTCTCTCTCCCTATCTCTTTCTATCCATATATTTCTATACATTTATCTCCCTATCTCCCTATCTCTATATATCTCCCTCTATCATTTTATATCCCTCTTTCCCTCTTCCACTATATATTGATATATCTCTACCCCTCTTATTTTCTCTCTACCTCTCAACCTATATATCTATCTACACCCTCTCTATATATTTACCACTCTCCCTCTTTATCTATACCTCTTTGTCTATCTCCTTTTCTTTACCTCTATCTCTTTATTTAGGGTACCTAGAGAGATAGGTAGGGTGTGGGAGAGACTTGAGAGAGGGAGAGGGAGAGAGACTTTAGAGGGAGGGAAAGATAGAGGGATGGAGAGAGATACTTGAGAGGGAGAGATAAATAGAGGGAGGGAGAAGGAGAGAGACCTAAGAGGGAGATGGAGAGAGAGAGAGTGTGTGTGTGTGTGTGTGAGAGAGAGAGAGAGACCTAAGAGTGATATGGAGAGTGGGAGAGAGAGAGAGTTGAGAGGGAGAGAGTGAGAGAGTGAGAGAGTGGGAGGGAGAGAGAGATAGAAGGAGAGAGAGGGAGAGATTCTTGAGAGGGAGAGATGGAGAGAGGGAGATAGGATGGGATAGGGGGAGAGAGAGTGGGAGAGAGACAGAGACCTAAAAGAGAGAGATATCTAAGAGGGAGAGAGAGTGGGAGATACCTGAGAGAGAGACTTCAAAGGGAGGGAGAGAGAGAGGAAGAGAGGAGATGGAGAATGAGAGGGGGATGGAGAGGAGGAGAGATAGGAAAGATAGGAAGAGGGAGTGGGAGGGAACTAAGAGAAGAGAGAGGGAGAGGGAGAGGGAGGGAGGGAGGGAGAGAGAGAGAGAGAGAGAGAGAGAGAGAGAGAGAGAGAGAGAGAGAGAGAGAGAGAGAGAGAGAGAGAGAGAGAGAGAGAGAGAGAGAGAGAGAGAGACCTAAGAGGGAGGGAGAGGGAGTGGGAGGGACCTTATATATATATGGGAAGGAAGGATGGAGAGAGAGGTATAGAGATAGGTCTAGACCTCAAGGAGAGTGAGAGTGATAATGATAGGTCTAAAGAGCTAAAAAGAAAGGGAGAGGGGAAGGAGAAACAAGTGAAGGTATAGGTCTAGAGCTTAAGGGGATAAATAGTAAAATATAGAGGTAGAGAAGGGGATAGAGTGATCTAAGAGGGAGATGGAGAGTGTGTGTGTGTGTGTGTCTGTGTGTGTGTGAGAGTGTGATAAAGAGAGGGAGAGACTTGAGAGAGAGGGAGGAGAGAGGGAATGAGAGAGACCAAAGAGAGAGAGAGAGAAAGAGAGAGGGAGTGGGAGAGACCTAAGAAGGAGAGAGAATTAAGAGGGAGGGAGAGAGAGAGACAGGGAGAGGGGGGATGGAGAGTGAGAGGAAGATGGAGAGGGAGGGAGAGAGGGAGAGGGAGTGGGAGGGACCTAAGAGAGAGAGATACCTAAGATAGAGAGATAAAGATAGATATATAAAGAGGGACAAAGAGAGAGTGAAGGAAGGATGGAGAGAGAGGTAAATAGATAGGGCTAGAGCTCAAGGAGAGAGAGTGTGATAAATATAGGTCTAAAGAGATACAATGAGAGAAGGAAGGAGGGAGGGAGTGAGGGAGAAACAAGTGGAGGGATAGGTCCAAACCTTAAGGGGATACATAGTGAAATATAGAGAGGTAGAGATAGGGATAGAGAGATATGATGATTTATGAATATTTTTTCATCTCCTTACTACAAAAAATATAAATATTTCATTATTTATTTCTCTTTGTAATGTTTCAAGTATTTTGAGATGAGTGTTACAAAAAATTCATCAAAAAGAGACTTTGAATGCTAAAGTACTGAGAATTTTATGTTTCAAAAATGAAATATTAAGTTCAAATGATTATAACTATTTTTTGTGTACAATATAGAAACACTACCTAGTCTATTGTAGCTCTCAATCACCTTTCCAATGCCTATAAAAAAACAAAATTTTAATAAGAAATGCAAAATTTATGCCCATTGTACTAAAGAGGGTTTTTTAGGTTTTCAAAATGGATATCCATTTCAAACTGATATTCATTTTGTCTAAAAAAATTTGCAGCCTTGGAATTTCCCTTGGGTTTGCCTTGGTTTTTGGCTTGAGATTGCCAAACCTAGAAAGCCAACAAAAAAAATTTGTTTACAAAATTACCTTAGTTTTCCAAAGTTCACCCTTGTGGTTGACAACTTTTCTTTGATCCAAGTTTCATGAAACAAAAAGGGTTTATAGAAAAAATTCTCAACTTTCCACCAATATAAGATATGCCTTGTTTTGAATTTAATAAATAATTATTATTGATTTTATACATACATTATGATTAAAGTCATGATTGATAGGTTGATTGAAAAACTTCTATAACTTTCAAACTATTTCACATTTTTTGAATCTAAAAGATGCATCACATTCTATGCTTCACATACTATACGATAAAAATAATGAATTTCATTATTTTTTTACCAAGTTATGGTGGTTAGACAAACACATTTTAATAATTCTAAAATGCTCTAATAAAAAAATCATAACTAATTATTTACATGCAAAAAAATTAAAAAAAAAATCCAACACATCCAAGCATGTGTCCTATATATTTATTGAAAGTTTTAGGAATTTTTTTTTTCTTGTACTTAGAGTGGTCAGACATACACTTGCTTCTTATTTTTTTCCTAAAAATTTAGTACCACTACATTGAAATTTCAAATTTTCACAAAATAGATTTAATAGCCTAGAAACTACATTCAATTTGCTACAAGTTTTGTTCTTACATATTTTTCAAATTATGTCAATAACCTATTCAAATTTTTATGTCAAGTTTCATAACTCTATTTTTCTAAATTTTCATTGCAACTTAGGGGCCTAGTTTGGACCCCCATCATCCTACACATACCCTCTTCCTATTTACCAGAATTTGTGGAATTATATTTTTTTATGATTTAGTGATAGATTATGTTGATACCATTGTTGCTTCTTTCTCATTTTTGATTTGTGTATAATCTTGTGCTCTCCCATAAATGTAGGTGTGAAATGTAATGATCCCCAATCATCATCCAACAAATTTTTCACATTTTAAAGACACATATTTATCCTCAACTTGTAATGGTTCTACTTTTGTAGTTGGTGTAAATGTGCTAAGAAGATTCATCATTCTTGTTTCAATTTGTAAATAGTTTTCAGACTTGGAATCAACTTTTATTGTGTAACCCTTATTATTGTATATGTATTTCATTGAACGATGAAGCATTGTAGGCATCCCTTTCATATCATGAATCCATCACCTACCTAAGAGGATATTATATGATAAATCATGAGGCATCACATGGATGGGAGTTTACAACACAACCTTCCAAACTTTGAATGGTAATGTTATCACAACAAGTGGTTGCTTAACCACATAATTAAAAAAGTTGATAGATAAATCCATTTGTTGAATTAAAGAATTGTCAACTCCAATTTCGTCTAAAATATTCACACTACAAACATTAAGTACTAAACCATTGTTAATAAGGGTACTAATCCCTAACATATTAATAATAGCCACAATCATCAAAGTATCATTTTTGTTTTGATTTTCCAAAGGAGGTAATTCACTTCCATGAAATACAATGTCCACATTAGGTGAATTGATATTCTTAATTAAAGTTGTCAAATCATTTAGTTGTACACTAGGAGGGATAACAATATTTTGCAAGGAATTTCCAAGTATTTCATGGTAATCAGGTGATGTTTGAATCAAATCCCACAAGGATATCTTAGTAGGAGTGCTACAAAGTTGCTTAACAAGATCAAATTCTTTACCACTACACTATGGAATGTTAGATTCGGGTGGGAGATATGGTTGAGGTAATGGGATGGAAATTGGTGGTTTTTGGTTACTTATTTTTTCTAGTGTTATATATGTGAGCTACAGTATGAAAACTTGGTTGACGCGACACATGATTACTAGTTATTTTTCTTGTAAAGTTTAAGATAGTGCATGGAGGTTAAAGAGGCCAGTATAATGAGAGGTGACTTAGGGAGTCCAATAATTAGGGGATTTTTAGGACATCCAATAATTAGAGGACTCTTAGGAGGCCCATAAAGAGTTTGAGGAGGTCCAATAATTATAGGATTCCTAGGAGGTCCAAAATAGATTGAGGAGGTACAATAAACAAAGGAGACCTAATAGTCACTTGTACAGTCATAACCTCAATGGATTTGATCTCTTGTTGATTATTTTCTAATGAGAGGGGATCTAAGGTGACCTTATCATCTTCATATAAGAAATACCTCTTACTATCTTTTGAAAGAAATGTATCAATGGTTTCAACCTCTTTCCCAACAACATCTTCCCAAGTAGGAGAGGTGGGGGGAGAGAAACAAACAATATTACCATAACATTCAATGATTGGATCTCCTAACACCAAGATATCTTCTTCACAAGAAGGTGAAGTCTCAAAAGAAGAACAACTATGATTGTAAAGAGTTTCCATGATTGCATATTCTTGTACCAAAACATTCTCACAAGTGGGAGATATGTTAGGATATGAATGAAGACTAAGCAAAGTGATATTAAGAAAGGTTTCAATGATTTCATTCTCTTGCATCAAGATACTCTTATAATTAAGAGAGATTTTTGGAAAATGACTAACATTTATACCAGTGATTTTAGTTTACTTATGTAGATTATGCTCATAAGTAGGGAGATTAAAATCATAATCATACAATCTATGTGTTACCCTACGAAAACCACATCTATGAAAAGGAAACATTTTTCTACTTTCCTTATGGTTGAAATTATCAAAATTAGATAGTTCTATAAATAGTATTAAAAAATAAACACCAAATTTGGATAGAAGAAACTAAGAGAGTGTTATCTAGAAATACAAATTTTGATCATTTAGGGTATTGTTTAAGGTTTCTAATTATGTGTTCAAAAAGGTGTAATAGTGAATATTTTCTAGAGTTTTTTCAATTTTAAGAATGTGAATGTAAGATTGAACATGTCCAACAATGTGGAATGCAAAATGATAATTTTGAAATGAAAAAGCAAAATTCAAACAACAAAACCCTACAGAACACAAAGAAATAAATATCTGAGAAAAATATTAGGTAGAAAAAGCAGGAATCTTGAGGCACTAAGGGTGCCTATTTCATGGGTAGGGATTCAAGAAATTCAAATTTTGAATATATGCATGTTACTATTTAATGTTCTCAGATATGTGTACAAAAAGTTTTGACAATGAATATTTTTGGTAAATTTTGTTGCTTTTATGACTATGGAATTGGAACATGCAAGTATGCAAATGTATGAATGATGAGTGAAAAAATTTGAATGCAATTTTTAGAGGCAAGATGCAATGGTGGATTGATTCCAATATGCTAAACCTGAAAATGGGATGATATGAAAATTATTTTTGAATGAAAAAACACAAGTTTTTACTTTTTAGCAATATGCAAGATACCTAAATGTATGCAAATGACACTTTTATTCTTTTTTTTTTCAGATTTGAAATGACCTAATGCATATTTATGAATGTAATTTGAATGCAGAACTAGGATAAAATGACTTAAATTAACCCTATTGCAACCTATGATGCAATATGATATGTAATTTTTTTTTAATTTTTATGGGTTTTATGATGCAAAAATGGATGCCTAAATGAAAATTACAAAAAAATGCAATACAAAACCTAGATCTAGTACAAAGGAGAGCTAATAGAGAACTTACAAATGACCAAATGTTTGAAACCCTCCTCCAAGCTCCACTTCAGTAACTTGCACACAAAAAAAAAAGGGAAAAATGTAGGGATTATTTTGGGGCTTGCTGCAATCAAGCCCCCATTTTGGTGTTCCCACCTCCACAAACAACTAGATAGAGAGAGAGAGAGAGAGAATAAAAAAAATACAAATAGAAAGTGGTGAAAACAATCCTCACTTGAGGAGGAGAACTCGCACCACCAAATAGAAAATGAACAAAGTAATCTAATCTATTCACAAATAGATAGCAGCACGATAGTGTTACCAATAGTCCTCAACCCCCTATTGAACACACGAATGCACTATTGAATGCTCGCTAGAGAGATTTGACTGTTGGGAGGACCTCAGTCTGGTAGGGCTTCACCCTTAGAAATGATGTTGCAAAGAGTAGAAGAGGCTAAGAATAGAATGAGAGAGAACCCCCAAAAAGTGAGATCCAAAAGGGACTTTTGTTGCATGGAAGGGCAAGAGGATTCATTACACTTAGAAATATGACTATAGGAACATGTGTTCCAAGTCAATATTTTTAGATTCCACGTTTCAAACTTGAAAAATTGTTAGGATGCTAGAGCGTCGCATGGACATCCAAGTGTCATGCAAGTGTTCAACATGTTAGTTTTTAGGAAATATGGTGTTAAACTATTATCACTTTGTCATTTGACCTCATGGAATTGGAATAAAAAAATTCTAACCCATAAGGTTCTTATCATAAATGTGCTTAGGTGTAATAAATACAAGGAAAACTGCTAAAATGTGAAATTGCTCCTAAGGTACAATTTTGCAACATTACATTTCCCCCCCACTTTAGTGGGCTTGATTTTGGAAAAATAAATGACACTAAAGTAGAAAAGAGAAATCCAACACAAAAATTTGAAATTTTTACCAATTTTTGTGCCGAAAAGGATACTATAGAGGTCATAGAGATTGAGCCAGAAATTATTGAAGATGCCCACACTGATCAAACTCAATGAAAAATGCAACATTTTTTGTGAAAAATCACAGAAAATTTAATTCTACGAAACTCCAAATTTTAAGTTAACTCAAAAATCAAAAGAAGCTACCAAGACGAGAAGAATGATCAAGAAAAATTTCAGTGAATCAGAAGAAAAATTTGCTAAAGAAGTGACTATATACCCCCTCTTAATTTTTCCCCCAGTCTAGTGGGGGAAAAGGAGAAACAAAGGGACCATGATTGCTAGGAAAAATGGGCCCTGAGGGGCCTATATATATCCAAGTTGGCCCCTAGAAGGGTCATTTTCACTATTCACTACAAGAGTTTTTCTTACTTTTATGAGATAAAATTCAACAAAATGCCACGTAGATGAGATTGTCTAGAGCCCAGGTTGGACTGGCTATGAGAGGATGTGTGTAAGGGAATTGAGGTTGACCAGGTGAGTCTTTAATACTTTTTTAATGCATTTTTAAATATTTTTACTAGATTTTTAGAGAAATTGGAGTGCAAGCATCCATGTTTCATGCTACGTCCTCCTCACACACTAGCATCCCTCTAGCACACTGGATACCCTCACATGCACCAACATTCACCAAGCACACTAGCATCCTGTCAGCTCTAATGGTGGGCCTCAGATGCATTCACATTGCACAAACATCTATGTGGCATGCCTACATCTCAAAGGCTCTACATAATAGATTTTTTATAAAAAAAATTTGCACATCAGATGTTCTGACTTAGATTCTTTTTATTTTGTAGGATTACCTAGAAATGAGGGAGCATGCTGAAATTTGGGTGTTACTCCTTGTTCGAGATTAGTATTAGAACCTATCAAATGTGGAGGAGATGCTTCTATAGTGGGTGGATCTTTGGCATATTTATTAGATACCAAACATACTCTACCATGACTAAATGTTGATGGCATTGATGGAGCAATAGGAATCTACCACCTTGACTCTCCACCTCCCAATAGTTGAGATGACCATAACATTAGAGGATATTTATCACATCCTCGGCCTTCCCATCCATAGGTGGAGAGTCCTTATCAATGATACATGCTCTGCTCAAGACCGATGTGGGGGGTTGAATACTACTCAGGCCACACTGATGGTAGCAACAAGACCGACCACATTTACACATGCTAGTTTGAGTAGGGAAATGTTGTAGTGTCCTTATTATGATGAGTTTTGGTTATCACCATGGCCACTTGGGTCACGATAGATACATGGGTCTGTGCAAGATCATGGGGGTCCAAAAAGTGGCAATGTGAAAAAAAGAAATTTTTAACACACCCAAAAATGAGAAGTTTTTTCTTTGACTTTTTGCAGGCTTGGGTACAATATCCATTTTGGTTTGGTAATACCAAACCAAAATGAATATCTATTTCAAAACATATATCCATTTTTCTTTTCAAAATGGATATCCATTTTCGAAAGCAATAACCCATTTTTTTGAAAAAAAAAGTATATCCATTTGAAAAGGATATATGTTTTGAAAAACAAAATAGATATCCATTTGAAGACCTAAAAAACTATCTTTAGTAAAATGGGCATAATTTTTGCGTAATTTATCAAAATTTCAATTTTTTTATAGTCATTGGAAACGTGATTTAGAGCTCTACGTAATGGACTAGGTGGTGTTTCTATATTGTACACAAAAAATAATTATAATCATTTGAACTTCATATTTTAGTTTTGAAACATCAAATGCTCACTAATTTCACACGCAAAGTCTTTTTTTCATGATTTTTTTGTAACATTGATCTCAAAATACTTGAAACATTATAAAAATTAATGAATAATGAAATATTTATATTTTTGTTGCAAGGAGATGAAAATATCTTCATAAATCATCATATCTCTCTGTCCCTTTCTCTACCTCTCTATATATCACTATGTCTCCCCTTAAGCTCTAGACCTATCCCTCCCTCCTTTCTTCTCTCTTTGTCCCTCTTTATACCTATCTTTTTCACTCTCTCCTTGATATCTAGACATATCTCTTTACCTCTCTCTCCATCCTTCCTTCTCTCTCTCTCTCAGGTCCCTCCCACTCCCTCTCCCTCTCTCTCTCTCTTCATCTCCCTCTCACTCTCCATCTCTCCTCCCCATCTCTCTCTCTATCCCACCCTTTGAAGTCTCTCTTCCTCTTAAGTCTCTCTCCCTCTTAGGTCTCTCTCTCAAGTCTCTCCCACTCCCTCTCTCTCTTTGTTCTCTCTCACTCCCTCTCTCAATGTCTCACTCACAATCACACTCTCTCCCTCTCAAGTATCTCTCTCTCCCATTCTTCTCCCTATCTCCCTTCCTCTCTCCCTCTCAAGTATCCCTCCCTCTCCCTCCATATATCTCCCTCTCTCCCTCTCAAGTCTCTCTTCATCCCTACCTCCATCTATATCTCTCTCCATCTCTCCCTCTCAAGTATCTCTCTCTCCCTCTCACTCTCCATCTCCCTCTTACGTCTCTCTCTCCCTACCTCTCTCACTCTCCATCTCCCTCTCATGTCTCTCTCTCTCTCTAGTTCCTACCACTCCCTCTCTCCCTCTCTCTCTCTCCATCCCTTCAAAGTATTTATCCCTCTTAGGTATCTCTCTCTCTCACACACACTCTTTATCTCCATCTCCATCTCAGGTCTCTCTCTCAATCCCACTCCCTCTCCCTCTCTCCCTTTCTCTCTCCCCCTCCCTTTGAAGTCTCTTTCTTAACTCTCTCTCTCTCAAGTCTCTCCCACTCCATCCTCTCTCTCTTCCTCTTCCTCTCCCTCTCTCTCTCTTTCTATCTCTCTCTCTTAGGTCTCTCCCACTCCCTCTCTCTATCTTATCTCATGTCTCTATCTCACTCTCTTTCTCTCTTAGTCACTCTCCATCTCCCTCTCAAGTCTCTCTCTCACACACACACACTTTAGCTCTCTCTATCTCTTTATATCCCTCTGATGTCTCTCTCTCCCTCTCTTCCCTCTCTCCATCTCAAGTCACTCTCCCTCTCTCTCTCCCCGTCTCAAGTTATTTCTAAGGGAGAGATAAAGAAAGGGAGAGATAAAGGGAGTTAGCGAGAGAGAGAATTTAGAGGGAGAGAGGAAGGGATAGACAGAGGGATGGAGGGAGAGATGGGAGGGAGAGAGAGAGAGGGGGGGTGGGGGAGAGAGAGTTATCTAGTTAGGGTGGGAAGTGAGTGAGTGAGTGTGAGAGAGAGGGCTAGTGGAAAACCTAAGAGGGAGAGAGAGGGAGAGAAGGATATGGAGAGTGAGAGTGAGAGTGATAGAGAGAGAGAGAGTGGGAGGGACTTGAGTGAGAGAGGGAGTGGGAGGGAGAGGGAGAGGGAGAGAGAGAGAGACAGAGAGAGAGGAGAGAGAGAGAGAGAGAGAGAGAGAGGGAGAGAGAGAGAGGAGAGAGAGAGAGAGAGAGAGAGAGAGATAGTGACTTGAGAGGGAGAGAGGGAATGAGAGAGGGAATGAGAGAGGGAGAGAGATTTGGGGAGAGAGATTTGAGAGGGAAATGAAGAGAGAGAGAGAGTGGAAGAGAGAGACCTGAGAGGGAGATGGAGATTGTGAGTGTAAGAGAGAGAGAAAGAGTGAATTGAGAGGGAGAGATGGAATGAGAGAGGGAGAGAGATACTTGAGAGGGAAATGAAGAGAGAGAGAGTGGGAGAGAGAGATACTTGAGAGGGAGATGGAGATTGTGAGTGTGAGTAAGAGAGAGAGAGAGATCTAAGAGGGAGAGAGGGAGTGGGAGAGACTTAAGAGAGAGAGAGAGAGAGTGACTTAAGAGGGAGAGAGACTTAAAAGGGAGGGGGAGAGAGAGAGAGAGAGGGAGAGGGAGATGGAAAGTGAGAGGGAGATGGAGAGGGAGGTAGAGAGATAGAGGGAGGGAGGGAGGAAGACTTGAGAGGGAGAGGAGAGAGAGAGAGAGGGAGAGAGACTTGAGGGGGAGAGAGAGAGAGAAAGAGACTTGAGAGGGAGAGATGGGGATAGAGAGGGATAGAGAGGGAGAGAGAGAGAGGGAGAGAGAGAGAGACACCAAGAGAGAGGGAGAGAAGGAGATAGGAGGGAGAGGGAGAGAGACCTGAGGGGAGAGGAGGGGAGAGGAGAGAAAGAGACCTGAGAGTGTGAGTGAGAGAGGGAGTGGAAGAGACCTAAGAGAGATAAAGACTTCAAAGAGAGGGGGAGAGAGAGAGAGAGGAAGAGAGGGATATGGAGAGGGAGAGAGAGAGGGAGAGGGAGTGGGAGGGACCTAAGAGTGAGAGAGAGAGTGTGTGTGAGAGAGAGAGAGTGGGAGAGAGACCTGAGAGGGAGATGAAGAGTGTAAGAGAGAGACATGAGAGAAGAGAGAGAGGGAGTAGGAGGGACTTGAGAAAGAGATACCCAAGAGGGAGATGGAGAGTGAGAGAGGGAGAGAGAAACTTGAGAGGGAGAGATGGAGAGAGATAGATGGAGGGAGGGAGAGAGACTTAAGAGGGAGAGAGGGAGATAGAGGGATGGAGAAGGAGAGATACTTGAGAGGGAGAGAGGGAGAGATAGTGGGAGAGGGAGAGACCTAAGAGGGAGAGAGTGTGAGTGTGAGTGAGATATTGAGAGAGAGAGGGAGTGGGAGAGAACAAAGAGAGAGAGGGAGTGGGAGAGACCTAAGAGAGAGAGACCTAAGAGGGAGAGAGAATTAACAAGAAGAGAGACTTCAAAAGGAGGGGGAGAGAGAGAGAGGGAGATGGGAGATGGGAGATGGAGAGTGAGAGGGATATGGAGAGGGGGAGAGAGAGAGGGAGTGGGAGTGGAGGGACTTGAGAGAGAGAGAAGGATGGAGATAGAGGTATAAAGATAGTTCTAGAGCTCAAGGAGAGAGAGTGAGAAAGATAGGTATGAGAAGAAATGAGGGAGGGATAGGTCTAGAGTTTAAGGGGAGACATAGTGATATATAGAGAGGTGGAGAAAGGGATAGAGAGATATGATGATTTATGAATATTTTTTCATCTTTTTACTACAAAAAATATAAATATTTCATTATTCATTACTTTTTCTAAAGTTTCAAGTATTTTGAGATGAGTGTTACAAAAAAATAATGAAAAGGAGACTTTGGATGTGAAAGTAGTGAGCATTTGATGTTTCAAAAATGAAATATGAAGTTCAAATGATTATAATTATTTTTTTGTGTATAGTATAGAAATACCACCTATTACATTGCATAGAGCTCTCAATCATCTTTCCAATGCCTATAAAAAGTAAAAATTTTGATAAGAAACACAAAAGTTATGCCCATTTTACTAAAGAGGGTTTTTAGGTCTTCAAAATGGATATACGTTTTGTTTTCCAAAAAAAAGGGTTCTCGCTTTCTAAAAAAATATTTATTTTGGTTTGGTATTACCAAACCAAAATGGATATTGGCTTGGGATTTGGTTTAGGATTGCCTAACTTAGAAAGTCAACCCAAAAAATGTGTTTTAACAATTTTCCTAGTTTTTCAAAGTTCACCCTTCTGGCTGATGGCCTTTTTTTATCTGAATTTCATCAAACGAAAAGGGTTTATAGAAAAAAATGTTAACTTTCCACCAATATAAATTTTTCCATATTTTGAATTTAATAAATAATTATTATTGATTTTCTACCTACATTACATCTAAAGTCCTGATTGAAAAGCTCATATAACTTTCAAACTACTTAACATTTTTTGAACCTACAAGATGCACCGCATTCTATGCTTTGCATACTATAGGATAAAAAAAAAAGAATTTCATAATTTTTTGACCAAGTTATGGTAGTCAAACACATACATTTTAATAATTTGAAAAGTTCTAATAAATAAATAATAACTAATTATTTACATGGAAAAAAATTATGAAAAAAAAATTGACACATCCGAGCATGTGTCCTCTACTCATATTGAAAGATTCAGAAAAAAATACATTTTTTCTTATACTTAGGGTGGTTAGACATACACCTAATTCTTATCTTTTTCCTAGAAAATTAGTACCA
This sequence comes from Sequoia sempervirens, assembly GCA_007258455.2. Taxonomy (NCBI): domain Eukaryota; kingdom Viridiplantae; phylum Streptophyta; class Pinopsida; order Cupressales; family Cupressaceae; genus Sequoia; species Sequoia sempervirens. The sequence continues at coordinate 538,999,066 of VDFB02105785.1, read as the reverse complement.
TTGCATTGAAATTTCAAATTTTCTCACAGCAAATTTACTTTTCTCCAAAAAAGACTAGTATCCTAGAAACTACATTCAATTTGCTACAACTTTTGTTCTTACATATTTTTCAAATTATGTTAATAACCTATTCAAATTTTTATGTCAAGTTTCCTAACTCTAATTTTATGAAATTTCATTGCCACTGAGAGGCCTAGTTTGGACCCCCATGATCCTGCATTGACCAATGTGAAGCTTTCACTTGCACGTGGACCTCATGCATATTGTCCGAGAGATGGAGGAGCATAGGATAGTGTATATGTAGGGCGTAACATGCTTGCACAATTGTACCTCAAGTTGGGTAGGTACATGAACTATGAGTTATGGAGCCTAACAACATGCACCCTATTGTAGGTGTGGGCCTTTTCCCACATCACATGTACAAGACCCAAAGAATATCACCAGGTGTAGGATTATATAGTACCCATGGCTCATTAGTATGAGCTTATTTGATAATGAAGGCACAAAGTCATATAGTTTTGATGAATGTAGTTTGAAAGCTTGTAGCATAGCTAGGCCAGGTGGCAGCCCCACCAAATTTTCCAATGGGTAGATGATAGAAGGTTCCTTAGGAATGAGTATCATAACCATTTTCTCCTAGGTTGTACTAATTTTGTGATCATGCCATACTATTGGACTAGAGTTATGCAATAGCATGGCCATGTTCAAATCATCCCCCCTGTGGTCCCTTCCTATGCATGGGCCATAAGGAGATCTACATGGTTAGGTGATCATTAAAAACCTACCATCACCAATGTCATATTTTCTAATGATGATGTTGATAACTAGGAACTATCGGAGATGTAGCTGGTCTATGTGGAGGGGTGACAGGAGGCTACCAGGTCTGTTGGGAGGCACATGACCCTACTCCCCATTTTCCAATGGTTGAACCTAGAGGTATCTTGTCCTACACAGAGAGGTTCCACCAGGGCCAAGGTAGAGGCAAGAAACAATAGTAGTAGGAGGGCAAGGAGGAGGCTAAGGTAGTAGAGGTGAGGCTGAGGTGATAATGAAGGATGTCCTATCCTCTATTCATAGTCCTAGTCTCATCTACAATACCATATCTAGTTTTCAACTATGATGGTGCTAGCAGAACCTAGAGCAACACTAGATGTAGGTGGTGCAGGTCCTAGCATCGCTCCACCTCCTAACCCACACTAGCTGCCAAGGGACAAAGGTATAGTAGTTTGATCATGTCATTCATTTTAATACTTTTAGTGTTTCATCTCATGTATATATTTTGTTTTGGTTTTATGCATATACATCTTGTGATATTGATATATCTAATCTTTGTGGTTGCAGTTGACACACAGGAATGGACTAAGATTTTTTCTTAGTGCATTTCAGGGGTGGCCCCTACCATGCCAATCCAAAGGTCCATCCTTGATGCTTATCAGGTAGTTTTAGTAGGGTGACATGTCCCACTTTTCAATCTAGGTGTGTTTCTTAGGATGGCCTATGAGGAGGCATGGGTGGAGGTCATACAAAGGATAACTAATGCCACAACCACCCAGGGACAAAGGGATTAGGTGTTAGCAAAGCTACAAGTTGCACTAGCCGATCAAGATGTCACATGACGCTCTTCAAATCCAACTTGGTGAACTCACAAGGTAGCCAACAAGGGATCAATAGCTCTGAAATGTGCTCAAGGCAATAGAGATCCATATATCCTCCCTTGAGGGATAGATCCAAGGATTCTGCATGGCACTTTGTGTTTCCTAGTCACAGAGGGATCACTTTGTATCCACCAGAGCTAGAGGGCTCAGGGAGCTACATGCCTAGGACATAGAAAGCCCATTTTATATATAATTTTGTAGCGATGTTACATATCTTATAGATAATTTTTGATGCATAGACATTTGATACACATATAAAACATCCACTTATTTTTTGATGACAATGGCATGATACATGTACATGACATTGATATTTATATATACATGAGATACTGATTTCGATATCATGGTGTTCTTTAATTTATGTGTATTCTTCTTTTTGTTCATTTATGATTATGTGATGGATGTTATATGTTTGGATGTATGTTAAATTAGATGCTATCATGATTTAATAAACACAGATGGATATATGTTAATTAAACACAACGATGATCTAAGTACCTAACCAAAAGATGTAATGTAATGCATGGATACATACCATAGTAAAAAAACATGCATGTATGTATCTCTCACACACATGACTACTGTTGGAATCAAGGAACACTAATAGTGGGGGTGAATCAGTTTTCTACAAAATTTAACTTTATTAACTTGATCTTTAGATCACTTAAAGCATTGAACCAAAAGAAAGATGCAAGCACATAAAAAAATCAACCACAACACCATAACACAAGGATTTTTAAGTGGAAACCTTGTTAGGAGAAAAATCATAGTGGAGATTAATCCACAATATGATGAGTATACTCAAAATAAGTGTTTACAAAGGAATGCACTTGCATTTAGGCACACTTCCTAGAGCTCACTGCTCAAATACAAAAGGCTTACTGCCCAAAATAAGACTCACTATATTACAAAAGAGAAATAGAGTGAATGAACTATGAGATAGCATCTTCCAATGCTTGAGTATAGTTCCAATTAAGCACATTAATTAGATTCTTCACATTCTGTCTGATTCTACTCTTGAAACTTTGTCTACTTTAATCTGAATCACCAATATTTATTCTACACAAGTGAAATTGTGCACAATTGATCTACAATCCTTCTAAATTTCACATCACACACTATCTCACCTCAAAAAGGTATGAATAATTGATTATATATATCTGCAACTAGAGATTAGAACAACTACATGTCAACTTCAACAAAATATAAAACATTTACAAACTTTCAGCTCAATCCATAAGTAATTATTAATGTGAATCAGCCAATGTTGGCCAAAACATAGTCAAAACTCAAAATAACATCCACGAACACAAAACACCTTGAACAATTATTCTTCAAATATCGGTAACACACTACAATCACCATGTCGGCCATTTATGTCAGATGTCTTTTTTTAGCTTGCTAGTTAACACAAATCTTCAATCTAACTTCTGGTATAAGAAAATACTGAGATGCAAATAGGATAACTAATTAGGGTTTCCATCAATAATATCACCAGATGATTTTTGTATTGTCTCTTTTCAAAAATCTCCCCATTTGGCATTGATGGCAACACTTAGTGAAAAATGACCTAGTGTCAGAATCAATACCAACATGAACAATACACTGCAATCCTCAAAACTTCAAAAAATCTTTAATCACAACTCCCATTGAGATGAATATGGAATTTTTCATTTTCCACACTCCCCCTTTGACATCAATGGAAAAGACGGAAATCAACATGCCAAAAATCATACAAAATTTCTATGAACAAACTACATATGTATAAACATGCTTTTCTTACATGAACTTGAATATGTCTGCAAAATTGTTCTTCAACAAGCTTAAACTAGTGTCCCAAATCTTTTTGAGACTCTCCAAAATAGTCATGTGACCACATAATAGGTAGGTTTGCATCTCTATTGATTCAATATTTTTTAGATTACTAACATCCATAGCATCCCATGCTTCATTCAATGCACTAAGCATTTTCTCCATTTTAGGAGCAATTAGTCCTCTAAGCTCACATACCCTTTCAACAATTCTATCGTTTTCATGCTTCAAACTTTTAATTTTTTCAAGCAGGGATATGACTTGACCTTCTTGCTTACCCACATAAATGGTTAGATGATCAAAGGCTTGAGAAATATTTGCTAATGGTTTCTCATATTCCTTAATTTTCTTCTTAGCGATCTCAGTGAATTTTGACAAGAATAAGCATGACTTATAGATATTTCCACCCTCAAATAATGCACCTTGAATGATCTTTTCATAGGTATCTAATAAATATTTATCATTAGTAATCCTACTCTTCAATCTATTGAACTTGTTTGCATCAAATTCTTTTTGTACCTTATCCTTAGTTGACTTTTCAAGAGACTCAAAGTGAGTACTTACAGAGTTGACAAGTTTCTTCAGCTGACTGGAGGGAGAATCATATGAATCCTTGACATGTGTGGGAATGATCTTCTCCAAGATACTAGATGCAAGACTTAGCAACTCGCTATCCTCAATGTGCTATTTCAATATTTCCTTTCTTGCCTTGGACTAAGCAAATGATGCTACCTTCAGCTTTTGAATAGGAGATAGAGTGGCCAAGTTGATAGGACCTTCCAGCAATTTAGGGTCAAACTACTCCTATTGTTCCTCTAAAAACTTCTTTACTACCTTTGCAGTGTATCTTGCTTCCATAGCAACCTCCTTTGCCTCAACCTTCTTTTCTTCAACCATAGATTTTAGCTTGGCTTTGGGAATCTCTATTTCTTTAACTGAGATAGCTTTAGGAGCTTCAGTCTCCATGGGAATTTCAATGTCTTGCATATCTAGAATATTCTGAGTGTCCTCAAATGTGTCTTATTTCACTTCTTCATCTTGAACATTGTATCTATTCTTCAACAGAGCTTCCTTGAGAATTTTCTTAGTATCTTTTGCTACTTCCCCAGTTTGCTTGATCATAAGCTTATTCACCCTTGTTTTTCTCTTAAAATCATTTTTAGCATCATTGAATATTTTCTCCATCTCTTCTATTGACATTACTGGAAAAATATTAACAAGTATGTGTCCTCTCATTTGTTCTTCTTTAGTTCTTGCATTTACTCTTGTCATTTCCAAGACTTCATATAACCCTTTAGGTAACTCTGAAATAATTTCTATGAGAGTCATATTGAAAAAATTGAAGTATTTTATTGTGGCTTCTTCAAGAATTCTCTAACCGACACACTATCAAAAGTGTCATACCATTTAGAAAGTGGTTTGAGATTACCATCCTTAGTCAAAATTTACTCCACTTCCTCTATAGTCATACCTAATTTATCAATGTTCACCTTTTCTTAGCTTTTCCTTCATCAAAGAGCTTGTCCATAGAGACTTTTGATGCTTTAGTGCCCTTATGCTTGAATTCTCTTACTTCTTCATTTGATTTAGTTTCATCATCATCTTCAACAGCAACATAGACTCTTGTACTTTTGTTCTTCTTTCATCTTTCCTTCTTTTCTAGATGTCTTGACTTGAGCTTTGACTAGAATTGATTTCTTTGTAGGATTAAATGAAAGTGTAGACCTCCTTGTAGATCTAGATCTGGTAGAGGATTCTACCAGACTAGCTGAATCAATTCTAGTAGGCTCCCCTTCTTTAGCTTGTTCTCTTTTCTTCCTTGCTTCCCTCAAGGCTTCAACTGATATGTAGATGCTTTCTACAAAATTTTCAACTTCCTTTCTCACCCTTCAGACTATCATAGGCTTCTTCAGTTCTGCATGCACTTACATATTCTTCTCTTCAAAGGTACCAAACCTTTCTTCTATCAGATCCTAAGGTTTACTCAACAAGTGTTGGGTATACAACTCCAAAATATATTCATCAACTTCATATCCATAGACATTATCCAAACTAGTTGCTTCCATCAAACATTGATCAATGTCAACCATGAAGAAAGTAGTGTCCTTATATCTTTCCACAATGGATGTAGGAATCCTTTCCCTAGCTTTCATTTCATTCTAAAAGCTTTTGAAGTAACCCCAGATAGTAGTTTTCCATGCTTTGCTAACACCAATTCCATATAAGATGTCTCTGATTTGAACAACCACTAGTCTATCACCTTCCCATTGTAGTTTACCAACTCTGAAACTTCCTTCGTGAAGTAGAAAAATAAACATAATAGCATATTTCCATACTTGAAAGAGTTCTTCTTTTCCTTCTTGATTTTGCCAAGATTCTTAATTAGCTGGCTCCAGAGTAACTCACATAAGTCATATTTTGCATTTTCCTTGACCATCTGATAAGCTACATAAATTTTTGTATTAAATACAAAGTTATCCCAGTTGGAGTGATAGATTTTATATCCAATAACCATAGATGCAAACTTCACATCCAATTCAATGATATCATTAATTTTCATGGCTCTTTTGTCAAAAATGGAACTAGTTACCTTAGTGACTATCTGGTTCTTCATAGATTTCAATGTGGGAAATCCACCAAGTGAATTCAGACTAGTAACAATGCTTAGAGCTTCTCTTGTGATCTTGAAAGGATAATTTAACCACATTAACTCAATGTGTACTCGAATTAGTATGTATTGAACCCATTCATTTTTGTTGAACATAGGAAACTTCACAATTTGAGTGAACTTCTCCTCCAAAGACTTGAATTCAAGCCATACACATAGATCTTCTCCCATAATGTGATTTGTGTACAGATTTAACAACTAGGAACCTCCTAACTCTTTAACATTCACATGAACATATGCCCTAATATCTTCAATATGCAAAACACAATACAAAACAAAAGAAAATGCACCTAATGGTTCTATCTTAATTGATTTGAATAGGTTTCACTTGAATTTTGGATGGGGTCTATCCTTAATATCAACTACCAATGGAGTTGCCATTTCCAAAAAATTTAAGTTCACAAGTTTGTAGATAAATACCTTTCACTGGATTAGGGTTTGTTCTCTGAATCACCTTTAGACTTGTATCATGCCAGAATTCACTTATAGAGCTCTCCAAAATTCTTCTCAAAATGCAATGTGGAAAATGATGAATAAAAGTAACCTTTTATCATTTACGCACCAAACTTTTTGTCACAATAAATTCTTTTTCCCTAGGTCTTTTTTACACCCTATTTTCATAGTCTTGTGAAAGAAAATTCTTTTTTGGACCTTCAATTTTGCATAAATTTCCTTCACAAGTGTTCCCAAAGCATTTGTACATTAGTAATGCAATCACTACAATTTGCCACATTTTGGTACCAGCTATCGATAGGGGGTGTAAAATATTTTCTTAAGAACTCCCCCTAGTCCATAGGCCTTAAATTAATTCCCAAAGGAATTTCCAATGGTAGAATTTGGTGTGAACTCATTTCCTACATCAGAATTACTCTTCTTCACCTATGTATTCTTCATTTGATTTCTAATCTCATATGTAGTTACTTTTCCTTTTCCCTTATCATCCTTCTACATATTTTTTCCTTTGTTTATCAAACCCTTCCTGCTTCTACAAAATCTTGCAATGTGACCAGATTTGTTACAATTATAGCACATGACATTTCTTTGTCTAGACTAGATATTCCATTGATTTTCTCTTGATCTACACTAGTTAGAAATATGATGAAATCTATTGCAGGAATAACATCTGACATCTCTATTTGAAAAGTTGTTTGTCATATTTTTGTATTCAATTGACTTATGACCATACTTATTGAAATTGAAACACTGACTGAAGAATGATGGACCACTTGGATTCTTTCTACTTCTACATTGACCAGCCATATGACCAAATTTATTGCGAACAAAATAGTATCCATTAAAGTTTTCAGCATTGGGTTGTCTTACCAGATACCTTCCAACTTTGTTCATCTAATTTCTTGGCTTAGATTTCCTTTGACCAGATCCAAAGCTTTCTCGTTTCTCATATCCAAGACCTCACTTATCACCTTCAATCTTCTGACTCTGAATCAATTCATCAAGCTTAGTTGAGCTAGTCATGAAATTCTCCTTATATTTGTTTGCAATACCAAGTTCATCCCTAAGAATATCAATTTTTCTTTCAAGCTCTTCTTCATTTTTTCTGGATTGTTGTAATTCAAGTGCTAGCTAAATGAAATTATCATTAATTTTGTTGCATTCCTTAGATTTTTCTTTCAAGGACTAAGTAAGATTCTCTTCATTCTTCTTTTCTTCAATCTCCCTGGCCATCCTCATCACGATAGATTCCATCTCATGCATTAGGACAACATTATCTCTGGTGAGCTTTTCGCATTCTTCTATCTTTTCCTTCAAGGCTTGAATTAGATGCTCATCTTCCATTCTTTTATTCTCTTTTTGCTTGAGTTGATCACAAAGATACTTTCTCTTTTCCTTGGCTTTATTGATTTGATCTTTCAATGATTGAATGAATTTCTCAGCATTCATGAGGCTTGCTTGCAATTTCTGGACTTTAAATTTGGACTAATCAAGATCATCTAGTGCCACCAAAAATTGTTGATGAAGACTGTTGAAATCCATTGAATCACCTTCCCGAATCTTCCTCAAGATATTAAACTTCTTTCGAGGAACTAGGCTCTAATACCAATTGTTGGAATCAAGGAACACTGAGAGGGGGGGTTGAATCAGTGTTCTACAAAATTTAACTTTATTAACTTGATCTTTAGACCACTTAAAGCATTGAACCAAAAGAAAGATGCAAGCACATAAAGCAATCAACCACAACACTATAACAAAAGGATTTTTATGTGGAAACCCTATTATGGGAAAAACCATGGTGGAGATTAATCCAAAATATGATGAGTATACTCAAAATAAGTGTTTTCAAATGAATGCACTTGCATTCAGGCACACTACCTAGAGCTCACATCTCAAATATAGAAGGCTTACTACCTAAAAGAAGACTAATTGTCTTACAAAAGAGAACTGGAGTGAATGAACTATGAGATAGCATCTACCAATGCCTAAGTATAGTTCTAGTTAAGCACATAAATTATATTCTTCACATTATGTCTGATTCTGCTCTTGAAACTCTTTCTACTTTAATCTAAATCACCAATCTTTATTTTGCGCAAGTGAAACTATGCACAATCAATCTACAATCCTTCTAACTTTCACAGCGCACACTATCACACCTCAAAAAGATATTAATAATTGATTATATATATCTGCAACTAGAGATTAGAACAACCGCATGTCGACTTCAACAAAATATAAAACATTTATAAACTGTTGGCTCAATCCATAAATAATTATTAATGTGAATCAACCAATGTCAACTAAAAAATAGTGAAAACTCAAAACAACATCCAGAAACACAAAACACCTTGAAAAATTATTCTTTGAATATCTGTAATATGCTAGAATCACCCTGTTGGCCATTTTTTTGGATGTCCTACTTTAGCTTACCAATTAACACAAATCTTCAATCTAACTTTCAGTATAGGTAAATACTGAGATGCAAATAGGACAACTGATTAGGGTTTCCATCAATAACAACTCTAGATGACTTGTGTAGTGTCTCTTGCCAACAGTTGTGTCATAACTAAAAAATTCATCATGTGTTAATGAAGAAATGTCAAAATGTGCAACAATGCAACCCCGAGGAGTGAATGATGTGCATGTGACACATAGACACTATGCATAGTATCAATGAAGATGCATTGGATTAACAAGTTATTTTAGAGGCATTACATTCATATATGACAATCCATATGCACTAGAACCATACACAAAGATGAAAATGTAAGGACCTAACAAATTAGGACTGAAATTTCCCTTTTGATTAGGCAAGGCATTTACGTTTCTTTGATTCTTGTAAAGAACCAAGTCACCTACCTTGAAATTCATAGGAAGAACACCATGATTATACTATTTAGATAATGATCTTTGATAAGATTTAACATGGTCAAGGGCTTGTAACTGGCACTGATCAAGCATATCAAGCTGATGAAAATGATTAGATCAACAAGTTTCACATTAACTAACCCTTTAAGGGAAACCGACAAAGATGAAGTTTCCAACTCCAAAGGCATGATAGCTTCGATGCCATACATGAGGTTGTAAGGTGTTGTTCTCATCATTTCTTGAAAACTCACATGATATGCCCACAAAGTTATGTCAATTGAATATGCTAGTCCTTATGATGTTTATTTATTATTTTTCAAAGAATGAGCTCAAGATTTTTATTAGATGCTTCTACTTGGTCATTGGATTGAGGATAATACAATGTAGAGAATCTATGTTGAATGTGAAATCTCTCTAGTAATTGCTTCACTTGTTCTTAAATGGTGTATCATTATTGAAAACTAAGGTAGAAGGCAATCCAAAGTGAGCAATGATGTTATTTAGAAGAAATAGATAGATAGCTTCAGTGGTCATGGATTGAAGTAGGACAACTTCAACCCACTTTGTGAAGTAATTGGTAGCGGTAATGATGAAGACATGTCCTTTAGAAGGAGGTGATATTTTTCTAATAATATCTAATGCCCATTTTGTAAATGGCCAAGGAGAGGTCTAATTCTATAACTCTTGAGTAGGAGCGTGAATAAGATGGCTATGTTGTTGATATTATAAACACTTTTTGAAAAAATCGAAGGAATCTTGTTCCATTATTTTCCAAAAGTATCCCATGTGAATTAATTTTTGCACTAGGGATTTACCACCAAACTATCCACCCCTAGAACCTGAATGGGATTCCTTAAGGTCAAGGGGTATTTTTGCTTTAATGAGACATCAAAGAAGTAAACCATTATAATATTTTCAATAAAAAATGTCTAAAAAAACAACATAACAAACTGATAGCTTTCGTATATGAGTGTGATCATTCTTCGTCACATCATTAGGAAAGTTTCTAGTCTTTAGATAGTTGTATATACTAGAATACCATTCTCTCGAGTCTACGTTAGAAAACATGAGAGCATCAGATTTAGACTAGTAAAAAAAAAAGGAGGCCGAAGAATATGAACCACAAAGTGGTATTCTTTCATATCCTTTTTTGAAGGTACCAGGGAATTAGTGCTCAACATGGCATTCACATGTTAGCTTTCCTTCATAAGGACACTATCTATTGTGAAAGAGGCGAGCCGATTAAGGACAAAGAAAAGTCTCAATATTGAGACAAATTACTTTGCTTAGCCTGATAGGTTTCCATAATCTGATTCAAAATAAGCTCAAAGTCACCATGTCTATGGAGATGTTTTATATTTAACATAATAATGGCACACAAGCTGAGAATGAGGGCTTCATACTTAGCAATGCTATTGGTATAGGTGAAATCCAATTGAAAGGAGAGAGGGATTGGCTTACCTTCAGGTGAATTATAACTACACCCACTCTAGAGCTAGCCTGAAATCTCAATCCATCAAAGTACATCTCCCATAAAAGATCATGATTAATTGTGAAAATATCTTTATTAAGGAATAAATCAAGACTAGGGAAGAAATAGGGTGAAGGATTGTTTGCTAGTTATCAACAACTGCTTGACCTTTTATCTACTTTTGGGTTATGAAATTTATGTCAAACTTTGAAAGAAACATTACCCACTTTGCTAACCTTCTAGCAAGTTTGGAACTAGAGAAGAAATACTTCAAAATATCACTTTTCACAATAATATGTGTTTTAGTTGAAGAAGGTAGTGCCTTAACTTCTATGTTGCAAATATGAGAGCAAGGATTTTTTTCTCCATGCAAGAATAATGGGTTTCACAATCAATGAGGACATGAATAATGTAGTAGACCACTCATTCTCTCTCAGCATCATAATACTAACTGAGGAAAGCCACCAAAGCATATGGTGATGGAAAAAGGTAAAGCAAAAAGTGTCTATCTTGCATAGCCAACATTAATATGGGAGGATTGGCCAAATAAGTTTTTATTGAGTCAATATATTTATAGCACTCCTCATCCCATATAAAGAGAACATCATTAATAAATGAGTGAAAAGGAGGGTAAGATTAGCCAATTGAGATATAAATCTATGAATTTCCTGAATCTTCCCTTGTAAACTCTACAACTCAAAAATGTTCCTAGGTGGAGGCATATTAACAATTGCATCAATTTTATTCGTGTTGACTTTGATTGCATGATGTGAAACTATGAATCACAAATTTATTCCCGCATCTACACCAAAGACACACTTAAGAGAATTAACCCTCATCTTATAGAGTCAAATCCTTTCAAAAATAAGATGAAGATTCCCTACGTGATCTTGGCGAGTTATAGATTCCGTAAAGATATCATCAACATAATCTTCTAGGATTTCATGAATGAAATCATGAAAGATTAGGGTCATTTCCCATTGGTAAGTTGTGCTTGTATTCTTTAATCCAAACGACATGAACACATAACAAAAGGTACCCCAAGGGGTAGTGAAGGTTGTCTTATACTAGTCTTCTAAGTTAATATGGATCTGATTATAGCTTGAGAAGCCATCCATGAAGGACAACAAGGCATGGCCTACAGTCAAGTCTACAATCATATCAATATTAGGTAATGGAAAATCATCTTTAAGAGAAGCCTTATTGAGATCATGAAAGTTAATACATATACGGATACAACCATTAGGTTTACTAACAACAACAATATTCAAAATCCAAGATGAGTAGTTGATTGGATAGATAAAGATTGCTTTTAATAGCTCTCTATCTTGGTCTTAACCAACAAGGAAACCTTAGGATTGATCTTTCATATTTTTTGATTAATGGGCTTGGCATCGAGACATAAGAAAATATTGTGAATCACCATAGACTCATCAATACTGGGCATATCCTCATATGACCAAGCAAAGATATCTAGGTGAGAGTGTAAGAGGTTAGAGTGTTCCTTAGCTTCTTCAAAAGAAAGGAACTTCTCAATCTTGATCAACTTTTCAAAATATTTAGGATTCATGAAAAATTCAGTAGTATCCCCTTGGAGAAGGGGACTATGGTCTTCATGATGTGGTATAGGGACACCATCATCAATATTCTATAGAGGTGCCTCCTCATCCATATTCAAAATAGATTCACCAAAGTACAACTATTTACTCAGATGATATGGGAATCATCATTTATGGTGAAAGGAGGGAAAGTGGGAGTAGAAACCTAAGAATTATTCTAGTGCTTCCTCTAAGGATAAAACATCTAAGTGAACTTATTTAGCCTCTGCCCCATCCTCTATCAATTTGGGATGTACTAGATTAAGGGGTTCAACTAAAATCATTTTAACACTCCACCAAGGTTTTTGCTTAGAATGTTCAATAGAGCATCCCAAACCAAAATAATCCTTTCGATGCTTACATTGGATAGGGACTTGAATTCCTTGCTCAATACATCTAAGGACTTTGTGCCCGTAACTATATTGAGAAATGAGCCTGTACCTTGGACCGTAGCATGTTTAAAAAGCTTCATAAGGTAATGGTTCTATGTAGAGAGCATAATTCCACAAATGGACATCAAATTCATTTCCAAGGCAACAACCATCTTCCTTCTTCGATTCACAAATGTTAACCTCCTTAGTGGGAGAAGGATTATCCTCCTTGGTAGGGGAATGACCAGTTTCCTAAATAGGATCACAACTTTCCTTCTCAATAGGAGTTTGATCCATTTCCTTAATATAGGTGTTTGAGGTTATTGGAAGTTTAAGATGAATGAGATTCACTTTGTATTCTCCAATGAAGAATTTGGAGAATTTTAAGGATCCCCAATCATCACCAAGAAATGCATTCGATTCAGAAGAAGAGGTAGAGGGGAAAGACTTAGGACTTTCTTCTTTAGGTTGCTCCTCTTTAGTGACATTCACTCTGGGGACAACCTTAATAAATGGTATCACTGAGGAACAAGTCATCACATCAAAGGTTAGTGATGGCATATAATTCTTGAGAGTGGAAACAAGTAAAGCCTAACTAGCTACTATCAACTCATAGAGGTGAATAGCCTTAGGGTCAATTGTGACCATGACCACTTGATTGTTTGCTACAAATTTCAAAGAATGATGTAGAGTAGAAGTTACAACACCCATATAATGAATCCAAGGTCTCCCCAAGAGAATATTATAATGTAAGGGGCCATTCATCACTAAACCAAGGTGGGTAAGGTAATGGGGCCCAAATGCAAAGGAAATATTATCATGCCTAAGGCTTGTCGACTAGCATTATCAAATCCATGAATATACAAAGAAGAAGTAGCTAAAGAAGAAGAATCAATCTTAATCTTAGGTAGTAGATATATACCACAAATGTTGAGGGCTAAATCAGTATCAATGATGGTACATCTAACACCAAAACTATTAACATTAACTATGATCATTAAATGGTTTTCTTGTTTTTGCACATCTGGGGGTGGAAGATCTTGCAGATAGAATGTGATATTCAGAAAATCCACATGAATATGAGCCATCAACACATTGACATCCATTGGCCTAGTGGAAGTAGGTAAGAGGATCTTCTACAAGGCTTCTTGAAGCATTCCTTGATAAACTTGAGTGTTTTGAAGAAAATCCCAAAGCGAGATCTTAGCAAGAGTAACATGAAGTTGCTTGACAAGATCATAGTCTCTAGGTGCTTTAGTTGTAGGTTTAGGTGCTAAAGGAAGACTTGGTTGAGAAGGTGGTAAAAAATTAGGAACTTGAGTAGGTTGAGGTTTAGGAATAGAAGATTGTTTATCCAAATTCTATTTATTCCTAGGTCCTACCACAATAATGGGTTACACTTTCTAGGACATGTTTTTCTCCTAAAACTACATATTTTTGAAAAATATATTGATTTGAGCCTTTAAAGGTTCCATTTAAATGATTTTAATTAAAGAGGGTTTTACCAAACCCCCTTGTATAGAACTCCATTAGTTTTAAACCATGCCTATAGTGGAGTCTCCTCTACACCTATCAAAATAATGATAAAAAACCACTTTAGATTTACCTTTTGGGGGATCAAATGAATTCATTTAAAATTTATGTTTTGCAAGTATGTATCCCTTATTATAAGCTTCCCAAAAAGTATAATTTTAAATATATTTCATTTGAATATTATATTTATTTTTTATTTCTTGTGAATGTAGGTTTTTCAATGAACATCAAGGTATTTGTTTCACACATATAAAAAAATAGGAAAATAGAGAATTTTTTTTTCTAACAAACACATGTGCACTAGGTACTAATGTCCTTATTCCAACAAAAAAAGAAAAAGGTAATTAAAATGCACAAAATAAAATTTATGTGGTCTTAATTACACCTCTATCCAAATTATAATTACTTTGACTTGGAAAACTAATTAAAAGAATATGTAACAAAAATTTATGAAAAATATCCATGCACTAGATATTGGTGAAATCTATATTTTAAAAATTAGAATTATATCCTTTCTATAAAAAAATTTATGTAGTCTGAAGTAAACATCACTTTTTAAAAATGTTGTTTAGTAGAAAAAATAAGTTATTAAACATTACATAAAAGGATTCACAATTTTTTTTTTTAAATTTAAATAAATATAATTAGAATCTACACATGAAATCTCACAAATTAGTAGTTTGCTTCATCTTCAAATTCTTAATGGTTTAGCTGCTATAAGTGTAAGAAAGTGAAGATCTGATTGAAATATGTTGATTCCAATGTCAAGTTTGCAAAAAAGTGTAACCCATTATTGTGGGATAACCTCCTCCTAGTATTATATGTGTGCCCAATATAAGAAGTGGAGTATGTGGCTTTAACAAACCTTGAATATAAATCCAACAAATCACTATGATATGGAATCCACAAATAGAATGAATCCTCTTAGGAGATGGGCTAGTCAAAGTCAAATAAACAATGGGTCTCTTAGGCCTTGGAGAAGCCACTGAGACTACAACACTCACCGAATCTTCATCTTGCAAAGACGAAGTTTTTTTGGAAGATCTATAGGTAAGGGAAGGTTCTTCTAAGAAATCATCTAGAGCATCATCTAACATATCAAAATATTCCTTAGAGAAGGTATTATCATAAACATTAAAACATTCCAAAAAAAAATCTAACATGGTTCACGTTGAGTTCACCAAAATGCGAGATAAAGGGGATTCACTTTCATGAGTCTCTTCATTCTCAAGAGAATCCTAGTGACTGAACTTCCCTTAACCACCTCAAATGTTGTTGAATGAAAAAATTGCAAAGAAGACCATATACAAGATACTTATTCTACAAGACAGCTTCAAAATCCAAGAGAGCAGGGTTTTAAGACTTCTTCCCTCAAAGGAAGATCTCTCAGCCAAAGGACTACAATGCAGTATTAGGATACCAACATGACACACTAGAGTCCGAAGGACATGCTGGTGTTCAAAGAAAACAAAGAACTCAAACCTTTATTAGAATATTTTGAACCCTACTATCTTGCATAGATATGAGGTTTATTTAATAGACTAACTAAAAGGAAGAAGAAAATGAGATAAAGTACAAAGGAGAGCTAAGATAGAACTTACAAATGACCAAATGTTTGAAACCCTCCTCCAAGCTCCACTTCGACAACATACACACAAGATGAATAGGGGAAAATTTTGGGGTTGTTTCAGGGCTTACCACAACCAAACCTCCTATTTTGGTGTTCCCACCTCCACATATAGTAGATAGATAGAGAGAATAAACAAAATAGACAAATAGGAAGTGGTGAAAACAATCACTACTTGAGGAGGAGAACTCACACAACCAAATAGAAAATGAACAAAGAAATCTAATCTATTCACAAATATATAAGAGCAAGAGAGCATTACCAATAGTCCTCAACTCTCTCTTGAACTCATGGACGCATGTTGAATGCTTGCTAGATAGATTTGTTTGTTGGTGGGACCTCAGTCTGGCAAAGCTTTGCTTGTAGAAATGATGTTGCAAAGAGTAGAAGAGGTTGAGAATAGAGTGAAATTGAGAAGAGAAGTTAAAGAATGAGATAGAACCCCCAAAATGAGATCCAAAGGGTATTTTTGTTGCATGCAAGGGCTAGAGGAGCTGTTACACTTGAAAACCTGACTATAGGGACATTCCAAAGTCAAGATTTTGAGATTCCTCATTTCAAACATAGAAAATTGCTAGGATGCTAGCATGTTGCACAGATTTCTACAGACGAAGTAGGTGTCCAACACATTAGTTTTTAGGAAATGGGGTGTTAGATAGTTATTGGTTCATCATTGGACCTCATAGAATTGGAATCACAAAATTGTGACCCATAAGGCTCTTATCATAGATGTGCTAAGGTGTAATAAATGTAAGGAAAAGTGATAAAATGTGAAATTGCTCCTAAGGTGCAATTTTACAACATTGCAAAAACTCAAATTTGAGGTCAGCTCAAAAATCAAAAGAAGCTACCTAGGTGAGAAGAATGCTCAAGAAGCTACAAGTGTTATAGATGATACGAGATCAAGTGTAACACATTTCTAAGAAGGAGTGGCATCTTGAACGAGTTACCCTTTGGTATGTGTACACAATGCCAAAAAAAATTCATGGTCACATGCTCATGGCATTGATGGATTGGTGGCATACTACCACCTCAACATTCTAGTTGTCAACAAGTGATATGACTATCACCATAGAGGATGTATATTGCATCACCGACCTACCCATCCTTGGATGGTGACTGGCTCTAGATGATAGGCACTTTTCTCACAAGAATGCTAAGGAAATATAGTACTCTTCAAGGCACCAAGATAGTGGTGACAGGACTAGCCACATATATAGATGTTGGTTCAAGCAGGGAAGCATAATGGTCCCCCTCATACAGTGAGCAATGGTAGTCATAGTGGCCATGTGGGTCACCATGAATGGGTGTGGATCTCACCTTCACAAGGGCCTCATCCATACCATCAAGGTGATGAAGGATCACTAAATGGTCTTTGTGTGGGGCCACAAAATGATCATGCACATGTACCATGAAATGGAAAAGTTCATCCACTATGAGTATGTGAGCCCCACCACATTAACCCTACTACAAGTGTGGGCTTTTGCTCACATTACATGCACTTGACCAGCCAAGTATCGCCAAGTGAGGGACTATATAGTTCCCATGGCTCCTTGGTATGAGCTCATGTGATGGTTTAGGAATGAGGACCTTTTGTTTTGGAGATTACAGTTTGGCACCCTATGGGCCAACCAAATTTGATGGCAAATGTATAAATTGTTTAGATTGGTGAAAACTATCTCAATCCAAGGGACCATCCTAGAGGCCTATAGGCTAGCTTCAACAAGGTGACGTGCCCATCTCTTCAAGCTAGTTGTATACCTTAGGATAGCCTACGAGAAGGCATAGGTCGAGGTTTTCAAAGGGTTTTTGATGCTAATGTTGTTGTGGGCTAGAGGGTTCAATTATTGTTCGAGCTACATGTCATGCCATCTGAAAGAGATGAGGTGAGGATGAGAGCTCAGAGTGTCGTACAAGCACATGATGCTATTTAAAGCCAACTTGATAACCTTAGAGGACATGAAAGAATTGAAATGTTGATATGTGATCCACACCTATAGGAAGCCTTGAGGAGAGTGGAGCTGCAGATAGCCTCCCTATGGGGTGAGATTAGAGGACTACGGGTAGGGATGTTATCCTTGTAGTTGTATAGATCTTGCTCTGTCTCCACCATCGAGCTGAGATGATAGCCACCATGAAAGATAAAGGTATTATGGAGCCATGTGCTTGGACAATAGCTTCTTATTTTGATATACACTAGTTTTATAGAGATGATAGATATGTTTTGTATAGAATTATTTTGTATAGATATTTGACACATATATAGTCGCCACCTATTTTAATGACAATGGCACAATACATGTACATGACATACATTTTATATTCATATATACATACATGAAATTATTATTTCGATGTCATGGATTTATTGTTTATGTGTATGCTTTCTACTTTCATACATGATTATGTGATGGATGTTATACTTATGAATGTATGTTTAGATTAGATGCTATGATGATCTAATAAACACGCATGGTTGTATGTTAATTAAATACAATGATGATATAATTGTCTAACCAAAAGATGTAATGGATGCACAACATAATAAAACACATGTATGTATGCCTTTCACACACACACAGTCACATAATAACACAAAATCTACTAATGTGTTGATGAAGGAATGCCAACATAAGATATACTACAATCCACTAGGGATGAGTGTTTCATATGTGACTCATAGAAACTATGCATAGAATCCACAAAGGTGCATCACATTAAAAGGATATTTTAGACGCATCCCATCCATAGATGACAATCCATAGGCACCAAAACCATATGCATAGATGACAATGTAAGGGCCTAACCAATTAGGACTAAAATTTCCCCTTTGATCAAGTGGTGTATTTACATTTCTTTGATTCTCATAAAGATCTAGGTCACCTAACTTGAAATTTTTATGAAGAACACCCTGATTATAGTGTCTAGATAGTGATCCTTAACACGCTTTAAGATGGTAAAGGGCTTACAATTGGTGCTCATTGAGAAAATCAAGCTAATGCAAATGATTAGACTAGTAAGTTTCATCATTAGTTTACCCTTTAAGGGAAACCTGTAAAGAAAAAATTTCCATCTCCAAAGGAATGATAGCTTTAATGTCATATACAAGGTTGTAAGGTGTCATTTCCATCGCCATACATACACTTGTGTGATATTCCCACAAAGCATATGTTAACTGAGGATGTCGATCTTTACCATGTTTTTTTACTATTTTTTGAAGAATGAGCTCAAGATTTTTATTAGATGTCTTAGCCTAGCCATTGGACTAAGGATAGTAATGTGTAGAAAATATATGTTGAATATGAAACTTCTCTAGTAATTTCTTCACCTCTTTGTTCTTGAATAGCATACCATTGTCAGAAATAAGGTTAGAAGGAAATCAAAAGTGAGCAATGATATTGTTTAGAAGAAAACTATAGATGGATTCAATGTTTGTGGATCAAGGTGGAATAGCTTCAAACTATTTCATGAAGTAATCCATAGTACTGATGATAAAGATATGTCCTTTAGAAGAAGGAGGTGATATCTTTGAGATAATATCCAACCCCTATTTTGCAAATGGACAAGGAGAGATTTGATTCTAAAGCTTTTGAGCATGCATGTGAATGAGATGACTATGTTGTTGACATTACAAATACTTCTTGAAAAAGGCGAAGGAATCTTGTTTCATCATTTACCAAAAGCATCCCATGTGGATTATTTTTTGCACCAAGGATTTACCACCAAAATTTCCTCCCCTAGAGCTCAAATGGACTTCGTTAAGGGAAAGGGGTATTTCTACTTTAGTGAGACACTAAAGAAGAAGACCATTGTAGTATTTTCAATAAAGAAAATTTGATAATAAAACATAGTGGACTATGTGAGTGTGATCATTCTTCATCGCATCATCAAGAAAGCTCCCAATCTTTAGATAGTTGTAAATGTTGGAATACCATTCCTTCAATTCTATGCGAGCGCACATGAGAGCATTAGATTCAGGTTGATTAGAAACAAAAAGAGAGTGAATAATGTGAACCAAAAAGTGGTATTCTTATATGTCCTTGTCCAAGGGTACCAAGGAGCCAACACTCACTATGGCATTCGCATGTAATTTTTCTCTCCTAGGAATGTCGTCTATAGTGAGGGAAGAGAGGAGATAAAGTAAGGAAAAATCCAAATCGAGATACTAAGACAACTTAATTTGATTCATGGTAATTTTAGAGTCACCGTTTATACAAAGATGTTTTATGTTCAAAGCAATAGCAACACACAAACTAGCAATAAGGGATTCATACTTAGTGATATTATTAGTGCAGTGAAATTCTAATTGAAAGGAGAGAGGGATTAGTTTACCCCCAAGAAATATTAATACTACACCCACCTTGAAGCTACTTTGACATCTCAATCCATCAAAATAAATCTCCCACACATGATCGTGACTAACTCTAAAGAGGTATTCATCAAGAAATAAGTCCATAATAGGGAAGGAGTAAGATGGAGCGCCCGCCAATTGATTGGAAACTGTTTGACCCTTTATTCATTTTTGAGTCATGAAATTTATGTCAAACTTAGAAAGCAACATCACCCATTTCTCCAACCTTCTAGCAAGTTCATTTTTGGTGAAAAAATACTTTAGAAGATCACTTTTCATGATGACATGAGTATCAACATGGAGAAGGTAATGTCTTAGCTTCTACATTACGAAGATGAGAGAAAGATATTGTTTCTCCATGATGGAATAACAAGTTTCGTAATCAACAAGAACACAAATAATGTAATAGAGTACCCTCTCTACCATCATCATCGTATTGAGCAAGCAAGGCTACTAAAGGATAAGGTGATGTGTTGATATAAAGTAGAAAGCATCTATCTTGCATAGCCAACATTAGGATAGAAGGATTGAGTAGATAACTTTTGATTAACTCAAATGCTCTCTAGCACGCATCATCCCATATGAAACAAACATCTTTCTTCATCACGCATGTGAAAGGAAGGGTATGATTAGCCAACTAAGATATGAATCTATGAATTTTTTGAATCTTCCTTTGCAAACTCTATAACTATGAGATGTTTCTAGGTGGAGGCATGTTAACAATCACATCAATCTTATTAGTGTCAACCTCAATTCCATGATGAGATACTATAAATCCTAAAAAATTTCCTATATCTATGCCAAAGGCGTAGTTAAGATGATTCAACCTCATCTTATATAGTCAAAGCCTTTCAAAGATGAGATGAAGATTTCCTATGTGATCTTGATGAGTTATAGATCTCACCAAGATATCATCAACATAATCTTCTATAATTTTGTGAATGAAATTGTGAAAGATTAGCCATATCCCATTAGTAAGTTGTAGACATATTAGAAGGTACCCCAAGGTGTAGTGAAGGTTGTCTTATATTGATCTTTTGAATTAATACAACTCTAGTTATAGCCTGAGAAGTCATCCATGAAAGACAATAGGGCATGGCCTATAGTAGATTCTACAATCATATTGATATTAGGTAATAGAAAATATGTTGCAAATATGGCCTATGTTGCTAATTGGTTATCAACTGGTTGTTGTTTTCATTAATGTTATGGATGTAGGTTATTAGCTATATATGTCAATGATATTGAGAAAATTGTAATGAAGAAAGGTTGTACATATTCAATGGTAGTTCTAGGTTTTTCTCATATGTTGGTATGGTTCGAATATGTTGATCATGATTGTTGGAAGTTGTTATATCTAGATTTTTGGATTCAGGATTGTTGTACAATGTGAGTTATGTTCACCAGTTGTGAACTGTATTTTTCAGTATTTTTGGCTGAGGTCCAAGAGAAATGTAGATGCTCTGGATTTCTTCTTGTCTAAGTTTTATGACTTGTGGTTCTGAAGTTAAGATGATATGGTCATGTTGAAGTTAATTTTTTTATCTAGAAGGGTTGGATCGTGCTAAGGATGCATGTACTTAATTTTTTTGTGTTTTACATTGGTTTGGTTGAACTTGTGTTTAACACTACTTTCAAAGTTTGTTGAAGCATGTTGAAGTGTGTGTTTGGGTTATAGTAATTCTAATTCTATCTTAGAATGTTTTGGTGTCAACCTAATTTGAATTTATAAATATATATTGTGTGTGGTCAACTTTGGATATGTTTCAAAGTTGAAGATGGTATAAATACAGGATGAGATATTGTTGGAAAGATATGCACATGCAAAGGAATAGATGTGATATTGATGTGAAATAGATGTGAAGTAGAATATGTGGTTGATAAGATCAGTGCGAAGTCTAATTATGAGTTTTCTAGTAGTTAGTTAAAGGTGTACTATATCATTCAAGCGTGTATGCAAGTGTGTGAGAAAATTGTGGTGGAAATC
Source organism: Sequoia sempervirens (assembly GCA_007258455.2). Lineage (NCBI taxonomy): Eukaryota > Viridiplantae > Streptophyta > Pinopsida > Cupressales > Cupressaceae > Sequoia > Sequoia sempervirens. The sequence continues at coordinate 538,976,669 of VDFB02105785.1, read as the reverse complement.
TCTAATTGCATTGAGATTGTCTTCTCTTTGTAAGAAATTTATTTTATATTCTTTATATCTATGTGGTAGTGAGCCCTCTAGGTGGTTAACCCTTGTTGGACAATGAGTCCTAATCCAAATAGTGGGTCTTATGTTGGCAGTGAGCCTTTATATTTAGTTTTGATATTCTCTATATTGTGAGCTAATCCTAATTGTGGTTTTTTCCTTTGTCATAGAGTAAATTTGCACCCCATGCGCAAATTCACCTTTTTTCCTTTTTTCACTTTAGAAAACCAAGTTTAGAGGATAAAATCTACATATGCCCACTTCCTTGGTTCAACTTGGCACTTTTTTTGCATGTCAGTAGAAAGGAAACCATTGTGGACACTCGTGTGGTGCACATACGTTTGCATGGCACGCTAACATCCATAATGGATTCCTGCATCTAAAGCATGTAGAGATGTTACACTTTCTATTTTAAATGAGTTGTAACACCTCCACTTTGACCTCACCAACCTAAAATCACCTATTTCTCTACAAATTCACCATTTCTTCATGCATTTCCATCTTTTCCACACATTTCCATCTTTTAGGCATTCAATCCATCTTTTTAGCAATCCATCCAACATTCCATCCATCATTTTTGCAAGAAATTTTAGCAGCAATAACATTGTTCAATCACTTCAGTAGAACAAGTTTGGGATCACACCATTGTAGCAAAGGCTCAAGAACTCTTTTCTTCTCCCCATTAGCCTTGAGTACTTTTGGTGGAGGTGGTAAGCTTCCCATTCCTTTCCTCTATTACATTGGTTGAGTAGCACTTTTACTATTTTGAAGTGTTCTTATGATATTCCTTTAGCATATTTATCTATCATATCTATCTTGGTTGTACGTGGAAGTGAAAACACCAAAGCGGGGTTTGATTGAGGTAAGCCCCTATATAGCCCTTCCCCAACATTTTTCTCTCTTTTCTATGTGTAGGTTTAGGTGCTTTTTGGGGCTTGTTAGAAAAAATAACTTTTTTACAGGAATTACTTTTTTGGTATAACTTCCCTCACCCCTTTTTGTCTGCTTTATTCACATCATTGTCATATTTCAGTCTTCTATAAACTGTACCTTAAGTCGTCAGTCTATTTTTAGTGTTCTCCCCTACTTGTTCGATTTTCTGGCAATATGGATGCTAACACCTCTAAGAGATGCCAGTGTGTTATGTTGTCATCCCAGTTCTATGCTTTTGACCTTTGATAGAAAGCTCTTTGAGACACAAAGTTGAACCTGAAAGTTGACTTGCTTGGCTTCCTTGTTCATTTCAGATCTGCATAGTGATTGAAGGACCATGTAGTCCTCATCATTCTCATCCCTTATTTCTTGACACCCACATTAGCTAAGGTAAGTTTAGGAAACCATCCACTCTTGGCCCTCCATGACCTAGGGCCTTGAACATGGTTGGTGCCCCACTCTTACATTTTTGGTGAACTTGATGTGAACCACTGTCTATTCATCTATTAGTGTTAAAATAATTCTCCTATACCTTGTGATTGTTGTACTTTTGAGAGTTGCATGAGCATTACAACTCAATCAACAACTTCTGAGCACATCATTAGGAGAATTATATAACACCTTCTGATGGACATGTTGAAGGTCACTTTCAATTTGTCTACTGGTCTCTCTTCTAATTTCACTATTGGCCTTTTTGTAGTGTTTTCTCTGGTCCCACCCATAGTTTGGAGCAATTGTCAAGAGGGGAGTTAGGATTCTCTTAAACTAATCCTACTCCTCCTGCATCTCCCACACCATCATTAATGGACAAGCGAGAATTTAGTCAAATCCCTCTTGAATACGTCACCACCCTAAGCAAGAGGTTGGGTGATCTAGGAAATCACCTGCAAAGAAACTCGAGGATGGATAGAGCTTCTCGAGTCATTACTTGTCTAATATAAGAATGTGCTCCTTCAAGTAATCCACATTTTATACAAGGATCCTCTTTTGAAATACAAGAAGGGAAGTTGGGAGTACAAATTCCTTCCATCTCAATACACATATTTGATGTTGTGCCCTTAATCAACATTCCTTTCACATCCAAAAAACCTAAAAATATCAAAGTGAATAAGATCCCCTTGGGCTTTAGTTTCACCCCTCCTATCACCTTTAGTATTGGAGGTTTTGGCAAGGCGAGTGGTAGAGGCTTTGGTAGTGGTGGTGGGTTTAGAAGCAAAGGTGGTGCTAGTGGAAGCGGTTCCAGTAGAGGTCATGGTGGTAGCTCTGGAAGTGGAGGTTGCTTTGGTGGGGGCCACACTGGTGGCAGGGGTCACACTAGTGGTTCTGGTCATGGCTCTGGAGGAGGATCCTTTGGCCCTATATCCTCTAATGACCTTGTTCTAAATGCGATTATTCATAATATGGGTAGGATGCAGAGCCAGTTGGAAAGTCTTCCCAATCCTCTATCCAACTTATCTTTCAACCCTTTCTTTGGCATAGTCCTCTATCAACAACAATTCTAAACATTCCCTTTCCTTAAGGAGTGAAGACTCTAAAGCTTTGAGAAATATAGTGGCAAATAAAATCAAGTCACATGTGTTTTCCTTTAATGCCCTATGTACCAACTTCTTCCATCATGATGCATTCATTGCAAAAAAAATTCCATGATCCCTCAAGGATACAACACTAGACTGGTATTGTTCCTTGTTGGATAATTCTATCTTCTCTTTCAATCAACTTGTGAACCAATTCCTTAGACAATTTTAGGCTAACATCAGGCCGAAGATGACCTTCTCGGATCTTGTTTGGTGTAAACAAGGAGATAACAAAAAGATTACCAATTTCATAGTGTGATATCAAGTGCTCTTTTCACAAATGTCATACCCACTACCCGATTCTAACATGCAAAAGGTATTCTTGGGGAATTTACAAAGGCCTTGGCAAGAAAAGTTTACCCTTATGAAGTATCCTTCTTTCATGCATTTGTGTGTAGCTTTGTGAGAATATCAATAGACGGTTACTTAGTTTGGGGGACCTTCTTCATGTTCCTATTCTAAGGAAAGATCTATAATATCAACCTCTAGGAAAGGAAATTTTGTTATGAATGTGGTTGCCACCATAGACGACGATAATCTTAGACATAATAAGAAGTTTACAAAGTTTTCAGAATCTTATTCCTCCATCTTGAAATAGTTTCTAAGGGATAAGATCATAACTTTTCCAAACCCAATGCCAATTAAAAAACCTTACCCTAATTGGTATGACAAAAACATTTATTGTCAATACCATTGAGTTAATGGGCATGATACCAAACATTGTATGTGTTTGTGTCATGTGATATAGGATTGCATCGAGGATGGTACTATCCATCTCGATGGAAGCCAACAATGTACAAATAATTCAGTGGAAAAAGAGAATAGTGAATTGCAAATATACACGGACCCATTTCCATCGCACTCTGCAAATATGATTGTTGAGCCCACTAACTCTTTGACCCATTTTGAAGCCTATGTAAATATGGTCACAATTACAACTACCACACAATCTGCATCCAATTCCCCAGATATAACATTTACTTCACTAGATCTACCCTTGAACAATAAGCCCTCTCCTCTTTACATTCCTACTCACCTAAATGGTAACATTGTGACAAAAGTCTTGGTAGACCCCATGAGTTGAGTGAATGTTATCATGAAGGAAATTTTGTGGCTTAATTCATTACACAAAAAGAATATGAAGAAAAAAAATTGATCGTTCGCACACATGATGGTCTTTCATTAAAACCTTATGGCTCAATAACTTTTTCCATCCTAGTCAGGCCTAGGGCTGTTGACTTAGTTTTTGATGTCATCTCAGTGTCTGACCTCTTTAGGATGAAGCTAGGCATACCTTGGCTATCTTCCATGAATGAAGTTTCCTCCGTTATTCACAAATTCTTAAAGTTTTCTCATGAAGGTTTCATGCATGTAGTGCATGATACTAGATACTAGCCCTTGGTGTCTTGTGGTGGATACTTGTTGGATCATTTTTGGCCCACCCCAGTTGGTCCACTCCATCCAAGGATGGACCTACTTTACAATAATTATGTAAAGTATAAGAATAGTGGAAAGGAACAACCGAAACTGGCCCTTCCTATGATACACCAATTAGTTGCCTCTTCTTCTCGAATGGAAAAGGAAAAGCCTGTACTGACTGCTCCCTCTTCTCAAAAAAGAAAGGAGGAGTCCATGTCAACTCCTGCTCCTTCCTATAAGGGAAAAGAAGAAATTTCCTCTTCTCAGACTAACACAAACTCTCCCCTTTCTTGGGAAGAGTATTGGATGAGTCATCCCAATGGCTATCCGCTAAGTCCAATGATTCCTCCTTGGCATAGACCCAAGTTGAGGATCACATATCTCCCTAATGAATATTTTGGATTGTGGTACTACTTATATGGAAGAAAGAGAGGTTCCAGAAGGGAATTCAATCTAAGACCTCCTACTGCTACTACTTTCAAAGCAGCAAGTGGGAAGAGGCTGGCTACTAAGGCTCTTGAGCTAACTCTTCCCACTATTTCTCAACTTGGTCCCCTTGCTCCCATACAGGAGTCCATTCCTCTACTGGAGATAGTTGCAGTGGAAACTCTCATGACCAAGTAGGAGCCTTCCATCCATGTACAACATCTTGCCTCTAGCTATAAGAGTCAAATAAATCACCTTGTGTGTGAGCACAAGTGCTAATGAAAGGCTCTTATGGTTAACCAAGCCACTCTACAAAGGAAGGAGGAAGAGGAGAGGACTGCCCCTGTCTCAAGGTCTACTATAGTGCCCTCCTCTCTTCTCCCCTTTGCTTCTATTCTAGTTAGTTCTACACCACCTTTGGCTCCCTTAGTGAGTACAAGGGAACCTATACAGGTGTCCATTGCTCCTTCGGTGGAGTTGCCTTTGTTAGCATCTATTCTAAATGTTTCACCCTTTCCAAAACCTATAGACATGGAAAACACTTCGATAGTGTCTACTATGGTTCTCTCTACATCCTCTTCCTTTGTACCTCTTGCCTCACCTTTGGGGAGCTCACATCTACTAATGAGGAAAAATCTAGAGAGTAGCTCTTCCGATAGTGGAGAATACAAGAGGAGCCCACCTTCTCCACAAGGTGGCTTCATGTTGACTTGTTACGTCTTAGAAAAAAAACTAGTCCTGGCTTCTCTTGAGTTTGTCACCGGCCTAGAACCACTCAATGATGGATCTTAGGAGCGCTCTCTTCCATCTGCTAGGATTAAGCATGGAACTCTTGTGAGGTGTCTATTCAATTTGGTGGATGAATTTCTAGCCCTATCAATGATCTTTTCCAAATCGTTGACCCTTACTCCACAAGAGGTAAGTGGAGAATACATTGAGGGGCCTTCTTCTTTAGCCCTTGTTGTAGGAGGGTCATAAGTTCCTCCCCTTGACATTGCACCATTATAGGCTCATTTGCTTTCCCCATATGATGATTTAGAGTGGGAAGCGGATGACCTCCTGGTTGATCAATGCTAGGGGAGGACCTCTCTTCTTTATTTATAGATTAGATATGTGTTTGTGATGTGTTTCCCCCATAACTATAATACATGTTCCTGGATGACCCATGTCACCCTTGTTAGTACTTGTATATAGGCTTGTTTTTGTGTTGTAAACCTTATTCTATTTGTATGATCATTCTTCCATGTTTTTGCTTTATTTTTGGTAAACTGGGGAGGATGCAAAGCGTTGGGGCAATTTAGGCTTCCCTTCCATGTTGAACGAATTTTTTTATTTTTACTTTATTTTCCATGCATTCTTCTTGATCTGGTTGGGGATTAATAATCTTTCTTGTTGCATCGCGGTTACCTATTGTATGAGCTTGGATAGATCTGACCCCACAAAACTAGATCCCCTTATGCTCTTCATTTTTGTTTCTCTCATTTACTTTTTTTTTTATCTTTCTCTCTTTTTTGCTTGATTTGTCCCTTTCATGTGAGACAACTCCACATCCTCATCATTTGGATTTTCAAAAATGCATTCATTGCTAAATGAATCTTTTCTAGAAAACCATTGCAAGCATTCCTTTTTTGAAGATGGTATTCAAAACAAGGGATCCTTTTGAAAGAATTTGAAAACTCCTCCAAAGTGGGAATTGTTTTAATCTTCCCCTCGCATGGGGGCATATCCTTCCTTTCAAATTCCTTGATAAAGTGATTCCTTGATGATGAGTTGATTCAGAGATGAAAACATCTCTTTCAAACTGTGTGTCCCTTGAGTGGACCCCCTTCTTCGTTCTAGGTTCCCGAGGGACCCCTTCGAAAGCTTTCCTATTTGTTGACAGTCTACATGACTATCTACTTGCCTACCTGTGTGGCCACTTCCTAACATGTTTTATCTAAGGATAAATGTGTCACCACTTTTGACTCTGTGAAGTCTACTTCCTTCACTTTCCTCCACAAGAAAGATCTTGGGGGATACCTCCCTATAGAATCAAGCACCTATAGGGTGCTTCCTTTGAGCTTCCTCCATGCAAGAGATCTTGGAGGTCGCTTGAGAACCTGTAAGATGCTTTCCTTTGGTTTCCTTCATGCGAGAGAGCTTGGGGGACACCTCCTTCCAAGACTGAGAACCTGTAGGGCACTTTCCTTAGATGTTCTTCATGTGAGAGATCTTGGAGAATATCCTCCTTGTAGGTCAGGGGGTCTATAAGAAACTTCTTGGGCTTCCTCTATGTAAGAGATCTTAGGGGATGCCTCCTTAGAGGTCGATGGATCTGTAGGGTGCTTTCTTTCTTTAGCTTCATGGTTCTGAGAAGCTATGAAGTCCTTTTCTTGTCCTACACTCTCGAGTTCACTAGATCATGGCCTACTTCCTCGTCGGTACAAGAATACATTTCTAACCCTATTACTACTACTTCAATGTACTTTACCAATCATTCATCATTATTTGTGCCTACTAAAGTGGGGGAAAAATGTGATAGAGTAAATTTTCACCCCATGTGCAAATTCCCCTTTTTGCCTTTTTCCACTTTAGAAAACCAAGTTCAAAGGCTAAAATCAGCATAAGCCCATTACATTGGTTCCACTTCGTGCTCCTTTTCCATGTGAGTAGAAGAAAAACTGTTGTGGATGCCTACATGGTGCATAGCGTCTATGTGGTGCATTAATTTCCATAAAGCATTCTCATGTCTGAAGCATGTAGAGACGTTACACTTTCTATTTTGAGCTAGTTGTAATGCCTCCACTTCAACCTCACCAACTCAAAATCACCTTTTTCTCTAAAAATTCACCATTCCTTCATGCATTTCCATCTTTTCCACACATTTCCATCTTTCAGGCATTCAATCCATCTTTTCATCAATCCATCCAACATTCCATCCATCATTTTTGTAAGTACTTTTAGTAGCAACAACATTGTTCAATCACTTCAGTAGAGAAATTTTGGGACCACACCATTGTAGCAGAGACTCAAGTACTCTCATCTTCTCCCCATTAGCCTTGAGTTCTTTTGGTGGAGGTGGTAAGCTTACCATTCCTCTCCTATATTACATTGGTTGAGTAGCACTTTTACTTTTTTGAAGTGTTCTTATGATCTTCCTTTAGCATATTTATCTATCATCTTTATCTTGGTTATACATGGAGGTGGAAGCACCAAAGTGGGATCTAACTGAGGCAGGCCCCTATACAACCCTTCCCCAACATTTTTCTCTCTTTTTTCTATGTAGGTTTAGGTGATTTTTGGGGCTTGCTAGAAAGAACTTGTTTGCAAGAATTACTTTGTTGGTATAACTTCCCTCACCCCTTTTTGTCCTCTTTATTTATGTCATTGTCATATTTCAATCTTCCATAAACTGTAACTTAAGCTGTCAGTCTATTTTTAGTGTTCTCCCCCATTTCTCAAATTTTTTGGCTGTATCGATGCTACCACCTTTGAGAGACACCAGTGCATAGTGTTGTCATCCTAGTTCTACACTTTCATCCTTTGACAGAAAGCTCTTTGAGACATAGAGCCAAACTTGAAAGTTGACTCACTTGGTCTCCTACTTCATTTTGGATACGTAGAGTGATTGAAGGACCATATAGTCCTCATCATTCTCATCCCTTGTTTCCTAAAACCCACATTAGTTGAGTTAAGTTTGGGCAGCCCTCCACTCTTGGCCCTCTATGACCTAGGGCCTTGAACATGGTCGGTCCCCCACTCTTACACCCTTATTGTGTTTTTTCCGTAAATATAGTGTTGTTTTGTATATATGGTTTTTACTTCTTTTAGCTTCCACATTTTTCACTTGATGATTAATCATATTAACAGAATAAAGTTCTGTGAATTATTATTGAATTAATCACTAGTGATTGTTGTAAAGGAAAAAATTTCTACAACTGATTCACCCCCCACTCTCAATTTTCTTTCTCAACAATTGGTATCAAAGCTATGTTCCTTGTAGAAGATCTTAACTACTTAAGGAAGGTCTGAGATGGTGAGCAAGATCACTATTGAGTGTCCTAGGTTTGATGGAACTAATTATGGCATCTAGAGAATAAAGATGGAAAGATATATAGAATATTGTGGATATGATGTTGAGAAATCTTACAATACTAAATATACTACTCCTACTAATGGTCCAAGTTTAGTTGATGAAATCAAGGCACATGATGAAAATAACAAGGTAGAGTATATTCTGATGAATAGTCATTTGCAATGCAAATTGATTAAAGTTTCAATTCTAAAGACTGCTCAAGAGGTTTGAGATGCATTATAAAAAATTCATGCAAGGAATGAAAAGGTCAAAGAAGAAAATTTACAAAAATTGGAAGCATAATTTGAGATCCTGCTTATGTCTAAATATGAGAACATTAAATACTATGTACAAAGAGTGGATGAGTTGGTAGGTGAAATGTGAGGACTTGGTGCAACAAATGGTGAACCTAGGATAGTGAAGAAGATTCTTAGAACTCTTCCCGATACATATAGTAAATAGGTATCCTCTATTGAAGAATGTGGATTACAAGACTTATAGTAAAGATTAGTTGTTGGGTACTCTAACATCATATGAAATGAGAAAACCAAATCTAAGAAATGAATCCAAATCAAAAAATTATCTTAAAGCCACAATTAGTGAAGATATGGATGAATAAAATCTTGATGAAGTAGAAGCTAACTTTGTGAGAAGGATGAAAAAGGTCTCTGGTAAGTATGAAGGGAAGTTACCTTTTAAATGATTTAGTTGTGGAGGAACTAGTCATTATGCTTCAAGATGTCCAGAAAAAACTAAGAGGAACAAAAAAAATAGATTCAACAAAGAAAACAAAGGTAAGAAGACCAACGGAGCATACTATGTGAATGAGAATTCTCTTATTTTTTATGAAGAATTTGATTATGGATATTTTGACGACAATGAATGTATTTTCTTAGATATAAAAGATGAATCTACTTCTGCTAATATTGAAAGACAGGTGAAAGAAAATACTCTGGAAAAGAGTGAAGCTATAGTGATTTTTTCTCTTCATTCTAAACAAGAAAAGAACTATTGGGTTGTTGATAGTGGTTGTTCACATCACATAAATAGTGATAAGAGTAAGTTTGTTAAGCTTGAAAATTATGATGGTGGCTTAGTTAAACTCAGAGATGATACTAGTGCTAAGATTTGTGGAATAGGTTTGGTTAGTTTTGATGACAAGCATAATATTGATGATGACTACTATGTTAATGGTTTAAGGCATAATCTCTTAAGTGTTGGATAGATGTGTAGTTAAGGATATAATCTTTATTTTGAGGATGAAATATGTGAATTCAAGAAAGGATTCAAAATAGTGATTGTTGCTGGTAAGAATTTTGAAGGAAATATTTAGCAACTTAAGGGTGTTGATGGAAATTGCTTTATAACTCATATTAGTGACAATTGGTTGTGGCACCAGAGGATGTGTCATATGAATTTTAATAATTTGGCAAGAATCATAGTTGTGCGTGTTGTAAGAGATCTACTGAGGATTACAAATCCTATTAATACTATTTGTAAGAATTGTCAATTTGGAAAGAAAACTAGGAACAACTTTAGATCAAAGGAACAATCTACTACTAGACTATTGGATTTGATTTACACTGATCTCTTTGGTACTACAAGAGTGAGAATTCTGCAAGGTGAAAGGTATTTTATGCTTTTGATTGATGATTACTCTAGATACATATGGGTTACATTTCTTAGAGAGAAATATGATACATTAGAAATATTCAAGGCATTTAAGGCTATAGTTGAAAATGAAGAAAATTTGAGGATAAAATGTTTAAGGTCTGATGGAGGTGGTGAATTTACTTGAAATGAGTTTAACATGTTTTGTGAAGTTCATGGAATAAAAAGGAAATTATCTACTCCTAGAACTCCTTAATAGAATGGAGTTGTTGAAAGGAGAAACAAAGTGATTCAGGAAGCTACTAGATCAATGATTACTGAGCCTAGTTTACTAGAAGTTTATTGGAGAGAAGCTATTCATACTATTGTTTATGTGTTCAATTGCGTTCAAGAAAAGGTTAACAATACAAAGACCTCCTATGAGCTATGGTGTGGAAGAATTCCTACGCTCAAGTATTTCAAGGTATTTGGAAGAAAACATTATATTAGAAGAGATGAAAATTTAGGGAAGTTTGATGCTAGATGTGATGAAGGTATCTTCCTTGGATAATCTACTAGAAGAAAAGTTTACAAATGTTTAAGTAAAAGGCTGAGAAAGATTGTACAAAGCACAAATTTCAAGGTGATTGAAGCATTGAAGAATTCAATTGAGGTTGATGGATATGTATCCGATGAACCTAATTCCATAGAAATTGAAAAAGTTGTTGAGGAATAGGAAAATCAAAATGCATAAATTTTGAAGAGAAAGCTTTGGTGATGTCCCTAAAGACACCTAAAATATGTGCAAAAGAATTATTTAGAAGATCAGATCATTGGAGGCAAGAGGAAAGGAGTTTTGACAAGAAATAGAGTTGTTGCTAATGAGATAAATTTGTGTCTACTTTCTGAAGTGGAACTGAAGTCAATGAGTGAAGCATGTAATGATGAAAATTGGATGAAAGCTATGAAAGAAGAATTTTGTGGATTGAGAAGAATCAAACTTGGGAGTTGGTCCCTAGATCGGTAGAAAAAAACATAATTGGATCAAAATGGGTGTTCAGAAACAAGTTGAATGAAAATGGAGAAGTGGTCAGAAATAAAGAAAGGCTTGTGTGTAAGGGCTACTCACAAGTAGAAGGTATATATTTTAAGGAAAATTTTGCTCCTGTGGCGGGGATGGAAGCTACTAGAATGTTCTTAGAATTTTGTTCTCACAAAGATTTCAAATTTTATTAGATGGATGTTAAGTTTGCATTCTTGAATGGTGAATTGGAAGAAGAGGTGTGCATGGAACAACCAGAAGGATTTCAATTGTTAGATAAATTGGATATAGTCTATAGATTGAAGAAGGCTTTATATGGATTAAAGAAAGCTCCTAAAGCTTAGTATGCAAGGTTGGAAATATATTTGATTCAACAAGGATTAAATAAAGGCATGAAAGATAGTAATCTCTATTTTAAAATTGAAAATAACAAGATCTTGATAGTAGTTGTAAATGTTGATGACATTATCTTTTGAGGAAATTAAACAATGTGCAAGATGTTTGTTGAAGAGATCTAAAAAGAGTTTGAGATGTCTATTTTTGGTGAGATGAATTTCTTTCTTGGGTTGCATATTAATCAAATAGAGAAAGGTATTTTTATTTCATAGTCAAAATATGTAAGAGAGATGTTGAAGAAGTTTGGAATGGATGGATCCAAATTGGTATGCACTCCTATGGTGAATGGATGCAAATTGAGCAAGGATGATGATTCACCTAATGCTGATTAGAGAAAGTACAAATATATGATTGGAGGATTATTGTATTTGAATACTACTAGATCAGATATCATGCATGTAGTTTGTCTTGTGGCTAGATTTCTAGAAGATCCTAGAGAACACATGTTGTTAAGAGGATATTCAGATATTTGAATGGCACTCTAGATTATGGCTTGTGGTATCCTTGGGATACTAACTTTACTCTAAGTGCTTATATAGATGCAGATTAGGTAGGTTGTGTTGATGAAAAAAAAGGTACAAGTGGTAGTGCATTCTTTCGTAGTTGTATATTGGTGTCATGGTTGAGTAAAAAGAAAGATTCAGTTTCTTTATCTTCTGTTGAAGCTAAGTATATTACTATTGCATCTTGTTGTACACAATTTTTATGGATGAAATAGACATTGAAAGATATCAAAGTAATGCATGATGATCTTGTTTCTATATTCTGTGATAATACAAGTGCAATTAGCATTTCAAAGAATCCAATGATGCATTCAAGGACAAAGCATATATCGATCATGTATCACTTTTTGAGAGAGAAGGTTGTGGAGAATGAAATAAAGCTTGAGTATGTACCTACAAAGGATCAGGCTACTAATATATTTACAAAAGCTCTTCCTAAAGATACTTTTGAGTATCTCTAATAGAAGTTAGGGGTTATTTCCCCTCCCTTTTTGAATTATATGCATATGGAGATGCATCAGTCAAGTGGGTCTATGGATCTATCTTTCTTCTAGACTAATGTTTAGTGGCTACCTCACAAGGGGAGTAGGTAGTGTTTGGTGTTGAATATATTGTTTGGGTGTACTTCTAAGGGGGAGTATTTTGTACTAGTATTAGTGTTATTAATATCAAAGAGGAAATTGGTGAAAACATCATTTGCATAAATGCCATTGATGTCAAATGGGGAGATGAAGAATATGTGAAAAAATTTATCATCTAAGGGGGAGAAAGTAAAATCATGAGGAAATATGTTCAAAGTTGTGTTTTCTTTGATGGTTTTTCATATCATGTGTTGTCATCAATGACAAAGGGGGAGATTGTTGCAAGTATGAAAGTGTTTTCATTGATGTCAACTAGTTGCTATTGTCATTAATTTAATGGATACAGGTTATTGGTTGTATATGTTGAGGATATTGAGAAAATTGTAATGAAGAAAGGTTGTAGGTATTCAATGGTTGCTCTGGGTTTTTCTCTAGGTTTTTTTCATATGTTGGTATGGTTTAGATATGTTGATCATGGTTGTTGGAAGTTGATATATCTATATTTTTGGATTTTAGATTGTTGTATAGTGTTGGTTATATTCACCAGTTGTTGACTATTTTTTTAAGTGTCTCTTGCTGAGGCCTGAGAGAAATGTAGTTTCTCCAAATTTCTTCTTGTCTGAGTCTTACGAGTTGTGGTTCTAAAGTTAAGTTGATATGATTTTGTTGAAGTAATTTTTGTTATCTAGAATGATTGGATTGTGCTAAGCATGCATGTACTTAATTGTTTTATGTTTTTTACACTGGTTTTTTCGACCTTGTGTTTAACACTACTTTCAAAGTTTATGGAAGCATGTTGAAGTGTGTGTTTGGGTCACCCTCATTCTAATTCCACCTTAGAATGTTTTGGAATTGACCTAATTTGAATTTGTAAATACAAACGGTGTGTGTGGTTGACTTTGGATATGTTTCAAAGTTGAGGATGGTATAAATATAGGATGAAATATTGTTGAAAATATATGCACATGCAAAGGAATAGATCCAAGATTGATGTGAGATCGATGCAAAGTAGAAAGTGTAGCTGAGTAGACTAGTGCAAAGTCAAATTGCAAGTTTTTTGAAAGAAGTGAGATGAAGGTGTACTCTATCATTCAAGCATGTCTACAAGTGTGTGAGTGAATTGTTGTGGAAATATCTATTGCATTGAGATTGTCTTCTCTTTGTAACAAATCTCTTCTATATTCTTTGTATGTGTGTGGCAATGATCCCTTCAAGTGGTTAGCCCTTGTCAGAAAGTGAGTCCTAATCCAAATAATGAGTCTTGTGTTGGTAGTGAGCCTTTATATTAAGCTTTGATATTCTCTATATTGTGAGCTAATCCTCACTGTGGTTTTTCCCTTACTTAGTTTTCCACATAAATCTAGTGTTTTTGTGTATATATGGATTTTACTTATTTTAGCTTCTACATTTGCACTTAATGATTAATCATATTAGTAGAATAAAAGTATTGTGAATGGTTATTGAATTAATCACTGGTGACTACTGTAAAGGAAAAAATTTCTTCAACTGATTCACCCCCCTTTTAGTTGTCTTTCTCAATAAAATCATCCATAAGTAAAGCCTTGTTAATATCATGAAAGTCAATGCAAACAAAAATACGGTCATCAAGTTTTCTAAGCGTAATGATATTTGAAATACAAGTTGAATAGTTGATAGGACAGATAAAGCCTACTTTTAGTAACTCCTCTATCTCAATCTTAGCCAACAATACAACCTTGGGATTCATCTTTCAGATCTTTTTTTTTTTACCAACTTAGCATCAAGACATAAGATGATATTGTGGACCGCTATGGACTCATCAATACCAAGCATGTAATCATATGACCAAGCAAAGATATTAGGATGAGAATGTAATAGATTGGAATGTTCTTCAACTTCTTCTAGATAAACTTTGCAATCTTAATTACCTTTTAAGAGGATTTAGGATCCATGAAGACTTTAATAGTATACCCATTGAGGAGAGGACTACCATCTTTAGACTAAGGTATAGGAATGCCATCATCCATGTTAGAAAGAGGAGCCTCCTCATCCACATTCAAGAGGTATTCTGAAAAGTATGCTCATTTGTTCAAGTGATACGAGAATCATTGCTTATGGTGAAAGGAAGGAAAGTGAGAGTAGAAAGCCAAGAACTCTCCTAGAGATTCTTTCAAAAAGAAGACATCTAATGGCATTTCATCAGGTTTTACCTTATCCTCAATCAACTCACGATGAACTAAATTAAGAGGTTCAACTGAAATCATGTTAATGCTCCACCATGGTTTTTGCATAGCTTGTTCAAGAGAGAAACCTAAACCTAAGTTACACTTGTGAGGCCTAGCTTGGATAGGGACTTGAATTCCCTATTCAATGCACCCAAGACAATTGGGCCCATACCCATAATTAGAAAAAAGATTGTATCTAGGGCCATAACATGTCTATAAAGCTTAGGAAGAGGGTGGTTTCACATAGAGAGCATCATTCCACCAATGGGTGTCAAATACAACCACAAGACCACAACCATCCTTCTCATTAGGATTATAAACATTAGCCTACTTAACAAAAGTTTTATTATCCTCTTTAGCAAGGGAACAATTAGGTTCCTGGATAGGGTCACAACTATCCTCCTCAACAAGAGGTTCATCAACTTTCGTAGCAGATTTATTCAAGTTAATAGAAGGTCAAGGTGGATGGGATCTATCTTATATTCTTCGATAAAGAATTCAAAAAACTTAAAAAATCCTCAATCATCACCAGGACATACATTTGATTTAGAAGATGAAGTAGGACTTTCCACTTTTGGTTGTTCCTCTTTAGGGACATTTGTTTCAAGGGTAGTCTCTACTAATGACACTACTAAAGAAAATCTCAACGCATCAAAGGTTAGCAACAAAATGTAATTCTTAAGAGTGGAAAAAATTGAGGCTTGACCACCAACTTCCAACTCACAAAGGTGGATAGCTTCAAGGTTTTCCTTGATTATAACTACTTGATTGTTAGGTACAAATTTTATAGAATGATGTAAAGTATAAGTCATATCTCCCAGTGCATGAATCCAAGATCTTCCTAAAAGAATATTGTAAGGTAATAGACTAGGCATTACATAAAATAGATTGGGTAAGGTAATGAGTCCCAACCGTAGAGGCAAGATAATTGTGCTTAGGGCTCGATGACCAATATTGAATCCATGAATGTACAAAGAAGCAACTAAAGAAGAAGAATCAATAATAATCTTAGTTATTAGATCTATTCCACAAACATTAAGATCTCAACTGGTGTCAACGAGGGTGCATCTAATACCCATATTATTGACATTAACTATGATCATTAATGGGTCTAGTTGCTTCTGCATATCCTGAGGTGGGAGTTATTATGGATAGAACATGATATTTGGTGAATCTACATGAATATGAGCCATCAATGCATTAACATCTGTCAACCTAGGAGAGGTAAGAAAGAGGATCTTTTGCAAGGCTTCCTAAATCATACCTTGATAAAACAAAGTGGTTTGAAGCAAATCCCAAAGTGATATCTTAGCTAGAGTAACACAACGTTGCTTGGAAAGATCATAATCACTAGGTGCTTTAGTCATCGGTTTAGGTACTGAAGGAAGACTTGGTTGAAGGTGGTAAAAAAGTAGGAACTGAAGTAGGTTGAGGCATAGGTTCAAAAGGTTGTTGATTCAAGTTCTATTGATTTCTTCTAGTGTTATATGTGTTCCCTATGACATTGTAAGATGAAGAGTTTGTGGCTTTTAAGAACCTTGTATACAAATCCATTGAGTGAGTATCATATGGGACCCAATGAATAGAATGAATCCTCTTAGGTGAAGGGATAGCTGGAGTCAAGTAAAAAATGGGTCTCTTAGGCTTTTTAGGGGCCATAGAGACTACAATAACTTTTACTGACTTATCAAATTGTGGAGAGGAAGTAGATGTTTGCGATGAAGAATTTATGTCATGAGATCTACGAATAGAAGATGCTTTCAAGAAATCGTCCAAATCATTGCCTAACATATTTAAATCTTCAAGTTAGAGAAAACATCCTCTTAAAAATTAAAATATTACAAAAAAAGATTTGACATGGTTCACATCAAGTTCACCAAAATGGGGGATTCACTAATCATGGGTCTCTTTCTTTCCAAGGGAATCCTAGGGAATGAACTACCCTAAACTACCTCGAGTTTTTTTTAATTATCTTAGAAGGTGAAATGAAGAAATTGCAAAGAATATCCTAAAGGTAGAATATCAAATAGAATGGTTAGACAAATTGATTCAAATATTGAAAGAGAAAGATACTACTTAGATCTCTGTCACAGAAGGAGCAACTTTCAACCAAAGGACAAAAGTGTAGGATTAGGATGCTAGCATGGCATGCTAGAGTTGAAGAGGAATGCTAGAGTCAGAGAGGCATGTTGGAATCCTATATGAACAAAGTGATAAACCTCTAGAAAAAAAATACCATAGACCTACTAACTAGCTCATATTTGATGAATTTTTATTTAACTAACTTGATAAAAAGGAGGACATGCTAGAAATACACAAGTAAACAGAGAAACAACTTACAAAGGTTCCCACATTTGAGATATTCCTCCAATCTTCACTCAAGATACCTACACACACAATGAATGTTGGAAAATGTTGAGGCTATCTTGGGGCTTTCTACAGTAAACATAGAATGAAGAAGCCATTTAAACACAATCTATTAAGAAATACATAAAGGAACCTAGCTAAATGCTTCAAACCTCACCCCATTGGGGGATTGGTGCTACATTGATATGGAATGTCAACCCTTTCCCAATGCCTTTGATGAAAAAAGCATTTAAATGGACTCCATTGATGAAAATAAGCTAATATTGATGAAGAATAAGCTAAAAGTGGATGCAAAGCTAAAATGGATGCAAGATGAATGAAGATGAGTATGCCAATGTGTAGCATAACTTTTCTGAAATGGAAGTGGATCCTTTTCTTAAAGAAATGGGGAGCATTTATAGGAGACAATGGTGAATCAATGGCTAGGATTGATTTGATCAATCAATGGACGAGAAGCCATGAGAGGTGAAGGCATGCATTAAGGATTCTCATCAATGGATGAGAATGCAAGTTGACATGGATCAAGGAGTTAATCAATGGCTCTCATTGATTCAAAGAAGCACACTTCCTAAGAATTAGGAAGTTTGTTACGAAGTTTGTTAGGAAGGAATAATTCCATTTTTGAGTTCAAATGGAGGAATATTCCATTGCAAGTGGAAGGGTGAGGGAAAATAACAAATTAGATAGTTAAAACAAAGTTTTAATTGCGCAAGTTGAGTGAAATTAGGATGCTTATTAAATAATTAATTTATTTAATGAAAGAGTGTTAGATGATATTTAATTCAATAATTGAGATTATTTAATTAAATGAGAGGACATAAGCAATTTAATCAAATAATTCACATTACTCAATTAAATAAGATGAGAATTAGTGTGAAAGAGGGTGAATTAGCCAAATAATAATGATCATTTGATTAATATGAGAAATTCATTTATTTAATTAAACAACTAGGATCATTTAATTAAACAATAAAAAAGGTGGTGAATTTAGGACGAAATGGTGTTAGTAATCAGATTCAAGTGTGCAATATTAGTCATGACAATTTTAATTGTCTACACCTATCATGATATGTCCAATAGTATCTTTGTTATTGAGTTTGATAGGCCTACAAGAGTCATCTTTTGTAAGTTCTTGACAAAGAGTATATTTGATCATAATATGAGTGACCAAGAGTGTTCTCACTTGTTAAAATGACCATTGGTAGTATGTGGTAGGTCCTTCATATCTTTGAATATGTCCAAGGAAAATTTGTGTCACATTCCTCTTCGAGGGGGGGATGTTGTGGCTTCAATATTTATTAATGCATAAATAGTGTGACCATTGTCATTGAAGTCCTTATCGCTAATTGATGTTGTGAAGAATTGAATGTGTGTTACATCTTGCGCAAATAGTGAATGGAAGATGCATTCAAATCTAGCAATTATTCATGCCACACCTAGGTTCACATGAATTCTTTCTAAAGGCTTGTCTAATATACTTGAGTCCTCAAGTTGAATTGAAATCCTCTTGTATAAACCATTTTGCACCAATACCATTCATGTAAGGTCATTTATGGAAAAAATTCTTAGAATTGGAAGAGGACAAAAGGGACTACAAACTTGTATATTTTAATGCTTCTTCTAATGATGAGTTGCTTGTTGATGACTTAGAGTCATTGAATGAGCTCAAGCCTAAAGAGTGGCATCTCCTTTCCTTTCTCTAACTAGAAGATCTCATTCTCTTTGATGGACTTAACATGCTTAGTAAACATGAATTTGATATCAACCATAATTATGGTGCTTGTATAATCCTTTCATTAAATTGCAAGTTGCAAAAATAGATTTCATAGGTGCAAGTTGATCAACAAGACAACATCCCAACAACATATGAACTCTAAGCATTGACATGGTGAGCCTTTCAGTTGGGTAGTGTGACACATTTGCCATTATTCTATCCTATATTTTAAGAGCATATATAAAATCCATTAAGAATGATTATACAAGGAAATAATAGTACTGGAAAGTCATACTTGAATTGTAAATAAGTTATTCACCATCTACAACTACTCCTCCATCTGAATCACTTTTTTTCTTGCTAGCTTCAACTACTTTTGCAACATTCAACATCAATAGATTGACAATACATGATGCACTATGCACACCTTAAAAAGAGATGAATCCTCTTAAGGGGAAAGCAATAGCAACATTTTACGAGAGTGTGAATTTGGGTAGATTAGGTTGTTGGGCTATATTGATAGTTGTTTGTATAAAGCATTTTCCATGGATAATTAGTTGTTTAGTTGTTTGTATATTGGTGTTTCTGGGTAGCAACCTTCCATTAAAATATACTTTTGTATATTGGTTCTTAGTATGGGACAATGGTGTGGCACTTTTAAATAGGTTTTATTTTGAATGATATCTTTTGGTAGCAAGGTGGAAAAGAATCTCAACTTTTGTTTTGCAACCTTCTTGCCATTATTCTAATGTGGAGTCAAAACTTTGTTATTAGGATTTTCTCATGTCATGCACTGATGTTTTCCTTTGAAATGAAGAACAAGTTGCATTCCATTCATCAATGTATTTGTTTCCAATGAATGAGTTGGTTGCTTCACACAACAAATGATGTTAAAGTCCTTGGTGTTCCCTACATAATCCATAACAAATAAAAGGGAGATCTATTGTAAACCTTGAGGACAAACAGTTACCTTCCATAGCTTTCTTATGCATTGGGTAGTAGGTTATGTTCACTTTCAATTTATTGGTTGCTATAGATCTTGTTAATGGAGCACTATAGAAAGTTGCAACTATTATCTAAAAAAGTGAATGTAGGATCTATCATGTTTTATTGCTATGATGTTCAATCATTATTTTAGCCCCCCATAGGATCTGAATGACACACAAAATATATCGATTATTTTGTTTACTAATGGTTCTCTTTGCAATTACCATTGAATATGGCTAGGGCTTTGACAATCTATAAAATTTGGTGGCTCACACTTTATAGTGTCAATAGACCTTGGAAACATTGATCGATAGGGTTTGGTATTTATTGCAATCTCCTAGGTACATCATAGACCTACTTGTCTCCCCAACATTTAACTTTGAACAATAAACAAATATGCAAAACAATACATATATAACCCTTAGGAGAAGGGTGAAGGCTCATATGAGAACTTTGTTGTCTTCCTTTAGGTAGCATTCTAACTACCTACACACCTCATATCCTCACTATTTGTCTTTTATACATTGTATTCCAATCAATAGAAAAAACAGAAACCATATATACAAGAGTCTATTGACATACCCTACATTTTATTCCAATCAATAGAAAAAACAGAAACCATATATGCGAGAGTCTATCGACATACCCATTATATAATTAAATTTTGTATTTTGAATCCCATGGGGTCATGAGTGAAATGACATTTTAAATGCCTTCCAAAAAATTTTACCTTCGGGAAGCATTCAACCAGCTTGACAATTCAACCCATTGCCATATAACTTTGGTTCTGGCCATTCGCCTACCCGCACTGCCCTTTGTTAAACACCCAGCGACTTCTCTCATGTGCTCAAAACTTTTGCTGAGGCGAGAATACGTGATAAGTTTGATTTGTTTTGACAGTACCTTGCAGGGGCACGTGGCAGGGAAAAAGAAACTTCTACCTGAAAACAAGAGAACCACTCAAAAGAGGTACGTGGAAAAGAGAGGAGCACCAGACATGAAAATCAGGAATATTCAGAAAAAGAAAAGAAGATAAAGAGGGCCTGGGTGACACAAGACAAGGAGCAACTGTTTTAAAAATATTACCTTTATCCTCCTCCACCAGCAGCAAATGACAAGAGTTCTTTTGCCTTGAGAATGGGTAGCAGCGCTTGAAAACAGAGGAGCTCATGGAAAACTGAAATGGTGGACTGCGTTAGAAAAATAGTTAGAGGATTGTTTGGTGGCTTAAACATGTTTGGGCTCTACTGTTGATTTGGTTGTAGTGTGGATGAGGGTTGTATATCATTCGAGAGGTTATAAAAGATCTCGTTCAATAAAAAGCAAAGTTCCGAAATATTGATTATGTTCTGGTGTTCTCGTGAGATTGCCCTAAATTGGGAGGTGCCCATATTAAAGGCAGGCAAAAAGGAAATCAACGTCTGAAAAAACAGGGGAGCTGAATTTTGGTGAGGGACCAGTATGTCATTAGCCTTCCGCAATCCTGAGAAATCTCTCACGGCCCATTCAGCAGCTAAGGAGATTTTGTCTTTTATTTATATAGCCTATGATTATTATAAAATCTGAAACTTCTAGTTTCAGAAAAGTAAGTGAAGAATAGTTGTTTTAATTCCTGCAAAAGCTGCTATAATTTGTGCTCTCTGTCTGTGTATGAAAACTGAGTCCCTCTGTGTTAATTTAACTCTCTGCAATTATATGAGGCTTGTTCTGTGTTTTGAAAGTCCACCCTAGTGTGTGTTGCAGGTAGGGAATTGCAGTATAGTTCGAGTTACATCCTTCCTGCTGTTAGTCGGTCTGTGGGTTTGAGCGGCCGGGCTTAACCGGCACACTCTAAGCGCTGACTGCTTAGGTGGCCGGGTCCGTGGGCCCCATTAAACCGACCTTTCCGTTCTCTATCATTCCCACGTTTCCGTTTTTTATGGATCCCATTCCGTAACTTTTTTCGTTCCTCCGTTTTCACGTTTGCTGTTTTCGTTTCCGTAACAGTTTGTTTCCACCATTTTGAAGGATTCCCGTCGTCGACCCTCCCCTGCAGAAAGGGATTGTAGTCGCCAACATAACAGTAAAACCAGAAATTCCATCAAACTGAATCTTTTAAAACACATTGTGAATGAAAGTAAAAAAAACGAACTGTGTAGAAAAAAAACCACTAGTCTCATTCTTTCTTTACTCCCACATTCAACATACCATTAAATATGGCGGAATCAACTCTTATAAATACACTTCGCCTGAGAGGGAAAAAATTGGCGTATTTAAGGGCTTTTTACGCCGAAGGCGTTCCCTCAATGAAGTTTGCCGATTCATTTTCTCTATCGACGGTCAAAAACGGATGCAAGACCATTTAGAATAGATCTTTACCGTTCATTATTTCTTCTCATCTTTTACGCTGTCTAATTCACGCATTTAATGTGGCTGGGAGTACGTGTACCCTGTCCCTGTGCGTTGCAACCGCTTTCTCAGCAGAGACATCTGGTTTTCATTTCATAAGGTTAAAAACATTGAAAGAAAGGGCATAAAAACCACTCACCGTCTGAGAGCAGAAAGCATGCAGAGTGTGTGAAAGAAAGGGCATAAAAGCAGACGGCCTGAAGACAGTAAAAAGTCGACGAAGGAAACTGAACGACTGCAGACGTTTCAATCATCTCCAAGCTTTGCAGAATCTTGAGGTAAGTCATTTGCCCTGTTTGATTTCACTGCAATTCTTTCTTTGGTTCGTCTCTATTACGCAATCCCTCTACAAGAACAGTGGCATTTTAATTCTGTGTGAGCCCATTGAATGTTATATATAGTTTTTTGTTATATCCAACCATTACCACTAGAGAAGGCACAGACGGTAGTGTCGTAGCCCTGCACCCTCACCCGCTCAGACACTTGTTGCGCACTTGTAACACTGCACGCCCTTACCGCATTCCCCTCTGTTCCCCAGCTCTCTCACCAAATACCCCCAATCCCACTCTTCCTCTCTTCTCATCCGTCCCAATACTCCCAATATCTTCTCCTCCTCCCCCTCTAGCAGCTCCTTGAATTCCCCTTCTCCTTCCCCTTCCCTTTCCCTTTCCCTTGTATTTCTCTTTGGTACTGCTTGGTCGCCCTCTGCCCACATGCATATTTTACACAAACCTCGTTGACCTACGCCCACAGAAATCGGGCCCAAGCTCTCCCTGTCTCAAGGAGATAGAAGGGAAGATTGAGACGTTGTTGCTTACATTCTTGCCTCCTCCACCCACCACCATCCTCTGTGGGTGTTCCCATTGATGCCCATCTGAATATTCTCGTTGCTCAAATCGAGCTGTCTATGAGTCTGCAAATAACCATGGTTTAAGAGTTAAGTTTTAGTTCAAAATAAAACTTCAAATATTGCGGACCAATTTGCACTTTAGTTTGTAATAATTGTATACAAATTAATCCATAAATATACACTGTTGAATGAATAAAGATTTCTTTCTCTTAGATAAAAATAAAATAGAGAGAGACACAGTTCAACAAAGCCTGGTTATGGATTGCAGATAAACCCATATAAAAAATAATAATAATAAATAAAGATAAAAGAGGGCTTTAGGTAAGCTGTACAAAATTTAATGGCTTTGTGAGTATGAGACTTAAATATGCACAGTAAATGGATGACCCAAAAAAAAAGAGAATATCAGCATAAAAAGAAATAATGCCAGCTTTATAAATTTAGATCTGAGAACACAGACCTGCACAATGAAAGAAAAACAAGAAAATTAATATTTAAAAAAAAATAAAAATCACAGGTTGAATGTTCATAGATACAGATTTTGAAAGAAAAGAAACTAGGTATATCTCCCTTGAAAATTCTTGGAAACTCTTCCTTAAACCTGTTGATTTTCCAGCAACAAATATAACAATAGTCCTGTAAAAACATTTATAAAGATGCAAACAGTAATGCATAGGCTGCACATTACATCCTGTATACAACAACGGAACTGAAAAATTCATGTGCATATTTACATCTCTGTGTTAGTACAGGGGTTCAAATCTATGTCTTGGTGTTCAAACAAATGCAAGTAAAATACCATATATGGTTAGAGCGATACAAAGTAAAAAGAAAACTTACAAAGTTGTGCACTTTGCATTTAAACAGTTAATGAAAATAGATCAATAAAATGTTCTTTACTTATGCAGGAATAGGCTTTATTCTCGTTGCCCAAATCGAGCCGTCTATGAGTCTGCAGAATAACAAGGAGTGAGAACAAAACAATAAGCACCAAAGACATTGGTGTAACTCATTTGCTTGCTCAAATATTGTGGTAATATTGTAAGTAAAAAAAAATGGGTTTCATGTTTTTCCTCAAATTTTATTTGTATCATTCTAAGTTTAAGGATGGATTTCATATATTGTTCAATGAAAAGAAAAGATGTAATATAGCAAGCTTTCTTTCATTGGCATGCAAATTATTTATTTTATACATATTATTATAATATTTTAAGTTTTGTATCTTTCTGCAATGAAGGAAAGAGTTATCTTATGAACTTGTATCAAAAGAATGTTGAAAGGAAAAAGAAAAAGAAAAGGGAAAGCTTTAATTTGTTGATTATGTATTATTTAATATGTATCTGGTGAAAGAGAGAGACTCACTTTTATAGATGTAATAAAGTTCAAAATCAGAGGTAAAGGATTTCTTTTAAATTCTATTTAAAAAAAAAATCAAATCCTCTTTATTTAAGGAACAAAGCAAATCTTTATTTAAGGAAACAATGCAGATCTTTACGTCTTATCATGAAGTTTAGTAAAAATAAAAATAAGAATATTTCCTTTCAGAAAACTTGTTCAAATGCAACCTTTCTATCATGCAGTAGATATTTTGCTTAGATGAATTGTACTGGCTTTGTTCGTAACCCAGAATGCATAGTATAAAACTATTTTCAAGACATTAACTTGTGATTCATATATCATTTGTTAGGCCTTTTTACTACAAAACCATTTACTATATCTTTTTTTAGTACATAATATAGCTTATGTTACAATCAAAATATACTGCAATACAAAGTCTTTCTACTTCTACTATAAATTATACGGACAACAACACAAAATTTAAACACAACCACCCTCACTCACCCACATATTTTTTAAAAGTTTAATGCTTTTTGCCTATGTGAGAAGTTAATGTCAAACTCCAAAGTTATCTCCAATAAATTATTCTAAATATTAATATTGCTTTGCTTTGATCAAATGTTATCAAATGTTGCAATTGCAACTGCCCTGGTGGACATGTATGCAAAAATAAAAGGAATGTTCACTGTTTGAACATCTTTTACTATTAAATGTACAACAGCTGTAAATGCAATGGTTGCCATTAATATTATGTTCACATAAGTTTTGTTGTGTTTTTTTTCATTATTATACAATAAATATTTTCTCAAAATTTTCAGCCATTTTACTGCTTATTTTCCTTTGCAAAAAATACAAATTATACTAGTTCTTGAATGTCAAAATTGTATAGCAGATGTGGCTGCAGCGTTGAATTTGTAGTTCAAAATCATATTCTGTTAATTAAAATGAAGTGAAAATAAAATATATAATGCATAACTTCATTTATTTAAAAACTTCAACACTTCACATTTTACAATTTCTATATTTCAAATACAATACCATAAATAAAAATATTCATCTCCACAAATCTTCGGCGTACCCATTGCACACGAAGGTGCGATTACTAGTTTAAAAGCAAGAAGGTCCACATGTTAAACTCCAAGGCTTTCCATAAAGCACAGTATTTTAACAATAAAGCTCTTTCAATTTAAGGACGGTTTAATTAAAGCTAGGAACTATGTATCATATTCCTTTCATTTTTTTCCTTATTATATTTTTTATAATTTTTATGAAATTTATAATAATTATGAAATTTTAGAAGTATATGATAAGATTGTTAAAATAATATCAAATTTTAAATAAATGAATTAAAAATGTGGTTTCATAGATGTTGAAATAAGCACTATATTATTTACTCATAGTCATAATTAATTTTATTTTTAAAAATAAGATATTTAAAAATTTAGTTGTGTTTCAATTATTATATATGATCATGGCATGACATTTTGTGTCTTATTACTATTGTTGATATCCATTATTTATTTAAAGTATGAGGTACAAATATGGTTATAGTTTAATGGGGAGAATCATTTTGTTTAATATTTTTAATTTAATGGAATTCAAACATTTTTTAATGAATGAATAAAAAGAAAGAAAATAATATTAAATTTAAATATTATTAACTTTCCTACAATTCATGATCATTAATATTTTAGAAATTATAATTGATAATAATCAATTAAAAGTACTAGAAAAATATTGATTGTTAGAGTTATTTCAAGTAAATAAAATAAATATAAATAGAATTAAATATTGATAAAATAAAATAAATTAAATCTTGAATAACTGTAAAGTAAAAAAATAAATCTTAGATAAATAAAAATAAATTATAGACACTAAATGAAGGAAGTATGTATGTTATTGTATCAATAATTTTACATTATTATATTTAGATTATTTTTAAAGTTGGATAATAATATTATATAAATATATATTCATAAGAGGCATATGTACTATCATAAAAAAATCATTGTATACATTAAAGACACTCAAGCATAACAAAAATATATTTAAACAAATTAAAATTATAAAATAACTCATATATACATATATATATAGGGTTTCAAGAGTTAATTAATGAAAAAGGAGAGAGGGGGCAAGGCAAGTGGCTACCAAACTCTCCAAGAAAAGTGAGAATGTAAGAGTTATCATAACTTCTCAAGGTGTTTTCAATAAAAGGAGGGTGCCATTGAAAGACTAAGTCTAATATAGAGGTTAGATGATTCAATATATTTCAAATATAGATACGATTATCCTCAATTCTTGAAGATGGACAATATCATGCAGAAGGGATTCTAGATTCCTAATAAGTGTGCACTTTATAAAAAAGATGCAAAATCAAAGTGTCATCTTTTATGGAACCATCCATTTTCTTATCAAGAATTGAGGATAATCTTATCCTCATTTGAAATATATTGGATTCAATCAACCTTTATATTAGACTTAGTTATTCAATGACACCCTCCTTTTACTGAAAAAAATCCTTAAGAATTGATGGTAACCCTCACATACTCACTTTTCTTGAGGAGTTTGGTAGCCACTTCCTTGCCTCTTCTCTCCTTTTCCATGAATTAACTACCTACTTTATTTTATTTATTATATTAAAATATATTCTTGAGTTATTTACTTTACTTGAGACTTGATAAGTAGGAGGTGTTTTTCCACAGCGTGTCAAATTGTGATATTGATATCAAGATTCAACCGTGTAGCTTTACTTGCAAGCTAAGTGGGCTTAACCTTAAAGTCCCATTACTTCACCTTGTGAGCATCACCTAGATGCAATTAGTGCTAAATGGACTATTCATTATCATGAGAGATGGGTTCTTGTGAACCACTACTCATGAAACATGGGTCAATGAGTTTGACTGGTAAAACTACAATGGTTGAATCTGATATCAATATCAAAATTACTTGAGACTTATTTTATTTACTTTATAGTTATTTTATTACTTTAGAATAGTTTATTAGTTTAAGAGTTATTTTATACTTTTGATTTTTTTAAATATATTTTTGTTATGTTTGAGTGTTTTAATACTTTTGTGATGATAATATATATGTATGTTATGATAATATATTTATAAAATATTATGATCCTACTCTTAAAATAATATAAATATATACTAATGTAAAATTGTTGATATAATAATATGCATACTTCATTTAGTATTTGATACTTTATTTTTATTTATTTAAGATTTTTTTTTTACTTTAGAACTATTCAAAAAATGTATATGATTTAGTAAAGAGTTATTTCTATTTATATTTCTTTTATTTACTTGAAATAACTCATAAAAAAACTCTAAGAAAATAAAATAATAGCAATCAATATTTGCTTGATTAGTATCAATTATATTTTCTAACATATTGCAACAAAGACTAATTGAAATGATTTATGAAAAATATTTTTTAAATGAAAATATAACAATAACATAGAAATATAAACAACTTTCAAAGTACTATAATTCATAAAAACATTTACTGAACATTGTTTCTTTAGCTGATATTAATAAACTTGAATTGTAGAAAAAAAATATAATATTCAAATTTAATATCATTTTATTTCTCCTCTTCATTCATAAAAAATATGTTTGAATCTATTAAATTAGAAATATTAAACAATAATGAATGCCCCCATTAAATGATAATCACTTATATCTTTCATACTCTAAATAAATAATAGCTATCAACAATAATAGGAAGACACAAAGTACCATGTCATGATCATATATAAAAATTGAAACATAACTAAATACTTAAATAAATTAAATTATCAAAAAATTATTTAATTTTTTATTTACTTAAAGAATAATTTTACATACCATGATCATATATAAAAATTGAAACACAACTAAATATTAAAACGATTAAAAATATTTAAAAATTAATTAATTTTGTATTATTTTAGATTTTTCATTTAATTAAAAGATTTTCTAATTATTATTATTTTTAAATATATTTGACTATGTTTAAAATTATTTTATTTTATAAAATAAAATTATTTTTAATGATTATTATTATTTTTAAAATATATATTGATTGTGTTAGAATTATTTTATTTTATTTTTTAAAAAATCTATTGTAAAACTATATAAATCTGACATATTTTAATTCATTATTTAAAATCTTTTAAAATTTCATAAATATTATAAAACATATAATAATTTTTTTTTAAAATAGAAATTGAAAGGAATATAATTTATAGATACTAGCTCTAATTAAATCGCCCTTACAACTAAGCCCTCTCCTCTAAGAAGGTTAAAATGTGCTTACAGAATAATCTTGGAGTTTAGTGTTTCGAACCTTTACTTCATAAATTTATCTCACCATATCTAGTTTTGTATCCAATGACCTTTAAGTCCGTATCTCATTTTCTTTAATTTCTTTTCAGACAGGGTATTTATAAGAACTTATCTCACAATATTTAATCTTATATCGAATGTGGGAGTAAAGAAAGAATAAGATTATTGTTTTTTCTTCCTACACAGTTCGCCTCTCTGACTTTCATTCACAATGTATTATAAAAGATTCAGTTTGGTGGAATTTTACTGTTATGATGGCGACTACAATCCCTTTCTGCAGGGGGGATCGAAGAGGTGAATCCTCGGAAACGGTGGAATCAAACTGCTACGGAAACAAAAACAGCAAACGTGAAAACGGAGGAACGAAAAAAGTTACGGAACGGGATCACGAAAAACAGAAATGTGAAAATGATAGGGAACAGAAAGGTTGGGTTAGTGGGGTCCACGGGCACGGCCACCTAAGCAGTCAGCGCTTAGAGTGTGCCGGTTAAGCCAGGCCGGTTTGAGCATTTTTATAAGGCTGCTTGGTGAGAAAATCCTGTTTAGTTGGGTTAACCACCAAATTCTGCACCAAAGTTTGCGCTCAATGCAGAGGTATTTATTACCTTGGATTGGCTAAAATATGTCGCTTAAGGTTTTACAGTTTAATCTAGAATGTTCCACAATAAGTTGGGAAATTCAGATAATTTAACCCACACTAAGACTTTAAGTTCGATCGCTTCTCTAAACCAGAAAGTTCCCTGTCGATTCTGAAAGCACCATCAACGTGTTTCACAGACCAGTAACGAGTAATTTATAATCATGTTTACATATATTGTAAGGAAATGCACAACAGAGGAATATGAAATATTTGAAAAATATTTCATAATAATTGAGAATAACAAGTCATTTCTAGCTGTAATTTTTTAATTATTTTCAATGAGAACACAATTCACAATGTGATGAATAAATAACACTTACCATGTCTTATAAATATCTTACTTATACCTTAGATATCACCTAAATCTATTTATATACCAAAATATAATACCTAAGTTGACTTAATTAATGAAATAATAACAACCATATTACTTGATAATCCTATGCACACTCTAGAATTAAGAGCGTAACACATGTTGGACCTTTAAAAAACAAGAAATTTCATATTCATTACTTTGTCATAGACACTTCTGACAAATTTATGTGTTGGCTTTGATGCCTTAATTACTTTTTTAGTAAGAAAAGTTACATAGAATAATTTCTATTTAGCTTGGTGAGAAGAGATTTTTAACTTGGCAGGCATTTTAGGAGATCACAAATGGGGGAACTCACCCCTATCATGAACACACAACATCAACATGAATTGTCCACACCCACGAGCACAATGGAGGGTGAGAGCTCATGAGCACACTAGCCCAACATAGGTCTAGAGCACTAAGCCATTTGGCATGAATGCCAACAACATCAACGCTAAGGTTCAAATCCATGATCTCATTGGATCAGTGAGGACACAAAGCCCACAATCACAATAACCTAGTGAAGATTTGAACCTTGATGACCCAAAATTACATAAAATATTAAATTTCATACTTTAAAGATTTTCAAGTCATTCTTTAAAATAAAATTTTATAAAGATATTTAATTTTAACAATATGACAATTAGTTATATTATCCCCGACTATTCTTGTTGATGGTACAAAATAACAGTTTACTATTATGTAAATAGTAATCACTACTTCATTTCACAAGTTAATGTCACCTTAACCTTCAGTATCCCAGACATTTTCATACTTTGCAAACAAAATTTGCTCTACAATTGATTCTGAATTTATGCACTATTGACAGGCAGTCCTGTTGTTAACCACTTTTACAAAATTGAAGGAATCCCAATTATATATCCATATATCTATTATACATACAGACATATACTTCTCCATCTCACAAGCGTGTTACTCTTAATTCATAGCTTTAATGCCATTCTTTGCTTTCACAGTGGTTTGTTTTTACTTTGCAGTGCACTGCTTACTAAATTCTTTTAGACCCAACTGTGCTTGAGAGCTGGTATATATCTACGTTACTAATTTATCTGCATCTACATGATGGAGCGGGTACCACTCTCGTTCTAACAATCTTCACAAACAGGCCATATCTCATTTCTTCTGCTCCAAATCGGAAGACTAAAACTGTCATACTCGCTATCTGGATTTTTTTCCTCTTTGGTGTTAGGGCCAACACTCACAATCTGTGCAGATTTTCTGAACTTTCTCATTCTTTTCATTATTTCTACAGCGTCCACCTCTCCATTAACTATGACCGTGTTCTTGGAAGAATCAACTGCTACAGAATTCACTCCTGTAATCATCATCATCATCATCAAAGCATGAACTTAATTTAACAAGTTATATTACTTAGTGTATCATCATTTATTTATTGTTACCTTGGATAGTTGAAACTGTTTTCATCGTCTTTCTTTTGCACTTTTCACAGAACATATCAACTGAGATTACGATTTTCTGCAACCACAACTTTTTGTACAAGCACAACATATTCAACCATCATATTTATACTGAATTTTCTCTAACATATATGCTTACAAAATTATAATTTGAATGTTTTTATAATCTCAATAAATTGTTGTAAAATATTTCTTATCGAACATTTTTTAATAGTTTGAAATGTTTCTAGATCTGATAGTGTATTTTTTTTTACATCAACATTTCGGATCATGTGCCATGATCTTCTTATATCAATATTTCAGATAACTCTCTATCACCCTCATAAGAATCATAGAACGTGATCCAAAATGTTGATGTGAGAAGATCATAAAGCATAATCCAAAATATTGATGTAAAAATTTCGCCAATCAAATAAAAAAACATTTCAAACAATTATCATAAAATCTAAAAAAATTCTCGTCTTTATTACTATTTCTTAAACTAAATAAGAACCTTAAAAATATGCATTATGTGCCAGTTGGCTGATATAAAACAATAAGTATATGCTTAAAAACCTTCATGGTAGCAGTTTGATGCGCACTTCCCAAAATTTATTCAAGATCTTCTGTAAATCTTTTTATGTGGTGTGCTTCTGCAAGAACGAACGTGAGTTTTAAATAGGGAAAAGTTGTTGATATGTTCACTCTGATATGTGTTGGAATTTAAACCTAACTGCTACCACTGCCCGCAATATCGCAATAAAGAAATTAACCATTGCGATACCGCGGGAGACTTCTGTAATATTTTGTTTTATCCTAACCGCTAGCTATTTACCGCCGTTTACCGTGCCGACAACTAACCGCTGCCCGCCATATCACAATATGGGTTTTACCCATTGCGATACTGTGGGGAACCTTTTAAAAAGCTGCCTCCGCCAGGATATTTCGTAATACGGGAAAATTTAATATTTAAGCTTTAATATTATTGTAAAGCTTTTTATTAAATGCGTTTTGACGAGAAAAAGTTAGTTAGGTAATTTGTAATAAATTTTATATCGGGCCCTCTCTTCCGTGAAAAATATTCACGTGACTTTTATGTATATATTTGTATTTGTAATTACTTTTTTTTAATGAAATGTGAGCATACAGAAAATTAACGAGCAACAGCTCTGTGTTGAAAAGATTAATATTTTTAGGTTTTATTTTTACTGTGAATTCCTCTGCCTCTGGCCTTCACGTGGTATCAGAGCAAGTTCGATTATCAGAGCCAATTTTATCAAAGTAGATTATCTGGGTAAATTTAAAAAATGGCAGCAAGCACAAGCTTGACAAACCCACAAATTCCACATTTTAATGGGAAGAATTATGAGTACTGGTCAATTACCATGAAAGCACTATTTAGCTCACAAGATATATGGGATTTAGTTGAGAATGGATTTCCAGAGCCAACAGATGTAGTAGCATACAATGCTTTAACACAAGCACAGAAAGACTTATTAAAAGACACAAGGAAGAAAGATTCAAAGGCTTTATTTTATCTGTTTCAAGCTGTATATGAGAGCATTTTTCCAAGGATTTCAGCAGCAACAAAGTCCAAACAAGCATGGGACATACTTCAAACAGCCTATCAAGGCATGGAAAAAGTTAAAACAGCAAAGCTACAAATGCTGAGAAGAGATTTTGAAACAATATGTATGAAGGACAATGAATCTGTAGATTCATTCTACACCCAAATCATTGGGTTGGTTAATCAAATTAGGTCTCATGGAGAGAATCTGGAAGATCTCAGAGTTGTTGAAAAGATTTTAAGGAGTTTGCCCACAAAATTTCTACCAGTTGTAGTTGCTATAGAGGAGACAAAGAATCTCTCACAGTTATCAGTTGATGAGCTGTATGCATCTCTAATTTGTCATGAACATAGGCTGAAGAGGTCAGCAGATACATCACTAGATCATGCTTTCAAAACTCGGGCTTTAGTCAGTCAAGGAAGAGGCAGAGGTAGATCAAGAGGAAGAGGAAGAAACTCTTACAGAGGTGAAAGATATAGTCTATCAAGTTCAAGTGGAAGAGGCAGCAATCAAGGCTCAAGCCAAAACCCAACACAAAATCAGTCACAAAATCAAAGGTATGATAAATCTCAAGTCCAATGTCACTACTGTAAAAAAATATGGGCATTATATGAATGAGTGTAGAAAGAAGCAGTATGATAATAATAGACAAAATAAAAAAATTTCAAGAGAAGATCAAAATCATAATTCAAATAAGAGCACAATGTTTTTAGCTTGTAATGTTGCTCAAGCAAATGAAAAAGATGTATGGTTTTTAGATTCAGGCTGTAGCAATCATATGATAGGGAATCTAGAAATGTTTTCAAGTTTAAATGAGAATGTAAAGTTTGATCTTACATTGGGTAATGACAACAAAGTGTCAGTCAAGGGAAAAGGAGATGTCAATATTCTAACTAAATAGGGGGAGAAAAAGTATATTTTAGATGTGTATTTTGTGCCTGGTCTAAAACATAACTTAATGAGTGTAGGGCAACTGGTTCAAAAAAGGTATAGAATAACCTTCAAGAATGGTCTGTGCACAATTTTAGACAAATACCCAAGCAACCAGTTTATTGCAAAAGTTAGAATGACAAACAACAGAATGTTTCCCTTAAAGATAAGGCCAAATTTGAATATAAATTATTCTCAAGCACAACACTTAATGAATTCACAAGTGAGTAGAGAAGAAACTAAAACAGTAGTGCAGACAATCTTTCAAGCTGAGATAAAAGATGAAAACTGGTTATGGCACCTAAGATTTGGGCATCTCAACTTTGGAGGTTTAAATTTACTTCATAGGAAAGGCATGGTCAAGGGACTACCTTTAATAGAAAAACCAGAAAGGGTATGTGAAGGGTGCATTTTAGGAAAACAACATAGAGAATCATTTCCAGCAGGAAAGTCAACTAGAGAAAAAGCCCCTTTGGAAATTATACATTCAGATTTGTGTGGACCTATGCAAACACCTTCAATAGGTGGTAGTTTTTATTTTCTGACATTGATTGATGATTATTCAAGAAAAACATGGGTTTATTTTCTAAAGCAGAAAAATGAAGTGTTTGATCTATTTCGTCAGTTCAAGAATTTGGTTGAAAAATAAAGTGGTTATTATATCAAAGTGTTGAGAACAGATAGAGGTGGTGAATATATTTCAAGAGAATTTTTTAATTTTTGCAAAGATCATGGAATTCACAAGCAGTTCACAACTAGATACACACCTCAACAAAATGGAGTAGCTGAAAGGAAAAACAAAACAATCATGGAAATGGCTAGAAGTATGTTGAAAGCCAAACATTTATCAAATGAATATTGGGCAGAAGCAATATCTTGTGTAGCCTATATAATGAATAGGTGTCCAACAAAAAGTGTCATGAATATGGTACCTGAAGAAGCATGGACAGGAAGAAAACACAGTGTTACTCACATGAGAGTATTTGGATGTGTAGCATATGCACATGTGCCCGATGAATTGAGAAGGAAGCTAGATAACAAAGGAGAAAAATGTATGTTTGTTGGATACAGTGAAGAATCCAAAGCTTATAAGCTCTATAATCCAACAACAAAGAAAGTTATAATCAGCAGAGATGTACAATTTGTAGAAGATGAAGCATGGGATGGAAGCATAGAGAAGACAGTTAATATTTCAGCCAGTATACCTCAAGAGGAGAATGAAGTTTCAGTATTAACAAATATTCCATCTATTGTGACTCCTACCACTCCCATTCAAGCTCAGCAAAGTAGTCCACAAGTGACACTAGCATTGACTATAAGAACACCCTCATGCATTCAAGGAAGTAGTCCAATAAGAGGACAACAAACACCATCTACAGTAGGTCCATCGGGTCCACATTCCACAAGTTCAAGTGATATGTCAAATCCTACATTGGCAAGTCTGAAAAGATAGAAAACTAGAAGCATAAGAGATATATATGAGAAAAATGAAGGTGAGAATAATTCAGATCAAATTTCTCTTTGCGCATTTTATTCTCAAATAGAAGATCTAGTTCATTTTGAAGATGTAGTCAAAGATGATAAATGGGTAAGTGCTATGGATGAAGAGATTGAAGCAATTGAAAAGAATCAGACATAGGATCTAGTCAGTCTTCCAAAAGACAAAGATGTCATTGGAGTGAAATGGATTTATAAAACCAAATTGAATGAAAAAGATAAAGTTCAGAAGCTTAAAGCAAGATTGGTTGTAAAGGACTATTCACAACAGCCTAGAATTGATTACATTGAGACATTTGCACCTGTAGCACGATTGGATACTATAAGGATGATTTTAGCATTAGTAGCTCAAAATAAGTGGTCTGTATCTCAAATGGATGTAAAGTCAGCCTTTTTAAATAGTTATTTAGAAGAAGTTTATGTGGATCAGCCACCTAGGTATGAAATTCTGGGTTTACAAATTGAAAAAGGCACCGTATGGATTGAAAAAAGCCCCAAGAGCTTGGTATAGCAAAATAGATAGTTATCTTTTGCTCAATGGATTTAATAGATGTAGTAGTGAGCCCACACTGTATACAAAAATGAATGAAGAAGGTGAAATACTAATAGTATGCTTATATGTTGATGATTTAATTTTCACTGGAAATTTGTCAATTGATCTGTTCAAGGAAGATATGAAGAAAGAATTTGAAATGACAGACTTAGGTCTAATGAAGTATTTTTTGGGCATTGAAGTGAATCAAAATGAAAATGGTATTTTTATTTCACAGTCAAAATATGCAAATGACATTTTGAAAAAGTTTAATATCATGAAGTGCAAACCAGTACCAACACCTACAATGACAGGTCTGAAACTTAGCAAGGATGATAGAGGGTCTAATGTTGATCCAACTTTGTTTAAGAGGCTTGTTGGAAGTCTCATGTACCTCATAGCCACAAGGCCAGACATTATGTTTGGAGTAAGTTTGATTTCTAGGTTTATGGAAACACCAAAAGACTCCCATTGGAAAGTAGGGAAGAGAATTTTAAGGTATGTAAGTGGAACAAGAAATTTTGGCATTAAGTATTCAAGTTTAGATGAGTTCAAACTCATAGGATACACAGATAGTGACTGTGTCGGCAGCATT
Source organism: Sequoia sempervirens (assembly GCA_007258455.2). Taxonomy (NCBI): domain Eukaryota; kingdom Viridiplantae; phylum Streptophyta; class Pinopsida; order Cupressales; family Cupressaceae; genus Sequoia; species Sequoia sempervirens. The sequence goes on along the minus strand of VDFB02105785.1, from coordinate 538,940,386 downwards.
GATGACAGAAAAAGCACGTCTGGTTATGTATTTTATTTTGGGACTGGAGTTTTCTCATGGTCTTTAAAGAAGCAGCCAATAGTCTGTCTTTCATCAGCTAAAGCAGAATATATGGCAGCCACAAGTGCAACATGCCAAGCAGTCTGGATGAGAAGAATTTTGAAAGAATTACAAAATGAACAAATAGAGGCAACAAAAATTTACTGTGATAACAATTCAGCCATAACTCTCTCAAAAAATCCAGTCTTTCATAAGAGAAGCAAGCATATTGATACCAGGTATCACTTCATCAGGGAATTAATTAATAATGGTGACATATTTTTAGAGTTTTGCAAATCAGAAGAGAAAAGTGCAGATATTTTCACAAAGGCACTGGGAAGAGATAATTTCATTTTTCAAAGAAACAGATTGGGCATGGTGGATAGTGCAATTATGTTTAAGGGGGAGTGTTGGAATTTAAACCTAACTACTGCCATCACCTCCAACCACTGCCCGCAATATCACAATAAAGAAATTAACCATTGCGATACCGCGGGAGACTTCCGTAATATTTTGTTTTATCCTAATCGCCAACTGTTTACCGCCGTTTACCGCGCCGTCAACTAATCGCTGCCCGTGATATCACAATATGGTTTTTACCCATTGCGATACCACAGGGAACCTTTTAAAAAGCTGCCTCCGCCAGGATATTTCTTAGTATAGGTAATTTGTAATAAATTTTATATCAGACCCTCTCTTCCGTGAAAAATATTCACGTGACTTTTACGTATATATTTGTATTTGTAATTACTTTTTTTTTAATGAAATGTGAGCATACAGAAAATTAACGAGCAACAGCTCTGTGTTGAAAAGATTAATATTTTTAGGTTTTATTTTTACTGTGAATTCCTCTGCCTCTGGCTTTCAATTTGAAACATTCTTAAACCTAAGCTGACCAATTCCTCCTGATATTATTGTAGGATTGAATCACATGAAAGAAACTCTTATCTTTGCAGTTTGTCAAGGCAAACTTATATTTAATAAATAAATCACTGAAATTAATTCATTCTTTATTTTTATTTTTTGGATCAAGTGCATGGGCTATTACCTAATACACTGGTTGGAAACGGGCAACTTGCCAACTGAAACTTTAAATCCAGTGTAATAATATTCAACGCTTAATCAATTTTGGTTTAAAACCAAGTGCACCTTTAATATTATTTTGTGAACCTCATGACTATGAAGTTATTGGAAAAAGGTAGTGATAATGAAAGCTAAATTTATTATCAAAATTCAAAGCACTGAATATTAAAAAAAAACACATAAAACTAATCTAATCTTAATTAATATTTTTATGGAATAGAGAAATTTCCTTAGACTTTCTCCACTTTGACAAAGGAGGACAACAACCACGAGGATAATTACTTTAACAAAAGTCTTTATAATTGAATAAAAGTTAATTACAAAAATCATTACACGACAGAATAATAAATCAGGTAGCAGCTATACAGCTAATATAAAAATCAAACATAACACCTACCATTCTAAAGGGACAAGTTACACTCACAGTAACATCTAGAAGAAACTGAAAGGGGTAATTTCATTTCTTTTTTTTTGAAAGAATAGCACATGAAAGAGCCAGGTAGCAATTTTATACAACTAATATCAAAATAAAAAAGTTTTACCATTCAAATCAGAACAATTACTCTCATACAATTTCTTCCAAATAGAGAAATTACTCAACAAAATAAAAATTTAAAGTTTTTAAATAGTGGTTATTTCATTCACTTTTTAAAAGAATATAAAGTAGGTCTTAATTTCATGAATATTCATAATATTTATAATTCAAATTTATTTTGGTTGCTAATAGATGATATAAAGCACATAAAAATGGTATATCATAAAAAAAATATTATGGAATATATTATTCAACAACTATTCTAATGTGGGAAGACTGAAGCACATCATCTAACAATTATTTTAATGTGAAGGATTGATAAAATTGATCATCTATATAAAAGTTTTTTTTTTTTTGAATTAAATATTCTTGCAATTATGGTATTGGGTGTACGAATTATTTCATTACTTCAAATTTGTTGTCTAAGGTATAATCTCAATCTTATTCCTTAAGGAAGTTAGGGATTCACATTCAATAAGACTTTATTTTTGATGATTTTTTTTTTTTTGTGAATCATTCAACTTCATCAATAAATCATGAATCATTGGACAACATCTTTAAAAATACCACAAAGACAACCTTGTCATTAAATCAAAACATTGTCATGAATAACATATACGATTGTAACGCGTATGCCTTAACAAAAAATGGAGTGGATGGAGCGCACATAGGCATCATGAAAGAGCAAATGGAAGGGAACTCCTTTTGGTGCATGCACAATAGCAAGGAAGAGAAAGAGTATTGCACAAAAGCTTGGTAGGAAATGACATTGAGACTCTTCTGTGGTTGGTGCTACAGACGAAGCAGAGGAAAGAGATGTTGATGGAAACGTGGAGGTTGAAGAGGTCGACATTCATGCTAGAGAAGAGGTTTTGGTGGGAGGAAATGTGCTCTCCCATTCCATGGTTGGCTCTTCCAGTGGGTTTGTTGGAAGGAGAGGTCTTGTTGCTTTTGAGGATTTGGGCAGCTTTGTTTTTAGTAATGAGGGTTTGGCTGCAAGCTTTGATGGCTTTGACATGGAAGCTAAAGAGGTGGGTTTCCAAGCTCATGAGGGCTGGTAGATGGAAAATGTTGATGTTTCAGATGAGGATTTATGAACCCTAGATGAAATTTTTTCCCCTTTTTCTTGTGACAGGATTTGGCTTGGATATTGGGTCTAAGTTTGATCTTCCTAATGAGGAAGAGGAGTTCCTACTTGATATTCTCTTAGAAGCTTGTAGGAAGTTGCAAGGGTGTGAGGAGTTTGGAAAGAATGTGGAGGTCTCATTCTCCTTTTTCTAGGTTACGTAAGGGTTTCCTTAATCAGAATGCTCCTATTCTTCAAGACTGTTTACTATAGACAATTTATGGTATGGAGGATGTTTCCACTCATGCTACTCCTATTCCCCCTTATTTGAGTTGGGAGGTTGCTTGTACTTTGTAAATGAATGAAGGCTTGGTCTGTGATGGTTCTAGTGCTCTGGGGCAAGTAGCTGCTTCTCCTGTAAGTGAGGCTATTTCTCCTGGGGCTTCTTCCCCTTTACCTATGGTGGTTGTTCCTACCCCCAAACCTATGATGGGCCTTAAAAGGGATTTCTTCTCCCTGTTGTTGAAGAGGTGGATGCTATTTCTTCTCCTCTCTCTGGAGTTCTTGTTGGTTCCCCCTTGACCCCTTTGGTTTCTGAGCCTCCCTCTGATGGGTTGGATTGTGTGGTTGATATTTTGTGCAAGACTACTTCTACTTCATCTACTGTTACTACCCCCACATCGAAGAAGTTTCACACTAAGGAGGTAAGTGATTTGATAGGGATAGGGTTGGATTGAGATAATCACAATCTCAATGCTCTGGTTCTCCAATAGATAACCCTTGGTGTTTCACTCCACCACTCAACCTATAGGTCCTAAAAGTTATTAGGCACCCCTGGTCACTTTCCAACCCTGCTACCAAGCCGTTCTTGATGCTTTTCCTCACTTTCTCCATCTAGCCCTTAATCCCTTTAAAGACTAGACAACCTCTAAGTCCTCCTAACTTGCTTGCAAGGGTGTGCATAGGCTTTCTTGACTTCAAAATGGTCTAGGAATGGTTCTTGTCCAAGCTCAAATATCCTTTCTTCTATCGCTACCACCATACCCTAGTTTAGGGTTTTAGGAGGGCTACTAGGATTAGGCCTCCTCACACAAGAAAAATGCGTATCACTCCTCTCCTTCACCTTATTAGGCAAAACTTTCTTCTGTCACCCTCGCTCAAATTTGGAGCACTTCAAGATTTTTTTGGTTTTGGACCTTCTCAGGCCGTACACAGGGCTAACACAGATTTTGAGAAATTTAGGGCTTTTTTAAGCCTTTCTTGGACACACAGAGAACTGCTCTCTTCCTTCAGCCACCAGATGAATTGGTATTGTTTCCTGCCTCTTGTCAGACCTTTGTAAGGTCCCCCTAAAATCTTACACACCCTAGGTTTCCAATGGTTAGCCACCCCTACACGTTGGAAGGACTTTAGCAGAGTCTTTCCTAACCGGGCATGGTCTTCTCGCCTAGGAATAGACCTTGGGAATGCTATATGAACTCCTGCTAATTCCTACTACTAAAATATATACAATAAAGGAACTTAGTCCCATTCCCAATGTCCCATACTTCTTGGTATGGTGGGAGTGCGGGCTAAAACTCCATCTTTATTCCATTTACCAGTCAAGACATCAAGTAAGGCAAAACACAGAATTTACAAGAAAGAAAGAAAGCAATGAGACAACTATCAAATGGTGAAAAAAAGAACTTCTAGAGGCTTTAACATATGCTAAAAGAATCCAAAAAATGCCTCATTTAATTCATTCAATAGCTGCTACAGAAAACAAGAACAGAAAAATAGAATATCCACGCCAAAACACTATTTTTTTATGTTTTCATATAACTTTAAGAATTCCTAAGACTTCCAACCTCATAAAAGGTTGAGAATTACCTTTTACAATGCATTGGAAATGGTTAGGTTTCCTTCTCGAAGCCTAAGAGCGGCCAAAAACATGTTGTTTGAAAACATAGTGTGTTTTGCAATTTTGACAAAAGCTTAGGAAACGACCACAAAAGGATTTCCCAATTTATTCAACTTTTACCTAAGAACCAAAAAAAGTCCCCAACCAAAAACTAGATGGTATATAAGACCTTACCAAAACAACAAAAAGGATTTAAAAACAAAAACCCTCAAAATATGTTTGCACTTAAGCACTTTGGCAGGTGCTCCTGCACCATTCTCCCCCTCTTTGCACAAAGATCAAGGAACTTGAGGTGATATCAGTGATATATTAATGCCTAACTTCTTAAAATCAGCCTTCTCAACCCAGGTGGCCTCAGATTCATGTTTGTTCCTGCACTTGACAAGGTGCTCCATGTATACCTTGTGTCTTGTAGCCTTCTTCACCTTGGACTCCAAGACCTTCTCTACCTGAGGCTTCTCTTGATTAGGAAGGGGTATATTATTGATATCCTTAAAAATTTCCTAACTGTTCTGAGCTTCATCACTGACTGTCCCCTTGCACCTGATCAAATCAACAACATTAAAGACTGGAGATATGCCCAAATCAGATGGCAATTCTATCTTGTATGCATTCTTCCCATACTTAGCTAACACCTTGCATGGTCCTACTCTTTTCATCTGCATTTTGGTTGACATTCCTTTCTACAACCTTGATTTTTTTAAATGGACCATAACATAGTCACTTACTGCAAATTGCACATCTCTCCTTGACACATCAACTTTATCTTTCAATTTTTGTGTTGCTACTGTAATTGTCTTCTTAACCTACTCATGAATCTCCTTCATGGTCTGAGTGAAATATTCTACATGTCCACTCCTATTCTCCATTGTTTCTAGATCTTTGAGTTCACAAATTCCTCTTGGGTGCATCCCATACACAATTTCAAATGGACTTTTCCCTGTAGTTCTATTAACACTGTCATTATAAGCATACTCAGCTTGAGAAATCACCATATCCCAGGTCTATCCATATTCCTTTGTAAACACCTCAAAAGATTACCTAGCACTTTGTTAGCCACCTCTGTTTGACCATCAGTCTGAGGATGGTAAGCTAATCCAAATGACAGATTTGTTCCCAATCTACTCCATAATGTTTTCCAAAAATGGCTCATGAATTTCACATCCCTGTCTGATACAATGCTCAATGGAAATCCATGGATTCTTACAACTTCCCTGAAGAAAATATGGGCTATGTAACTTGCATCATGGGTGGTTTTGCAAGGAATGAAGTGGCTCATCTTGTTGAATCTGTCCACAACTACATAAATACTGTCAAAAATAGTTTTAGTCTTAGGAAGACCTACCACAAAATCCATGCTCACACACTCCCAAGGTCTATTAGGAATAGGCAAGGGTTGATACAAACCTGCATTGTTGGCTCCCCCTTTGGCTTTCATGCAAACAACACATTGCTCCACATATTTCCTAACATCTCTTGCGAACTTAGGCCAGTAGTGTTGGTGTAGGTTTTTTTATTTTCCTTATGTTAGGGAATATTTATTTTTCCTACACACATTATTAAGCTTGCTTAGGTTATATGATAATGGTTAGGAGGAGGAAATGTGGCATAATCCTACAATCACATGTGTAATTCACACCCACCATTGGGTAGTTGAATGCCACACTCTCTTTTGGATTTATTTGCCACCTCCCATAACCATTTTTTGTCTTTACCTGAGTTGGCATAACCATGTATTTGGCATTTACCAAGTAGGTAAAACCTCCCACCTATTATGGGTTAAGGGGAGTTATTATTCCTCTTGGTTTTATATGCCTATATTTTTCTATATAAACAAGCCCTCACCTCTCCCTATGCTAATGAGAACACTAGCTCAAATTGTGAGTCTAGTTGAATGCTAGGAGAGTGTTGAGTTTTGTTCATCATTGAGTTCTTATCTTGCTTTCCTTCAGTCACTTTGATCTTGGGTGGTTTCACAACCAAATCTAACATGGTATCAGAGCTGGTTGTGAGTTGTAGGTTAGCAATTTGTTCAATCCATTATTGAAAGCAAAGTATGCTCTTCTCTAGCATCCAATGATGACTTGGAGAAGCAAAAATGCTTGATAGAGATTTTAGTTTCTAGGGGGGTTCTTTTCTATTGCATTTTGTTGTAGGTATTTAGGAGATTCCTGGAGACATTCTGAGCTCACCATTGAGTTTAGAGTAGCCGAAAAAGTTAGAATTGACTTTTATTTCATCTAGATTGGACATCGGGTGTGAGATCTATGGAGGATTGAAGCATAAGTTTTTAAGAGAGGTTCCAGAAGGAAGCTGATCTTTTAGAGCATCAGATCTGCAAGCCCCTTCTCGAATTTGAAAGTTGTGAGTGTTTTAATCAATATTGTAGGTTGCAACATGACTTTTCCTCTCTTAAGTAGGTGATTCTACCTTTTCATGCTATTTTTTGGTTGTTGGGGTCGTTTTATGTTGCTAAACATGTTTTTTTACACTACATCCATATTTTCTGTATATTTTAAAGAAAATCCACCATCTGGGTTTTGTTCGTAGCAGAAAAAAACCATCTGGGTCGTTGCTAGTTTCTACATACAGGTTACATATTTTGTAAAATCTAAATCAGAACATTTCTGTAGACCCCCTCTCCAATTGCATTTTTGATTTTGCAGTCAATCTTTGGAGGGCCATAATTCAGTCATACAAGCTCTTTTTTTAGAGATTTTTTTTTTTTTGATTTAGGGTAGAATTTGACAGGCTTTGCAGTGGTGTGATCCATTTTTTCTCAAGTGATCCGGATTTTCCAGAAAATCAGTTTTATCAGCAGATCTGAAGGATAGTTCTCATTTTTTTAACTTCAAATTGATGTACCTTTCACATACGACCTCGTATTGAGGTGATTCTTTTTTTTAAAGTGAATATTTTTTTGAGCACTACACATTGGTGCTATTTTGAGGTTCTAATTCTGAGGTTTGATTATACTTTCAGTATTTGGGTCTATTTTAGACATTTGTAAAACTCTGGAAAACAACTCCAGCATTGTAAATGCACTGATTTATAAAGTGCCAAATTATTTTTATTGGGGGGGGATTCTTGATTGAGTGAAAAAGGGGGGGTCTCTCTTTGTGTGTGTGTTTTTTTTGATCTATTCACTTGTGCTCTACTTTTCCTTCACACATGGATCATTCTAAGGTTCCTTTGCTAACACCTTATAATTATGCAACATGGCATCAACATGCATGGAATGCCTTAATGCAACTTGGGTATACTCCATATGTTGAAAATAGGGTAGATGAACCTAAAGATGATAAGGAAAAGATAAAATAGATGCTTGAACATACAAAAGCTCTTGGATGTCTTCGTAGCTTTGTTTCCCTTGATCTTATGTTTCAAATTGAATCTTGTACGAATTCACATGATGCTTGGGAAAAGTTAAAATCTTTGTATGGTACAACAAATGAAGTCAAAGGCTATCAGATTGAAAATGAATTGATGAGCCTTGATCCAAAGAACTTTGGTAACATCCAGGATTATATTACTAAGGTCAATGATCTGAGAGCACAATGTAAAGCTTGTGGTATTGATAAAAAGGACATTCAATTAATCTATAATACACTGAATAAAATTGGTCCTGAATTTGCAGCTTTTGTTTCTAGCTTTCATACTCATAGACTGACTATGGGATCTGCATACACTATGCCTTCATTTGCATCTTTTTTCTGAGATGTTAATGCATGAACAACAAAAGCTTCTTTCTATGGGTCTCATAAAGCCATCACAAAATCAAGCCTTGTTGGCTAGTCAACCTAAGGGACAAAAAGAGTTAGGACAATCTAACAAGAAACAAAAGAAATCTAAGAAAAATCCACACACAGATCAAGCACAACACAAATCCTCTACAAGGGAGGAATCATCTAAGAAGGAGAAGTCTACTTGTTCATATTGCAAGAGGATTGGACATGAAGAACATTCTTGTTATAAGAAGGATATTGATGAACTGAAACATCTTCTTAAGAAGAACATCATTGATCTACCTTCTAGAATGTCTGAGTCTACTTCTTCTTCACATTCCAAATAGTCAAGATCTAGTAAGGATAAAGGTCATGCAGAATTTTCTTCTGAGTCTAAGAAAAATAAAGGTAAAGCTCTTTGTGCTTCTACAAGTCATGAATCAGGGAAATCGCTCCTAGATTCTAGAGCTTCTCATCATATGGCTTCTTCACAGTCTATGTTCTCTTCTTTTGAGCCTTGTGCTATGCCACCTATTCTAATGGGCAACAACACTTACATGAGTGTAATTGGGAAGGGTTCTATTGATATTGGGGATGGCACCTTCAGTGATGTTTTGTGTGTACCTCACTTGACAAACAATCTTCTTTCCATCTATCAAATCACTCATGGTGGAGTAGGGAAGGTTGTGGAATTCACACCTAATTCAGTTATCATCAGAGACTTGGAGAGCAAAGAGATAATTGCTAGTTGATCATGAATCTCAGTTGTATACCTTTTTAGACTTTGCACCCGATGATGGTTTTGATCCTTTGGTTGTTGATCACACTCCTTGTGTGACATTTGATTTTGAGGAGAATTTTGGCTATTTGAATCTTGGTATTCTCACATCAGATCTAGTTATTGAGCCTTGCATTCCTTATCCTCTATCTACTATTGCTTCTGAGGATACTTGTGTTGCATTCATGGCTACTTCTGATTCAGTGCAATAGGATCGACATCGTCTTCCAGATATAGTTGCTTGGGATGACTACTTGATAGACATTGTAGGTTTTTTCATAGAGTCTCATATTTTAGACTTGGGAGACACTATTCATGACATTCATCTTCTCTTTGATGAAGTTGATTCTTCTCCAGTTGTTATGGAGGAACCTTTGGATCCTCTTGTTCATTCTCCACATGATCATTCATCACAGTTTGACATGAGTGTGGATACTTTTGAGCAGCATTTGGAGGAGGCATCTTTGTTTTCAGAGGAGGTAGTTGAGTCTTTGGATTTTGTTCTACACACATCTCTACTAGGTTTTGGATTTTCATCTTAATCAATGTGGCCTAGAACACTTGATTTGGTGGTGGGAGCTTTCAGCATCAACATGGAGATAAATGAGCAGTTTTCAGAGACTTCATACATTTTGAGCTTTCTTCCCTCATATTCATTTCAAGAATGGGAAGACATTCTTCATACACCTTTGGTTTTGTTTCTTCCTAAGGGGAGGAACATTGTTCGATGATGGTGGACCATGTTCTACATTCAGTTTCAAGCTTCAACCATTGGCACAGTTGACTACTTTGGGGAAGGCTACATGGTCTTTCCTATCCTTTCTATTTTGGAAGGGACTTCTTCCTTCCATGGGATTCTTCTTGTGTTGGGAAACTTGTTTTCTTTTCTCTCTTTTGGGGAGGAGTTTTTTCCCACTGGGTTTTCTCCTTTACTCCATTTGTGAGAGTATTTTGTACATGGGTACCTAACATGGCCAAGTAGCTAGGACCCATATTTGCATATTTGTATATTCTCACCCACCTAAGCTACGTTTAAGGGGGGGTGTTGGTGTAGGTTTTTTTATTTTCCTTATGTTAGGGAATATTTATTTTTCCTACACACATTATTAAGATTGCTTAGGTTATATGATAATGGTTAGGAGGAGGACATGTTGCATAATCCTACAATCACATGTGTAATTCACACCCACCTTTGGGTAGTTGAATGTCACACCCTCTTTTGGATTTATTTGCCACCTCCCCATAACCATTTTTTGTCTTTACCTGAGTTGGAATAACCATGTATTTGGCATTTACCAAGTAGGTAAAACCTCCCACCTATTATGGGTTAAGGGGAGTTATTATTCCTCTTGGTTTTATATGCCTACCATTTTCTATATAAACAAGCCCTCACCTCTCCCTATGCTAATGAGAACACTAGCTCAAATTGTGAGTCTAGTTGAATGCTAGGAGAGTGTTGAGTTTTGTTCATCTTTGAGTTCTTATCTTGCTTTCCTTTAGTCACTTTGATCTTGGGCAGTTTCACAACCAAATCTAACAAGTAGTAGAATCTTTGTACCAGCTCTAAAGTTTTATTTATTCCAAAATGCCCACTAAGACTGCCATTGTGTTTCTCTTGGATCAGATTTTCCCTCATTGATCCTCTTGGGACACATAACAGATTACCCTTAAATAACAATCCATTTTGTAGAGTATACTCAACATATTGTCTATAAAAGTGATTTTAAAAATCTGAACATACCTTGTAGGCTTCTGAAAAGTCTTCATCATCACCATAGAGGTCTTTCAAACTCTCTAATCCAATGCTTTTTAGCTGTATCTCTTAGATTGTCAACATTCTCCTGCTTAATGCATCTGCTACCTTATTCATTTGTTGCTTCTTATGCTTGATGGTAAAAGTGAAAGCTTGGATGTATTCCATCCATTTCAAGTGTCTATTGCTTAGCTTCTCTTGGGTGTTGATGTAACTGAGTGCTTGGTTATCTGTGAAGACCACAAACTCTTTGGGAAATAAATAATGCCTCCACTTCCTAAGGGACTGCACTAAAGCATATAGTTCTAGATCATAGGTAGAGTAATTTCGCTTGGCTTCATTGAGTTTTTCACTAAAGAAGGCTACAAGCCTACCTTCTTGACTAATTACTCCTCCTACTGCTACTCCACTTGCATCACACTCAACTGTGAACAACTTATCAAAACTAGGAAATAACAAAATTGGTTGAGTTGCCACTTCTTGTTTCAGCTTTTCAAACCCTCTATCAGCTTCTTGAGTCCATTTAAACTTTGTTTTTAAACAACCTTTAATAGTATTAAGCATTGGTGCACATATACCACTAAAATTCCTAATGAATTTTCTATAAAACTGAGCTAAATCATGAAAACTCCTTACCTCTATTGTTGTGGTTGGTGTAGGCTAGTTTAGGATGGCTTCCACCTTGCTTGGATCCATCTTCAACATTCCTTGGGATACTACAAAGCCTAGATACACAAGTTCTTGTTTGAAGAACTCACACTTCTCAAGGTTAATTACCAATTGTTCTTCTTGCAGCGTTTTTAGAACCATCTCCACATGTTTCAAATGTTCTTCTACAGTCTTACTAAGAATCAGTATGTCATCCAACTACCACAAAAGTCCCTGTGAAGTCCTTAAGCACCTCATTCATTAGTCTCATGAACGTGCTAGGGGAATTTGAGAGGCCAAATGGCATCACTTTCCACTCATATAAGCCATCATTTGTCTTAAAAGCTATCTTCCATTCATCACCCTCCTTAATTCTGATTTGATGATACCTGCTCTTAAGATCTAACTTGGTGAAGAATTTTGCACCTCCAAGACAATCCATCAGGTCTTCAGTTCTAGGAATAGGAAACCTATACCTAATTGTGATTCTATTAATTGCTCTAGAATCAGTGCATAATCTCCACTTACCACCTTTTTTTGTTGCCCAAACCACTGGGACTGCACATGGGCTGATGCTCTTTTGAATCAGACCTTGACCTAACAACTCTTCCACTTGCCTAGTCACCTCTTGGTTCTGCTCAGGAGTGAGCTTGTATGCTACTTTGTTAGGCAAAGAGGCTCCAGGTATGAAGTCAATTTGATGGCTTATTGCTCTCTTTGGTGGTAAAGTTGCAGGTGTTCCATCACTCACTATGCTCTTGTACTTTTCTAGCAGCCTTTGAATTGTTTTAGGTATGACTGTCTTCTCAGCGTTTTCTTCCTCTTTGGACTGCATTAAGACCACATAACCTTCATTCCCTTGGTGTAGATCCTTAAGGAACTCCTTTCCACTGCTCAACATGATATTAGGAACCTTTGACTGCCCCTCATCTTCTAATAATGATTGCAGTTTGAAAGTTCTTCCATCCTTCTTGAATTCAATGATGTTCTCCTTCCCATGATATATAGCACCTTTGTCATATTGCCATGGCCTGCCAAGTAGAAGATGGCATGCATCCATGGGTAGTACATCACAAACCAACTTGTCTTTGTAGCCTCCAATTGAGAATTCCACTGTAACCTGCTCATTCACTAGTACACTTTGCCCTTTATTCAGCCATGTGACCTTGTAAGGATTGGTATGAGGTACCTTCTGCAATTTTAACTTAGCTACTGCCTCCTCAAAGATGATATTACCTATAGAACCAGAATCTACTATGACCTTGCATACCTTTCCCAATATCTTGCACCTTGCTCTAAACAAAGCTCTCCGTTGCTTGGGTTCTTCTTTGACCGGTTGTCTGATCAAAACCCTGTTAAACATCAGATTTTCACCTACTTTTGATTCTATATGACTGATCTCAGGTGATTTGACACTCATGGTGTCCTCTTGTGCATAGGCTACTCTCTTTTCATTTCTTGAAGAAGAAGCTTTCTCCGGGCACCTATAAGCTGGATGACCTAGCTGATTGCAGTGATAACATTTCATGGTGGCAAAGTAAGAATTACTTTTGCCTGCTCTTCTTCCTCTATTAAATCCTCCTCTTGATCATTACCTTGGTTCCTTTGATCATTACCTCTTCCTTGGTAACTTCCACACTGTCCTCTTTGATCTCCGCCTCTGCCTCTGGCCTTAGAGGACTGGTCATGCTTTCTCTTATTCCTCTCTTCAATCTTTATAGCCAGCTGATAACATTGGTGGACTATCTTGGGGCTGAGTAAATCCATCTCTTCTTGAATGTTCCACTTCAAGCCATTAAGGTACCTAGCCACTTTCAAGCTCTCATCTTCTGCCACATTTGATCTCAAGCAAAGCTTCTAAAACTCTTCAGTATAGGTGTTGACATCTTGATCTTTCTGCCTTAGACTCTGCCTCTTCTTGTGAAGTTGGATCTCATAATCATCCGGCATATATGCTTCCTTCACCTTAGCAACCATTCCTTTCCAAGTTGATATGGGCTGCTTTCCTTCTTTCTCCCTTTCAATCTGGACAAATTTCCACCATGTCAAAGCTGATCCTCTCAACCTTGATTTTGCAACCTTCACTTTCTAAGCTTCAGTGACTCCATCACATTCAAAGTGGTTCTCCATGCCATCTATCCAGTCCATGACCAAATTAGGATCCATATTTCCATGGAATAGTGGTATTCCCTCAATTCCTTTTCCACTCAGGGATTTTAATGCCTTCAAGAAAGGCTCCTCCTCCAGAACAGGGTTCAGGGACTTTGTCTTCCTCTGCAACCTCTTCTTCTTTTGGCACCTTACCTTCCAACCTCAACTTGTTCAGTGCTTCCTCAAGTTGCTCTATTCCTTCCTTTAAAGACTTGTTTTCCTCTTCTTGCTCTTCCACCATCTTGGCTAACTATGCATTTGTCACCATGTTGGGCATTTCACTTGACTCAACTTCTGACATATAAGCTCCTTTCCCAAATCTTTAGTTGTGCTCTGATACCAATCTGATAGGGATAGGGTTGGATTGAGATAATCACAATCTCAATGCTCCAGGTCTCCAATAGATAACCCTTGGTGTTTCACTCCACCACTCAACCTATAGGTCCTAAAAGTTATTAGGCACCCCTGGTCACTTGCCAACCCTGCTATCAATTTCAGTTTGCTACTACCAAGTCATTCTTGATGCTTTTCCTCACTTTCTCCATCTAGCCCTTAATCCCTTTAAAGACTAGACAACCTCTAAATCCTCCTAACTTGCTTGCAAGGGTGTGCATAGGCTTTCTTGACTTCAGAACGGTCTAGGAATGGTTCTTGTCCAAGCTCAAATATCCCTTCTTCTATCGCTGCCACCATACCCTAGTTTAGGGTTTTAGGAGGGCTACTAGGATTAGGCCTCCTCAAATAAGAAAAATGCTTATCACTCCTCTCCTTCACCTTATTAGGCCAAACTTGCTTCTGTCACCCTAGCTCAAATTTGGAGCACTTCAAGATTTTTTTGGTTTTGGACCTTCTTAGGCCGTACACAGGGCTAACACAGATTTTGAGAAATTTAGGGCTTTTTTAAGCCTTTCTTGGACACATAGAGGACTGTTCTCTTCCTTCAGCCACCAGATGAATTGGTATTGTTTCTTTCCTCTTTTCAAACCTTTGTAAGGTCCCCCTGAAATCTTACACACCCTAGGTTTCCAGTGGTTAGCCACCCCTGCACGTTGGAAGCACTTTTGCGGAGTCTTTCCTAACTGGGAATGGTCTGCTCGCCTAGGAATAGACCTTGGGCATGCTATATGAACTCCTACTAATTCCTGGGTAAAAGCACAAAGCTGTGTCACACTTTTGGCCAAATAAATAGTTTCGAGCGAAATATTTTTGGCTGGAAAGGTTTCGCCCGACTAGGTTTCGACCGAAACCATGTGGCATATTACGTGGCACATAGGTTTCGCCCGAATAAGTTTCGCCCGAATCCAAAAAAATCAAAAATTTCCTCTTCCCGCTTTAAAATTTCCTTCGAAATTGGATTTTGTAATGTGCGAGGTTTCTATAGAAAGGGTTTCGGTAGAAACAGTTTCTATAGAAAGAGTTTCGGCCGAAACCATTTCTATAGAAACTGTTTCTACCGAAACTGTCTATGTGGCATCCTAGTTGGCAGCAACTCAGCTTTTTTCAGAATTTTCTGAAACTTTCAACTTTAGCTAAGTATTTCTTTAGTCAGAATGATTTTTTTGCAAAACAAAAAAATACCCTTTTGTAGAGCTCGGAGTGGAGAATCCAAATATATAATTTTTTTAATATTTTTATTAGTTTTAATATATTTTATTTTTAAAATAATGCAAGTAGGTTTTCAAAATGAAAAAGGATGTTGATTACAAATTAAAAACAAGATAGTAAAATTTATTAAAAAAATTTAAATCTTATATGGGGAACAAGAGGAGAGAGTCTTCTTCAAAAGGGTATAATTATTTTTTTGAAAATGATTTAAAAATTTGAAAATAGTTGACGGCCCGTGAAAACTGTCAAATTTTGACATGTTTGACTTTAAAACGTTATTACAAGAAAAATATACATCAAAATTTGATTTTTCTTTTTCCATGCACAAGATATTGAAGTTACCTATTTGGAAAAAACAAAAATAGGGAGAAGTGAAGTTTTTTTCAATTTGTTTCTTGACAGCCCGTGAAGTCACTCTTTCATGAAATTTTCAGCATTCCAAGATTTGTCCTTAAATTGATAAAAATATTATGAAATTTTTTTTTTTAATTTTAAAAATTACAACAATAAACTTCATCAAAAATTCTACATTTCATTAGTTTACACTATTTTGAAATTCAAAACATAAAGACCAGTTTTATGTGGTCGAAGTTCAGAATTTTTTTTGTTGTTGGCCGATTCCTTTATAAAGTGTGACACAGGTTTGTGCTTTTACCCTCCTACTACTAACATATATACAATAAAGGAGCTTAGCCCCATTCCAAATTTCCCCATACTTCTTGGTACAGTGGGAGTGCGGGCTAAAACTCCATCTTTATTCCATTTACCAGTCAATATAGCAAGTAAGGCAAAACACATAATTTACAAGAAAGAAAGAAATCGATGCAACAACTGTCAAATGGTGCAAAAAAAAACTTCTAAAGGCTTTCACACATGCTAAAAGAATCCACAAAATGCCTCATTTAATTCATTCAATATATGCTACATAAAACAAGAACAGAAAAACAAAATATCCACTCCAAAACACTTTTTTTTTATGTTTTCATATAACTTTCAGAATTCCTAAGACTTCCAACCTCATCAAGGGTCGAGAATTACCTTTTACAATGTATTGGAAATGTTTAGGTTTCCTTCTCCAAGCCTAAGAGTAGCCAAAAACATGTTTTAAAACACAATGTGTTTTGCAATTTTGACAAAAGCTTAGGAAACGACCACAAAAGGATTTCCCAATTTATTCAACTTTTTCCTAAGAACCAAAAAGGGTCCCCAACCACAAACTAGATGGTATATAAGACCTTACCAAAACAACAAAAATGATTTAAAAACAAAAACCCTCAAAATAAGTTTGCACTTAAGCACCTTGGCAGGTGCTCTTGCACCATGATTTGTCTAATTGGTAGTTAGAGGTTGACTATAATGTTACAGTTGAGTCTTTGAATTGGCTCAAGACCTCGTTGGTTGGGAGAATTTCTGGTAATCATCCTAATTTCAATGCTGTTAGAAGTTGGGCTCTTTGGGTTTGGAAGATTAGAGTTGAGGTTACTATATTGTGTAATAGCTTCTTTCTATTTTTTGTGCCCGCGTTGAAGATTATTCCAATGTCCTTCATGAGGGCCTCTAGTTTCTTGGCTCGAATGGACTGTGTCTCCAAATGTGGTTCCCTGGTTTCAAGCCAATGACAATTACTTTTATGATGGAAGAGGGTACTCCCCTCTACTCAAAATTACAAGTAAATAACAACATTTCTCATTTCTCAAATATTTTAACTACACTTTAATATGGAAAATTCAAGCTCTCCCAACATAATATTGAATTTGCAGCAAAATTACAATGGTTTTTATTGATTTAAAAATCAAACACACTATCTATGACTCAACCTCCTCACTTCTCCAACATACAATAAATTCAAAACCACACATATTTTGACATTGATATGACTGTACACTTATTTCAGAAATCAAATAGATAGAATTTCAATTTGCAAACTTTTAATACTGCCCACAAGCAGCCATTTCTCAGCTATGTTATGCCTCTTACAAACTTCTCAATGATTTTGTAGCTAGGATTCACTAACCACTTGTCCCTCCCATATGCACACTCTTTTCTATTCCTCTTTTCATCTACATTCACCTATTTATATGCATACCATATATTGTTTCCTCTTGCCTTTGTTTCAATGCTTCCTCATAACTTCATATTGCGTGCTTACCCTCCTTTTGTATACTTTGCATTCAATTTATAATTGCTATAAATGGTACGGTCTGGTGGGTTTATTTAGTTTGCAAACATATGTTTTTCCTGCCCCTATCTCTCCCTCTCATGGCATTAGTCTCCTTTATTTTCAACCTATGAAATATACATTGATTTCTATTATTTTACCTGGGATTCCTTCCTCTGTGATACTATGCAACCCCTCTACATGGATTCGACCTCCTTATTCAAGTGTACCCAATCTCTTATTTAAATCTGCATTCCTTAGACTACCTACGTGCCATGTCCCTTCATGTTCTTCTCTATTGCTTTGATTTTAAAATGTACATCTTGCTCTTTGCTATGACCTTTCATATCCTCAGAGTTTTTGCATTATTATTTTTTAACCGTGACCTTCCACATTCTTTATTTGTGTGTGTCTTTGTGTTCATCTTTAGAAATTCAAACTCTTCAATGCTAACAAATGAAATCAAATCTACTAGACACTGTCAATTAAATGGAATAACTTGAAATTTAAAATATTTACATGACAATGTCATTCAATTTTCTTTAAAAATCAACCACTGAACTCTGTATATCAACCAAAACACCAAAAATGCAACAAAATTAAAATCAAACTATTTTAGGTTGATGAGGATAACCACTAACCTGCAATGAACTCCTTCACTGTTCAAGTGCTAAAAATTAATCCTTCTTTCACTTTTTCTAGGATCGTGCTAGAATACACACCACCTTTCTCTAGCAACACATCATCTTCCTCCTTTTCCCCCCTCATGGACTTATGTCCACCAAATCCCGACCTCCTCCACCAAATAATTTTTGCACTTCTCTCCTCTCTTGTGGGTTCAAACACACCTATAACCGTCCACCTCCTCTCTCGTGGGTTCAAACCCACCTCTAACCGTCCACCTCCACAAATTCTACTAACAAATACATAGTGTCTACAACACACTATTTCTCTTTATTCCTATCATTGTCTATTACCAAATCTAAAAATGAAATAGCTTTAAAAATTTGATTTACCTCATCTTCACTCGTAGTTGCAACACCAAAGTTCACTGCGACATCTTCCTCCTCCTCGTTAGCTACAAGTTCTCACTCTTCTTTCTTCACTACACCAACAAGCTTTGTTAAACATTCTTCCTCAATCACCATTAGTTGCATGAACAAATCCAATTCACCTTCGCCATATGTTGTGACCTCTTCGCTATTCACCTCTATCTTTTCTTCTTCTATTGTCATGCCTTTCTCATGGCACGTCATTGCTACAACTTCTTCATTGGTAGGGGTTGCTCTTACTTCTTCCACTTTCTTTTCACCTTTCCAAAAATTATTTTCCAATTTCTTGAGCCTTGTCTCGATCTTTCCTACTTCTTCACCAACTATCTTTTCCAACACTTCACACATTTTGTCCTCCACATCATTCCAATACTGCTCCCAAAGTAGTATTCACATGGGTCTCTTCATGACCCAACCCATCTTTCCAGCAAAAATCACTCACTCTACAAACACATTCTATCACAGATTCAAGCTCCTTCTCTTGCTTCTCAGGATTCCTCACACACCTGCAACAACTCACATGAGCTTCTTCTTAACCGCTTCACACACTTCTTGGTCTAAACTACCTCCCAATCGACGATCTATTCACTCCACCCACAGGTCCTGGTGGATCCTCTCTACTCTTAGGACTACCTACTCTGATACCAATTGATGCAAGAGGGTTGATCCAGGGGACAATTTTTTAGTGAAAATTGAAGTGTTCCCAATACTCCAAATTTTAGCTTCATCAAAAAGAGAACAACGTCTTGATTCCAACGCAACTTGAACGGGGCAAAAAGGACTCTGTTTGTGCAAGTTACAACCGGTCAAACTTCCAGTCAAACTGGCTTCAAGGGCATCCAAAAGGACAAAAAATAACCATCTCGTAAATTGACAGAACTAGCATCATCACAAAGAGCTCGTCGAGATGATTCTGATGGCATTCGTTTCGTCAAAATTCGACATCGTATGCTCGAGTTACAAGCAGTCAAAGTTTGGTTGACTTGATGGTACAAATGATGACATCATCATGCTGACGTGTCAATCTGTACTGTACGGAATCCACATGGATGAATTTCAGCCCAACATGTGGCAAGTGACTCAGATTGTACGGACCAATCAGTTCATGACACGTGTCCCGCCGTACAGTACGGGCATCCCAAGTGGTAGTCCAGTCATCACACGTCATCGGCTTCGTCAGAGGTCCAGTCAGCATACGGCATACATGTCAGATGTTTAGAAAATTAGAAGATGACACGTGTCTGATCAGCAGCTAGGTTTGTTCAACCGACTGGTAAAATCGGTAGCCGGGTTTGAACGCGGATCTTGGCGCAAATAACGGGCCGGTGAACCGTTGCGCCCGCTGCCGCCGTTCACTCATCTATTAAGAGACAGCGGTTGGTTTTGTTATTTAATCCATTACTATTTGGGTTTAAAATGGCCCGTGGAGGATTGGAACCCCTGACCTCGTGGGGAGAAAAATCGATAGTCACAATTAGACCAGCAACCGCCCGCTAAACATAAGGGGAGCTCGGTTTGTTTTGTATGGTGTTTAAAGCCAAAATTCTAACAAATGGCTAAATAAGCCAAAAAAAACAAAAACTACCCCTAACAGTCAAAACCAACAAACTAAATGGAGATATCAAAGGGTTGTACGAGATCTGGAAGGGGGTTATGCAATTAATTTGGTGGTTAGGCCTAATTAGGAAAATTTTATGTATAAAAAGAGGGGTGTAGGCCTTGTTTTACAAGTCTAGGTGGTGAGAACGAGAGAATGCTCAAGAGATTTTGTAGACATTTCCAAACATCAGAGGAACGTTATGCTGTTGTGCTTGAAGGAGATAGTCATTGAAGCAATTGTAACTGTTTTTGGAGTATAATCGGATCGGTCACCCTATTGGAGAGGGGCCCGGAGATGTAGTCCTTAGGGACGAACTCTGTTATCAATTGCGTTTGTCTCCTCTTTATCTTCTCTCTTTCTTTTCAGTTCATTATCTTGGCATTTATATTATGTTCATTTGTTCATTCGAACATTGTAATTAAGTGATCATTTACATTAAGCATTCTATAAGCAATTGTCCTAGATCCTAAATAGATAAAGTTGGTATCAGAGCTTTGTGTGTGGCTAGTATTGTATAAATTGAATGCTAACGAGATCCAGGTTGCAATGGGGTGAAGGAGAACTTGAAGAATACAATCCAGAAATCAGAAGACGAAGAGCTAATCAACCGTCACAGATGGAAGTGAAAGAAGGTGGACAAAGTTCAGAGCTCAGTGACAAGGATTTCCAGAAGCTATTCCTTGACATGAAGGTGATGGTGGATGAACTTTATGCTGAAAAGAAGAAGCATGAAATGGGAGGTTCTTTAAAGCACGAGAAGAAGGAATATCAGAAAGACACAAAGGAGAAAGCTCCAGAAACTCCTTCTCCTCCATCTTCTCCCTCTTCTTCTCCTCCCCCTTCTCCTCCTTCTCCTTCTTCTTCTTCTAATGTAAATCCATTTAAGAGCAAATCTAAGCCTGTTATTAAGCTAGATGTAAAATTTGAGTTACCTAAATATTGTGGGGAGTTAAATGCTGAGAAGTTAGATGATTGGGTCCAACAAGTAGAAGTATACTGTAGGATTCAAGGCCTAGTAGAAGATGCTTCTAGGATTCAATTAGCCACTCTCCGGTTGGGAGGTACAGCTCTCACCTAGTGGGAGAGTAAAACTCAGGAAGAAATTGCTTGCCATGGTCAAGTTAATATGTCTTGGATGGAGTTTGTTGCTGCCCTTAGGAAACAATTCTATCCTTTAGGTTACATGCAATAGTTAACCATGAATTGGCAAACCTTTAGGCAAGGTAAGGGGCAGTCCGTCCAGGATTATACTCATGAGTTTAGAAAACGGGCCATTGCTCTAAATGTTCCCTTATATACCCAAGACACATTACTTAAGTATATTGGTGGTTTACATTCTTACCTTAGGCACACTATTTTGATGTTGAGTCCCAACAATCTAGACGAGGTGTCTGTTCAAGCTACTCATATAGAGTCAAGGGGTTAGAACACTTTTAGTGATAACTTTTCCAAGAAGCCATCTAAGTTTGAGGGTAAGTCTAAAGGGAAAGAAAAAGACAGATAAAGGAAAAGGGAAGAAAACAGCTACAACTAAGAAAGAGGGTGAGAAACCCACATGCTCCCATTGGAAGAAAGAGGGGCATGATGATTCAAGATGTTGGAAGCTTCATCCTGAGTTGAGGCCGAAAAGATATGGAGGTAATAAAAGCAAGCAAAAGACTACTGCAGTGATTCAACAGGATCTTGGTTTTGACTCCAGAGATGAGACAAAGATTGTTGCTACCAGAATCCAAGGTAAAGGGAAAGGTATATCTCTCTCATGTGATGCAAGTTTTTCTAATGCCAGTGCAAGTACAAGTAAAGAATCTTTTCCTAAGGTTGATAAGCAAAGAAATGAATTGTTTCACATTCGTGTTGTAACAAAACACACTAAGGTTGATACTCTGTTTGATACGGGTTCACAAGTCAACTTAATATCTGAAGAAGTTGTAAAGAAACTTAATTTGACTACAACACCTCATCCAAAACCATATCCACTCGGATGGGTTTGCAATGATGCTCAACTACAAGTAACTAAACAATGTAAATTGAGATTTGCTATCACTGCAAACTTTGTAGATGAGGTAGAAGTAGATGTGGTCCCTTTGGATATTTGTGGGCTTGTGTTAGGGAGTCCTTATCTTTATGACAGAAAAGCAATCTTTTATAGGGGGGAGAATAAGTATCATCTTTTTAAATTTGGGGTAGAATACATTGTACGAGCACATAAGGTGAAGACTAATCTTACACTAGTTAATGCTGGTCAAATGAAGAGGTTAGTCAACTCAAGTAAAAACTTTGTATTAATGCTTGTAAAAGCCAAAGAAGATGATAAATCTGAGGAATTCAAGGGGTGTGACCCAAAGCATAAAACTAAAATGGTCAAAATTATTTCCACTTATGATGACATGTTTCAGGAACCAAAGGGGTTGCCACCCAAGAGAGAGATACAACATGAAATCCAGTTACAGCAGAATGTGCCACTTCCTAATATCGACATGTACCGTTTATCAGTTATGCAGAATGAGGAAATCAAAAAGTAGGTTCAAGAGTTGGTGGAAAAGGGAGTTATTTGTCCTAGTACTTCTCCTTGTGGTTCTCCAATTGTCTTGGTTCCAAAGAAAGATGGAACTAGGAGGATGTGCATCGACTATCGTGCCTTGAATAAGATAATGGTAAAGAACGGGTATTCTCTTCCTAGAATTGATGATTTACTTGATCAGTTAAAACATGCAGTTTATTTCACTAAGTTAGATTTGCGAAGTGGTTATCATCAGATAAGAATTACAGAAGATGACATTTGGAAGACTGCATTTAAGACAAAACAGGGACTATTTGAGTGGTTGGTTATGCCTTTTGGGCTTTGTAATGCACCAACTACCTTTATGAGAGTCATGAATGATGTCTTTCGTCCTTTTATTGATGATTTTTTCATAATCTATCTAGATGATATCCTTGTATTCAGTCGAACTTGGGAAGATCATGTAAGTCATGTAAAGAAAGTCTTTGATGTATTGAGAAAAGAAAAAATATATGTAAAGATGTCTAAATGTGAATTTGCTAAGACATCCTTAGTGTACTTAGGCTATGTCGTAGGGGGTGGTCAATTGAAAGTAGACCCTGCGAAGGTCGAAGCTATTGTAAAATGGCCTAAGCCAAGTACAGTCACAGAGGTCAGAAGTTTCCTAGGTGTAGTTCAGTACTGGAGAAAGTTTATTGCAAATTTCTCTTATATAGCATCACCATTACATGCATTAACTAGTACAAGAGCAACTTTTCAGTGGGGAGGTCCACAGCAGAAGGCTTTCGACACTTTGAATGGAAAGTTGAGCACCGCACTAGTTTTGGCCTTACCAGATCTACATCAACCATTTGAGATCGAGACAGATGCGAGTGGATTTGCCATGGGAGCAGTACTCATGCAAGGAGGTAAACCAGTTTGCTACCACTCTGAAACTTTTTTAGGAGCAGTAAGTAATTATCCCACTTATGATAAAGAACTCTATGCTTTAGTTCAGAGTGTTAAAAAATGGAAACATTACATAATGGGGAAAGAAACTGTAATCCACACTGATCACCAGCCACTTTAGTATTTGCACTCACAAACTAAACTGCAACAAAGTAGGCACTTTCGGTGGATGGGTTTTCTACAATAGTTTCATTTGGTTATTAAGTATAAGAAAGGTACCCATAACAAAGTAGCAGACATGCTCTCTAGACCTCCTATGATGAATGCTTTGATAATCCTTCATAATAGTTCTATGGTTCATGAAAGTTTTCAGGAACAATATGCTAATGATGAGAACTTTAAGGACATCTATACTGCTTTAATGAAAGGTAAACATGTAGAAGAGAAAGACTATTATGTGTAGGATAAACTATTATATCATTTGGGAAAATTATGTGTTCCAAAAGGTGAACAAGCACAAGTTATTAGAGAAGCACATACCTCATTGATTGTAGGACACTTTGGGGTAAACAAAACATTGACTCAGCTGTAGAAATATTGTTATTGGCCTCGTATGCAAGAAACTGTAACTAAGTATATTAGAGGTTGTGTTATGTGTGCAACTAGTAAGCCTAGTAACAAGAAGTTGGGATTGTACACACCTCTACCTGTACCTTCTTGTCCATGGGAAAGTGTGTCAATGGACTTTGTTGGGGGGTTACCAATGTCTAGGAAGGGACATGATTATTTGTATGTAGTAGTTGATCGGTTCAGAAAAATGTGTATCTTAATGCCATGTAAAAAGCAACTGCTGAACTGACAGCTCATATGTACTTTCAATTTGTATGGGTTCATTTTGGGTTACCTACTTCTATTGTATTGGATCGAGATTCTCAATTTTTGGGGGAATTTTGGTCAACTTTGTGGGGACTCATGGACACCAGACTGAAGAAGAGTATAGCCTTCCATCCGCAGACCAACGGATAAATAAAGGTTGTAAACAGGACAGTTGTGCATCTACTCAGATGGTATTGCAGTAAGCATCCTAAGTTGTGGGATGAAAGTCTTCATTATGTGCAGCATGCCTACAACCATGTAACACACTCTTCTACTAAGAGGTCTCCTTTTGAGACATGCTTTGGTTATGTGCCCAAGACACTGATGGATTTTTATTTTGGGAAAGATGATGTTGAAGATGGATGCCATGATGCAGAAAAGGCTTTGAAGTTCATCCAAAAAGTCCAAGAAATTCATCAGGCAGTGGAAGCACGGTTGGAACAGAGCCAAGCAAAATACAAGGTTCGCCATGACAAGCATCGCACCGATCATCATTTTCAGGTTGGAGATAGAGTTTGGTTACACATCAGCAAGGAAAGGATGCAAGGTGAAGGTAAAAAGCTTAAGCCAATTAGGTATGGTCCTTTTGAGATCCTTGAGAAGATTGGTACCAATGCCTTCCGCCTCAATCTTCCTCCATACATGCATATTTACTCGGTTGTCAATGTTGAGAATTTGAAACTGTATGAGCCTCCAATGATCCTAGATGAAGTCATAGACATTCAAGTTCCATCAGTTGATGACCTTTCACCAGAGTACATGTCAGAGTTGCCAGAAGATGTTATTCTCGACAGGAATGTCAGAACTTCACGAAGAGGAGATGTTGAGTACCTCAGAGTGGGCCTGAAGGGGATGCATCCAAGCAAAGCAAGATGGATGGAGATTGGTAAAGTGAGGGAAGTTTACCCTCACTTACTTTCCAAGTAATCAAGCTTTCAGAGGTCTAAAAGCTCTCCAGTGGGGAGGCCTGATCCGGAGGACAATTTTTTAGTCAAAATTGAAGTGTTCCCAATACTCTAGATTTTAGCTTCATTAGAAAGAGAATGACGTCTTGATTCCAACGCAACTTGAATGGGGCGAAAAGGACTCCATTTGTGCAAGTTACAGCTGGTCAAACTTCCAGTCAAACTGGCTTCAAGGGCATCCAGAAGGCAAAAAAGTAACCATCTCAAAAATCAATGAAACTAGCATCATCATGAAGAGCTCGTCAAGACGATTCTGACGGCATTCATTTCGTCGAAATCCAAAATCGTATGCTCGAGTTACAAGCATTCAAAGTTTAGTTGACTTGATGGTATAGATGATGACGTCATCATGCTGACGTGTCAGTCCGTACTGTATGGAATCCACATGGATGAATTTTGGCCCAACACATGGCAGGTGACTCAGATCATACGGACCAATCAGTTCATGACACATGTCCCGCCGTACAGTACGGGCATCCCAAGTGGCAGTCCAGTCATCACACGTCATCGGCTTCGTCAGAGGTCTAGTTAGCGTACGACATACACGTTAGATGTTTAGTGAATTAGAAGATGACACGTGTCCTCCGATCGGCGGCTGGGTTTGTTCAACAGACTGGTAAAATTGGTAGCCGGGTTTGAACGCGGATCTCGGTGCAAATAACGGGCCGGTGAACCGTTGCGCTCACCGCCGCCGTTCACTCATCTGTTAAGAGACATCGGTTGGTTTTGTTATTTAATCTGTTGTTGTTTGGGTTTAAAATGGCCTATGGAGGATTGGAACCCCCGACCTCGCGGGGAGCAAAATCGATAGTCACCATTAGACCAGCAACCGCCCGCTAAACATAAGGGGAGCTCGGTTTGTTTTGTATGGTGTTTAAAGCCGAAATTCTAACAAATGGCTAAATAAGCCAAAACAAACAAAAACTACCCCTAACAATCAAAACCAACAAACTAAATGGAGATATCAGAGGGTTGTACGAGATCTGGAAGGGGGTTATACAATTAATTTGGTGGTTAGGCCTAATTAGGAAAATTTTATGTATAAAAAGAGGGGTGTAGGCCTTGTTTTGCAAGTCTAGGTGGTGAGAACGAGAGAATGCTCGGGAGATTTTGCAGACATTTCCACACATCAGAGGAATGTTATGCTGCTGTGCTTGAAGGAGATAGTCATTGAAGCAATTGTAACTGTTTTTGGAGTATAATCGGATCGGTCACCCCGTTGGAGAGGGGCCCAAAGACGTAGTCCTTAGGGACGAACTCCGTTATCAATTGTGTTTGTCTCCTCTTTATCTTCTCTCTTTCTTTTCAGTTCATTATCTTGGCATTTATATTATGTTCATTTGTTCATTTGAGCATTGTAATTAAGTGATCATTTACGTTAAGCATTCTATAAGCAATTGTCCTAGATCCTAAATAGATCAAGGGTACTACCCAATATTCTATCTCCTTCAATGTGGACCCTCTATAAGAATTCTTGAATTTCCATGTTTTCAAGGTTTTTATCACTAATTAAATGTAAGGTGAAAACATCTTGGATACAAGAAGGTAACCTTTATATTCATACTTCATTTATTTTAGATATTGTTGTTCTCCATAAATATGTACTTCCAAGCACATAAAAGGCTATTAGATGGTGTAAAAATATAATATTAATAGATATGCTAGTTATTCAAATCAAATCATTTCAAGTGTAATAAATATAAAATACTTACAAAATAATCCCATTAAGATTGCTCCAAAGTGTCTATCACACCAAATTGGTTGGAAAGTTAGAGTTCAAGATCCTAGCATGACTTTCTTTAGATATTTTAGATTTTAAAAGTTAGATTTTTGACAACATATTGGGAAACATGTCAATAAGTGACTCTAAGGCGCTCAATTTCCATCTAGAAGGTGATATACTAAAGTAAGATAGATCATCAAACCCCAAAAAATAGGCCTTTCAAGAGTATTGGGATTCATGGATTGAAGGTACTCCATAAGTACTACACTAATAGATGTAATATTGAGTTCATAATCCCAAAAGAATAAAACATCATAAGATATTAGGGATCAAACTTCAAAAGAACTATTAACCAAGCACTCGAATAAAATCAGTCTAAAACATGATCTCAAATAGATACCTTAGTGAAAAATGTCAAGGAGAAATTTTTGGAGGACTAATAACTTAGTACCAAAATAAGAGTGTGACTAAAAACCTAAATCTAAAGAAGAGGTAAATTTTAACTAAGAGAGCAAGGAACTAAGAACACATAATATAGCATGAATTTGAACATAAAATAGCTCTCTTTTGATTGAATTGGACTAGATAATTGTGAAATTCATTATATGGATGAACGATTGTCATTTTCTTTATTAAAATGTTTTGTTGTTTCTATAATTGGCATCACCACAAGGATTTTGAAGGAACATTAGGATAGAAAGAAGTCAACTAATAGGAAGGCCTTTCTAAAACCTTCATAAATAATTTTTCAAGGGTAGAATAATCAATATAATAAAAAAATCTATACCTATTAGAAGGCCATGTGGTAGCAAATTACACCTCTCAAATATGAGAAAATGGGATGAATGGTTAACCTAAAGGACCTAAAAAGGGATATTTCAACCAAGTGTTGTTTAAGAATAGTTGTTGCAAACATAATGTTTGAAAATTAATTAGAAATGACTGCGGTTCTAACTTTTTAACTCCTTGTACCTTATCATCTAAACTTGTGAACTTTTGTAAATGCAAGATGGGTTGCTTACCAATTATGTTATCATTTCATTTAAATGTTACAATGGTAAATGGACCTCTTATTTTTTTTAAGAAAAAAATAAAATTATTAAATCTATTTTCATTACAAAAGTTTATTATTATATTAATATAATAAAAATTATAATATTAAAATGATGAATATTGATAAGTAAACTACACTCATAGGATCCCTCTTAACTAATAAACAACAAGAAGTTTTTAACTTTCCTACATAATGAAAATGAACTGTAAAATTGTTATAGTACATTTTAACCATTAAAAAATGTAATATTTAAGTAGAATGATTAGGTACATACAATTTATACTACTTATTATGATTGAATGTCAATCTTTGGAACTATCTGAATTTTATAATAATATTTTTGTTTGATCATTGCAAAGCTTCTTTTCAAGGCTAGAAAAACTTATAAATACACACCATTAATTTATAATGGTTTACCCAAGTCTCCAAGTAGAAGTTTCCCATGTATTTCCGTGAGTACAGAGACAATCAGAAAGATTGAAATAGAGATTATATGGTGCAACAAAGTCAAGTAGTAAGCCAAAAGAACTCCGTCATGAGATGAATTCAATTTGTTCTTCATCATATGCAGTACAGTTTTTTCTCTAAAGTTGTTAGGAAGAGCAGTTGTGTTTCAAACGTTCACACAGATTGTACACTTGAAGACCGAAATTATGGGAAAAATAAAATAAAATAATTTAATTTTTTTTTTTTGGAATTTTACTGTTTTTAATGTACTTTGAAGTGTATTAAATATAACTTATTTTTAATTGTTTGGTTAAGAAAAAATATTTTTTTATTGTCTAATTTGTTGGTATTTTAAGTATTTATGAAAGTTATATAAATAGTCGATCATTTGGATTAAGAGTTAAAGATTAAGAGTTCTATTCTACCACAATCATTTTAAATAGAATTTTAATTTCACCACTTTCCGAACTTAATCTATAATATTCTCTTTCTAAATCATTTAATATCTTTTTGATTTTATAAAATCAAACATTTTTTAGACATTTATTATATAAATCAAATATCCTGCTTAAATATTTGTGAATTTAATTTTACTACGTGAAAAAAGAAATGACATTCTTTTTTGCATTTTTAAACATAAAATATTTAATGACATAAAATTTCTATGATCCATTATTTTCTCTTCTCTTATGTCTTCATCATGATAATAGATCATAAAATGTTATTACATTTGATAAAAAAAAACCTTACATATGCTAATCTTAACATATTCATATTAAACATAAGATATTTACTCTGTCACATAATAAGCGACAATGTTTAATTAAACCTAAGTCAATAAGTGAAGGACGAGTCAATCTTCCCCTTTCGTATTTGGGCTTCTCTCTAAAACCTTTTTCTATAAGAAACCTCTCTGCTCTATACTGAATCTATTCCTAGATATACTCAATCTATCTCTAGATATACTGAATCTGCTGCAATGAAGGTTTGCATTTTCTATCATTCAATAGAATATAATTCTATTCTATTTCTATTTTAAACCATTTCAGTTGATATCTTATTCAGATAGTGTTGCAGAAGAGTACAGTGATTTCTGTGGATATTTCTTGCTCCAAATGCAAACAGAAAGTTATGATCTGGAAACCCAACTGGTATAAAAGCTGAAATGAAAAAGTTTGATTAGAATGCTTTCACTAAATGTTCCCCATATCATGTTTGAAGGCAGATGAGATTTATAGCAGTTCATAATTTATAGGAATAGCTGTTCTTATTTTGAGTAATATAATGCCAACTTTTGATGAAATGAATTTGTGTGCAAATATTACAGGAGTAGAGTCTTTGGAAGTTGATGGATCTAAAAACACGCTAACAGTGATTGGAGAAGTGGATCCTGTAGAAATCACTGCAAAAATCAGAAAGTTCAATAGAGGAGCAGAAATTATAAGTGTTGGGTCCAATGAAAGCCAAGAGAAGAAAGAGGTTGAAGAGACGAATAAGGTGAAAGACGAAGAGAAGAATAAGGTGGAAGATGACAACCTTCCTATAAGCTGCCCAGCTTGTAATGTTTGGTACGTCTATGATACAGATGTAATTGATCCCATTCCATGCTCTATTATGTAATGTAATTAGTGAACAACTCTTTATGATCAGCATAAGGAAATGGTTTTGGTAGAGTGTATGGATTCATTTGCAGATGATGTTCTGAATTTTGGCACTATGATACTTTTAGACCTAATCTAAATAATAATTATATCTTAAATTACAAATTATTTATGTTGTTTTATTATATTATTTGATGAGGATTTGAAGGATGGAACTTCCATTATCTCTTGCATATGTAAAGGGTGGTATAATGGATCAGTGCACTGTGCAATTAACAGCTCTTCTTCACAAGGATGCATGGATTGTGTTCTTTCTCCATGCTCTTTATTGATCTTAACCAGGAATGTTGTCTAAAACAATCTTGGTGTAAAGGAGTAAGTGATTGGAAAATCAATCAAGTGATTAAGCTGGACATGCTTCAAATACTTTTACAGATGGTTATGCAATTTAATAAACTACTAATCTTTTTAGAGGATTTCAGTCTTATTTTCTCTATATTATTATCTCTAATAAGATGTATGAGGACAAATTTATTTGTAAGGATAAAACTTCATACACTCTACTTTTTCGTCTTTCATTTTATATTATTTTTGGTATTGTTGCAAATGTATTTGTCTGTTTTATTTGGCACAAAAATCAATCTTAATTTTTAATCTTATTGAGGACGGATATACTTTTATAAGATTTGCATCTGTTTAGATTAGTCCAAGTATGTGCTTTATGTCATTCAAATCAGGATGCACCACAACCTAATTTATCATTTTCAAATTTCTTATTTCTAACGTTAATTATTATAAAATTTGATCATTCTATTGGTTTGTTTTTTTTAAGTGTGAAATTAATATTCACAAATTATCTCATAAATTTATTAGGGAGTCATAATTAGGAATTTATTTTCTATTATTTGGTTTGTCAATCTTGTTATATGTATCATAAGATTATTTTTCATTTTTTCTAATTTTGAAAAAAATGTATGTATATCTTTTGTAATTTTTTATTTCTGAATAATGGAGTGAATGATTGAATGCACACAATTTATTCTCTTTCACATTTTTCTCTAGTCACATACTACTCTTTTGTAGAGGAACTAATATAGGTGATCTTGGCTTTTGTGAAGCTACCAATCAGCTATAACATGGTATCAATGTTCTCGATTTGTAAGTTTACTTCTATTTTCTTAACATTTTAGTCATAAAGTTTTAATCAGTGCATCCTAGTACAAAAAGACTTTATCATCATGTTTAGAATATCTCAAAACCCTAAATCTGTATGACATTATAGGGTTTGAGGCCAAAAAATTCTAGAGAATTTTTTTTAGTATGAAAAATATACTAGAATTTTTTTGTTCAATTGTATGGATATGTACATTCATACATATGCTTCAAATTTTGTGTCATTATTTCTTAATATTGATTCAATTTTTGAGTCATCTTAATAGCTATGCCATCTCAATTTTTATGTCATCTCAAATCTTGTGTCTAAAATGTAGAACTGAATATTTATTTATTTTTCAATTTAAAAAATATTATTTGGATACTAGACCCTATAGAATTAGCCCTTGATAATGTGGGTGACTAGTACCCACTTTCTAAGTGCTAGCCTCTAGGGCTTAAGACCCTAGTCATGTGGATATCCAACATCATGCTATTAGTTCTCAACTGAAATCAAATCATAGTCACATGGATGACAAGGACCTTTTATAGTTCCTATAAGAATCCCTAAAAGAGGAGTTTTATTGAAATAGGTATAACTTGGGCATACATTTTAAATTTTTTATAATTTTTAAATATAAAAAAGTTGGTTTGGAGAGCTTTCTAGTGGTGTTGATATCAATTTTTCTATTAGTGAATTTAATTATTGATTGAAATTCACTTTTTATTTTGGTCTTTTGAGCTCAATTCTCTTGTATACAATCTTTATTTTTTACAAATGAAGACATTGGAATGGTATTGACAAGCTCTTCTTAGCCATCTACACAATTTTTAAGATTTGACCTATGTATCTTTTACTCAGTTTACCAATTTTATACACGATGTTAGATAACTTAGACATTTTGACACTTAAAGAAGTGATAGTATGCCTTTTCTAGATTAAACAACGTATGATTTTTTTGCAACAAAGTTTTAGATCACACTACATGATCCAACATCAAGATGAAAAAAGGTTGTAGGAGAAAAAATATGGTTGACTACAAGCCAAAATAGGTTAAAAAGATGCGGGAAGGGGAGAGGTTGCATGAGAATTGAAATAGGAATTAAGATGAGGACAAATATCTAATAAGAGGATCAAAGAAGGAAATCAAAATAACAAAATAATGTCTAATAATAAAATTAATTAATTTTATTTTCCTTCTTTTATTCTCTTATTGGACATTTTTCCCCATCTTAATTCTTATTTCAATTCTTGTACAACCTCTCTCCTTCCCTCATCTTTTTAACCTATTTTGGTTTGTAATCAACCATATTTTTTCTCCTACAACTCTTTTTCATACTGATGATGAATCACAGCGTGTGATCCAAAATGTTGATGCAAACAAATCATACATAGCTCAATCCAAAAAAAGCATACTATCATCAATATGGACTATGAAAATCTAATATCTTTGACTTAAAAAGTTCCATTTTATGGGTAGGCTTTATTTTTTAGCATTGATATGTATTTAAATAATTGATCTCTAAATTTGTTATTTTAGAAGGTATCATGTTTTTTCTAATCATCTTTCTATAATAATTCTAAATAGAGATAATTATGAGTCCCAAAAGGGGTTTCTAATACATTCCAGGTTGCTTAATACTCTTCCTCATCTTTATTGAAACATACCTTAACCACATACACTAAGACGAAAGTTTATATATAAAAAAAATATTGTTCATGTCATAGGATAAAATTATTCTAGTGTTGATTATAATATTATGTGTGAAGCTTAAGTACCCATACACACTTTGGGCTAAGATTTGAGAGATAGATGTAGACTATTTTATGTTCCCATTCTCATATGATCCTATTATGGATTGTTTCATATCCATTGGTGATGCAAATAATATACCACTTGATAATGAATACTTTATATGAGCTTAATATTTTGAAGGTCTTGAACATAATGATAATATAGATACTTCATTTATTGCTCCTCCTCCTATCTAGATCACCTCTCCACAATCTACTGCTACTTTAGAGTCTATATTTCTTCTTTGAGAACCTCTATTAATTCTTTGTAGTAGGATAATCTTAGCCTTTCAAATATGCCTCATCGGGATTCCTATTTATCAAATATTTTATCTTTGATAATGGAACTTCTCACATTTCTAATTTGGAGATTTATTAGAGAATTTACATTATATATTTGATGGAAGTGATATCATCACATTTTTTATGTCTTCAAATCTACTTCAAAATTTATCCTCTTATAGTTTCACTTCTTTTACTAATGATTTAATTCCTATTTTGGAGGATTCATCTTTTCCTAACATAAGGACATTAGAGCTGTATTTAAAGGTACACATTTTGATTTGGGTTTCCTATTCATCCAAGTTGTGGGAATGGCTTCTACAATCACTAGTGAATATATTTCTTCATAATAAGAGAAATATTATTTATAGAAAGTAGATTTTTTCTATCTTTAGGCACTCATCATTGGTATAGGAGCTATTTCTTAGAGGTTATTGAAAAAATCTTTTATCTTCTCTCTCTTACGGGGATTATTTATTATGTGTTTGTGATTGATTTAGTTATTTCTAATCCATCACTTGTACATACTAAATTATTTTCTCTCTTTTAGAGAAATTTTTTCTCTCGACGGAATTGTTTTCCTTTACCTCTATTATGAGAATTGTACAAGACAAGAGAAAAGCCATATTAATCTCCTTAATTCACCTTAAAGTAAGGTTAAAAGAAAAACTAACATAAAAACCTAGATAATTTTGAATAAATTAAATGTAGTGAAGTAAAAAGGGTAAAATTGTAAACCCTACACAATACCAATATCATACTACTGAAATTTTATAATCTAGACTGAGCTCTCATATATATATATATATATAATACATAATACATAAACTAATCTCTATCAAAAATATCAAAGATTAGATAAAATTTTGCTATCAAACCACAACTATTATTTGAATAATATTTGTACCTCAAATACATAATCATATAAAGTAGACAATCCATATAACTATTCTTAATATTAATTGAATTTTGAAGCAATTATATTTGAATTTTTTAAATTATTATCACATTTAAGCACTCCCATCTCTCTTAAAGAACTTTGAAAGATTGATCTCATAAGAATTTTATCTTCAAAGTTATAAACTACATTTTTCTATGATTTCGTTAATCTACTTTATATTTAAAGATATTTTTGATTAGGTAAGCAAGGATTTGAAAGGGACCTAATC
This sequence comes from Sequoia sempervirens, assembly GCA_007258455.2. NCBI lineage: Eukaryota > Viridiplantae > Streptophyta > Pinopsida > Cupressales > Cupressaceae > Sequoia > Sequoia sempervirens. The sequence continues at coordinate 538,905,841 of VDFB02105785.1, read as the reverse complement.
CATTTTACATCAAGAAAGATTTAGCAATAAGGACAGGAAGACAAGAAACAACCAACAGATGAGACAACCCAAAAGGCATAGCCAAAAGACAACTAAAAAATGGAGTGAAACATAGCAAGGGATACCACCCCACCACCCCACCTAAAACTAAGTCAAGGTGGTTTAAAGAATTGTGAACTAGTGATTTTTTCTTAATCATAATACATGGATTCCTCTCCACTAATCTTTTCAAATTTTTGCAAGGAGGGGAAACAAGACCACCACTAGAAACAACCAAGCCCAAAGAATCAATAGAGGGGTCCAACTTAGAGGGATCATCAACAACATCATTTTGAAGCTCTTGACATTTAGTGGAGTCTTCCACAACATTTTTCACCTTTTCCTTTTTCTTCCAAATAGTGTGTTGTTTTTTCTTCTTCAAGCAAGTAAAGGAGGCATGAACCACATTGCCACAAGAAAGAAAAATAATCAAAGAGTCTTCATTATCAATCTACTGCACCCACTTACAAAATATAGAAGATAAAGTAATCTTAGTGGGAAGAATATAGTTATTATCCACTAACACAAAAAATCTAGTACCCAACAAACGCTTCATTGATTTGGTGGCCTTATTTGTAGTACAATATTGACCAGAGGAATTAGAAATACACATGAAAATTTGTTCAATTGAAACTCCAAAGGCATCCCTGATATAAAAAGACCCAAATATGAAACTTAAAATGATGTAGGGGCATCCCGAGTTTGAGGCGATCCTCATCAACCTAAAATAGTTTGATTTTAATTTTGTTGTATTTTTGGTGTTTTGGTCAATTTATAGAGTTTAGAGATTGATTTTTAAAGAAAATTGAATGACATTGTCATGTAAAGATTTTAAATTTCAAGTTATTTTGTTTAATTGATAGTGTATAGTAGATTTGATTTCATTTTTCAGCATTGAAGAGTTTGAATTTCCAAAGATGAACACAAAGACACACACACAAATAAAGAATCTGGAAGGCCACAATTAAAAAATAATAATGCAAAAACTCTAAGGATATGAAAGGTCATAGCAAAGAGGAAGATATAAGCTTTAAAATCAAATAAATAGAGAAGAACATGAAGGGACATGATGCGTAGGCCCAGTCTAAGGAATGCAAATTTAAATAAGAGATTTGACACACTTGAATAAGGAGGTAGAAGCCAGGTAATGGGGTTAAGTAGTAACACAAAGGAAGGACTCCTAGGTAAAATAATACAAATCAATGTATATTTCATAGGTTGAAGAAAAAGGAGACTAGTGCCATGAGAGGGAGAGATAGGTGTAGGAAAAACATATGTTTTCAAACTAAAAAAACCCCCTAGACCATACCATTTATAGCAATTATAAATTGAAAACAAAGTATACAAAAGGAGGTAAGCGCACAGTATGAAGTTATGAGGTAGCATTGAAACAAAGGAATGTGGAAACAATATATGGTATGCATATAAATAGGTGAATGCAGATGAAAAGAGGAATAGAGAAGAGTGTGCATATGGGAGGGACAAGTGGTTGGTGAATCCCAGCTACACAATCATTGAGAAATTTGTAAGAGGCCCAACGTAGCTAAGAAATGGCTGCTTGTGGGAAGTATTAAAAGTTTTCAAATTGAAATTATATCAATTTGATTTCTGAAATAAGTGTATAGTCACACCAATGTTAGAACATGTGTGGTTTTGAATTTATTGTATGTTGGATAAGTGAGGAGGTTGAGTCATAGATAGTGTGTGTTTGATTTAATCAATAAAATCCATTATATTTTTGTTACAATTTCAATATTTTGTTGGGAGACAATTTTCTATATTAAAGTGTCATTAAACTATTTGAGAAATGAGGAATGTTGTTATTTGGAAAATTCAAGCTTGGTATAGGAAGATTATTTTCTTGTTTCTCTCCAATCTCTAGAGGTCATCTTAGCTTGTTCCAAGGAATACTTGATCATAATCATAAACATGTGTTTGGCCATATTATTCAAACTATATTGGACATTAGTTCAAATTTAATTGAAAGAGTATTTGGATTCTCAACCTATGTCCAATATGATAAAAATAAACATAAAGGATGCATTACACTACTATGAGAGTAGAACCACATAGGTTTTCAACTTCATCAATGATAATTTATTGTTGTAGATAAGGAAGTCTATATTAAAGATGATAATAGTGTTCCAAAATAATGAGTACCAAGAGGACCATAACGATTACATCACCATTTCTCATCAAGGTATTTGAACTACCTAATGCTAAGAATTTCTATCCTTGGATGTGATATTTTATTATCCAAATTTGTGATGAGAAGAAAATTGATTTGGCCACTCTCACTAGTGATATATTGCATGAGCAATTGGAAAAGCATTAGAATTCTTCAAATTCCACATAACTTGATTTTTTTTATATAAATTGTTATCTTTTCAAGATAATTTTCTAGGTTTAAATCAAGTGGGAACCTTGCAGTTGGGAGAGATAAAGATATATGATCATTATCCCAAACTAGAATTGAAATAGAGTCCAAGTTATCTAAGTAAGGGATGGCTCACTTGATAATGCATATATATGACAAAAGGGATAAAATCCCATTTGAAATATTGGGCTTGCAATTAGGTAAATTTTCATATATTTTCCTATAATGGAGGAATTTTGGATTTTTTTCCTAGATGAACATGAAGTGAGAATTATAGACTACTACAACGTGGTTCTCTCATTGGTAAAAAATATAGTTTGTAAAAGTTCATAAAAGAAATGTATGAAGATAGAAAGGTCTTGGACCCCTCCTATAATATAAATAAGGTCTTCAGTCAACCCATAGACATAATAGATTGATCTGAGCTAGAATATGTCTCTATTGAGACACAAAAAATAGTAGAAATTGAAAGAAACAAAGGATGTCCAAGGAATCCATATCCTATGGATGATCCTCATCCCCAACAATAGAATCCTAATGAATCCCCTTATAGTAGAACAAGGGGAAGCTTCATCTATTGTAACATTAAAGAGGAGAAAAAAGAAAATATAGGTTCCAATGGTGCAAGGAGTTGTAGATGATGACGAAGAAGTTGATGAATAATTTTTTATAGAGTAATGAGGCTGAAATAAAATTTTATAAACTGTAGGAAGAAATGTATATTCCTATTAAAGTTGTAGAAGAAGAGGTAATATGAGATTAATATGTTTTTCTAAGGAACATTCTTTTACTCTAACTCAAGATTGCTAACTCCTTCACCTCATTCTTCTCTTGGATCAACCTTAAGTAGGGTTCCCTCCTCCTCCATGTCCTCACTTTTTTACTTCAAGAAAACCAAGTCATCTAGATAGAAAGTAGTAAATCCATTAATTGGGGATCCATGATTTCTAATTTTTCTTAGTTAGAAATCATGAATCCCCAATTGATGGCTTTTCTACTTTATCAATGAGTCTATCAAAGGGAGAGAAGAAATATCTCTATAATTTATTAACTAATATACTATGCTACATGAACAAGATGAAAAGACTAAACAAGAGCTCAATGCTTACCTAGGTTGGGAATCTCAATGTATACATCAATTACCTTGTGGGTCCTATGGATTCCAATGCATGTACTCCTATTATCCTAAAGTGAATGAAAAGAGGAAAGTGAAACAAGATATTAGACGTGTGGTAAGTGCTACCATTGATTAGATGCATGCTTTGGAGTCACAAAGAATTAGACTATGTCAAGAGGTCATCTAATGCTACCATAAAACAAGTGATGAAGCTAGTGCTATGATTGAGTTTGAAGAGTCTATTGATGAAGACATTTTATTATTACAGGATAATATACCAAATATTTATTTAATGAAAAGGGTTCCATTAACATAATTGTAAAGAAGGAATATATTAATAGATCATAACCCAAATTTGAATCTAGAGTGGTTTGAGGTCACTAAATGGAGAATAAAAAATTTGAAGGATTACAAAAGAAATTTTGTTGTAAGGAAGGTGTTTGCATATGTAGTAGTAGATGAGATAGAAAATTTCATTGAGGAATTCTCTTTAATTTTTTGTAAAAATAATAACAATTATTTCCTAGCTACTATAATCATTAAGGAAATTAGTGGGATAGTGACGAAACTTCTCACAGAAGAGCTAATTGATAACTTGATGATAATAAAAGGAAATTTAATGTCTTCCAAATTATAATAATAAATATGAAGGGATTTATAAAGAAAATAAAGAAGAGCCTCTTTACAAAGAAGGTGAGAAATCAATGCACAGTTTCCTCAAACATCAACTCAGTTTCAAATCCACTACTAAATTTTTAAACCCAATTTCTAGGATAATATTCTTTTTAGTAGAAAACTTTGAATTTTTTTGTTAAAAATTCATTTATTGTTAGGTAATATATTATCCCACTCCTTTTTGTGTGTTTCCTATTTGATGAAGAGATTTTATTATTGGAGGACAATCTACCAATTTTTTTTTTGGATGTATGTATTGTATAGCTTAATATTTACCACCATAGGCCCCTTGTTGAACAAATAACATAGAATAATCAGCTACTCCACATTACAAAGGCTTGGAAATAAAGAGGCCTTGGATTTGTAAGGAAGCTAAGGTAGCGGAAAAACTTCCTACACTAACCTTGAGAGGAGAATAATGCAAAATTTTTACAGATCTTTAATAGTTACAGAACTTAAATAGAAATAAACACAGGTATCATGTATAGCACAACACAATGATTTATGTGGGGAAAACCCTTTTAGGAGAAAAACCCCACAATCCAAAAGCTTCCTAATATATTATTCATAAATAAAAATATTACAATATACTTGTAAAGCAAGCTTCTCACAGGTGAGGCACATACACTCATGACTGGTATGTGCTCACACACACATGTGAGTGGCTAAGGGAAATTCACACCCTTGCTCGGCTTCCCGTCAAACCATACCAAAGTTATACCTCTTGATAACTTTGATAAGGTGCCACACAAAAATAATTTTCAAGCTTCATGAGACAAGCAAAACTTTGTATGCTTGGAGCTCATGAAGAAACAAGATGGCTCTACAAGCATGCAAGTTGTGTTATGCAAGGTGGCCATATAACTAAAAATGAAAATGCAACAATAAGGAACATTCAAAGGATTCTTGATTAGTTCATGTGAAGTCTTAACTTAGGGAACATTGTGCCTGATGTCTCCAAGAGAGGACCAATCAAAGAATATAAGATTCACAACTTAGGGTATGCAGTGTGTCACATCAAGCCACCAAGAGGAATATAATATGCTAAGAGAGATCACAATCTTGAAGGAAATCAAGCCCAATGTCATCCAAAAAGTGAAAAATGCATCGAATAAAGTAAAAATATTACACCATGAACCATGGAAAAGGAAAAAAAATGAAAAAGAAAAATGCCAATGTATGCCCCCAATTTAAAGAAATTGCTAAAAACCATGTCTTGAGGAATTACTTTAAAGTAGCAATTGATAAATGAAAACAATAAAGAGGACATGAGAGCTAACTTGGAAATACCTATTCCAAGTCATAGGTTTCTGAGTAAAGCTACATCATGCAAAAAGAAAGGAAAAGAGAGGGTTTACCCCAAGATTAAAATCCAAACACCTAAGGGATCTATGGATTTGGGGTTAGTATGTTCTTGCTAAAAATTTTTTAGAGAGCTTAGAACTATCATAATTCCCCAAATACTCATAGAAATCTAGAAGAACGACACAAGGAGAGTGAAACAAAGAAAAATCCTTCCAAGTCAACATGGAAGAGACATGAATGTCTTGATACATTACGTCATCCCCAAAAGGAAAACACAAGACAAAGAAAATAAAGGAAATAAAGGAAAATATTTTGGGTCAACATGGAAGAGACATGAATGTATTGACACCTTGCATCATCCCCAAAACTAGTACACAAGAAAAATGATAAAGGTAAAAGGCAAAAAGATAAAAAAGGTTTATGACATGGAGAAGAATGAAGGTATGAATATAGGAATTCCACAAAGAGAGAGAGAGATACATTAGATAGAACAACATGGGGGATCACATTATCCACATGAAATCATAAAAATGAAAAATAAATGATGCAAAAGACTAGCAAGGCACATGCACTTGTCAACCTAAAGCAGTTCATCCACATCCCAATCTTAGTCTATATAAATAAAAGGTGAACAACTAGCCTAAGGGACAATGATAAATCCATTACTAGGACAAGGCTATCTACCTCTTGCCCCCACTAAGTGAAAGACAAGAATGAGATGAGGTAGGTGATGGGAAAGTTAATGTAATGGTGAGAATACAAGATTCTACAACTATTACGTGACAAAGGGAAAAAAAGGGTTCCACTTTAAGGGACTATTTCTATGATATTAAGCCTTTTGAATATTTGTTGTAAAGCACAACAATCATTGATACTATGTCCAATTATTCTATGGTATCGAGAGTGTGATGTGTTTGTGTTCTTAGGATTTGGTTTTCATTCTTCTCTTATGCGGGTAATGTAATCAATCCTCTATGTAAGATTATTTGTAAATTCCTTTTAATTTCAGTTGGTGGGTAAGGGAATTGTAGTATCTTGAGTTTTTAAGGTCTTTTGTATTTGCTAGATTCACTAGCTTCTCTAGTTGAATGTTGAGGAGGAGGACCTAAGAAAATCCTATTATCTTTATTATTATTTTTAGGCATTGGTTGTCCTTTAGGAAGGAGGATATTCATATTAAGAGGAGGATCTTGATATCCTATGCCTTTAGTACTTTCAATTGGTATTTGTTCTAAGAGTTGATGGATTTCATTTTCACTTGTTGTATCACATCATTGTTTACTCAAGATTGTAAAGACTTTTCCATATGTATATCTTCTAGGTTAATAGGAGTGTCTATAACTTTTTAAACATAGAATGGTTGAGTGTTTGTTTGCTTAGAGGAACTAGGTTCACCTATTGTAGGGAACTTAGGATCAAATTTTGTCTCAACTTTAGGATGTAAATAACCAAACATCTCAAGAGGTGGTTTTGTAGGGGGTGTTGGTTGTTCCATTGATGGATAAAAGGATGCATTAGCTTCAAGGTTGTTAAGACAATCATTTAGGAACTTATTCATGTTTTCATCATCTTCTCCAATGATGTCAACATCACAAGGAGGACATTCATTAGGAGTTGAAGGAGCATGAGTTAGTTCAATTTCATTAGGATAATTTCCAAAAGCACAATTTGACTCATCCAATAAGGGATTTAAAGATATCCAAAGCTTACCAAAGCACATATCTATATTAAAAAATTCAAATTCTAAACTATGCAACAATATGAAATGGAATGTTCTAGATGTAATTTGGAATTTAAGCAATGCACAAGATGAACTAATTTAAACTAGTTGCAATAAGTTTAAATTAGTTTCAATAGGGCTATCCTAGGGGATGATTGTAAACTAATGAGGGGTTCACCACCAAGTAATAACTTGGAAAGATATTTGCAATATAAGATGAAATAGTAAACCCTAATATGATGCAATGACTTACAAAAAGACTTGGAAATGCATATGAAATAGAGGAACAAGTTGTAAGATGAAATATGACTAGAAGGAGGTCTGAAGTGCTAGAAATTTTGTCTTTAATGTTGAGTGGGACTCATTCACCAAGATGGGAAAAATAGTCCAAAATATGGAAAATGGGTATTCAAAACTGTAAAAATATGAATTTTGACCTAAACTAGGACTCATTCGCTAGAAGTGGTGAATCACTCCAGTTAGGAATTTCTAAAACTTCAAGATTTGAATCTAGTCTTCAAGGTCTACTTTGTGGTTTCCAACTGATTTTCAGATCCAAATCTCTGTAAATCAACCTATAGGTGTTCTCCAATGTTCTCCAATGCTCGATGACAACTTTGATAACTTTATGCACTTTGAAAACCTTCTCCAACTTGCTCCTCAATGTGTATATAATATAGACCTACAAAAAACACACAAAAGAGAGGGAAAAATGTTGTTTTGTTAGTGGATAGGGGTTTCCCTTGGTCGAACTTTATTTTGGTAATCAAGCCTTAAAATATAATGAAATAGGAATGGAGAATGATGAATGAACAAAATTTGATGTTGCAACTCACCAAACCCTATCAATAAGATATTGTAAACATGTGTGAGATGGATCCAATGGATGTAGATCTTGACTCTTGCTTGAAGGTGATAGATCTTGAATGAAATGCTAGCTTGAATCATAAAACTTTACATCATAATTGTTAGGTCAAGAAAAAAACATGATGTGTGAAGTCTTTGACATGATACTTGATGCTTGAATAATTCTCTATAATTCTTGATAATCTTCCCTTGAATGCTCTTGAAATATATTGTAAACACGAATGTTCTTATGAACTCAAACTTGCTATAAGGATGAATACTTGAACTCTTGGGGTGAAAATTAGTGAAAGAAACTTGTATTTAGAATTAATTATGCAAGAATTCCTGAAATCACAACACAAGTCAACATCAAATATAGGAGGATAAAATCCAACCAAAAATTTGAATTAATTTTGATTTTGGGCCACACGGGACTCATTCATCCAAGGTGGAAAATGAGTCCCATTAGGCATAATTTATTAGACCATTTTTCAAAATGGTTAGAAAGGGGTGAAACCAGGTTTGGGACCCAAAAACCTAGGTGGGACTCATTCAACCAAGGTGGTGAATTAGTCCCAAATCACTAAATTTGGGCCAAACAAGCTGAAAACACCTAAATTATGATTATATATTGATTTGTGTTGGGAGTATCATCAAAAAGATGCATTAAATGAGGCTTCTGGATGCAAAATAAGGCCAATTAAAGCATAAAGAAAGCCCAATTCTTAATGACAACCCTCAAAAAGTGTGAAAGTTTGTTATAAAACTTTACAACACTTTAGATAAGGTAGGATTAAGGTTAAACATAGATTTATTAGGTGTATTTAATTAATAAAACCTTAGAAAAGTGTGAAAGTGTGTTAGAACACTTCACAACACTTTAGTAAGGAACCATTTATCTTCATTAGTTCACAAGGGCCCAAGAACTAATGTGAATGTATGAAACACATTACAACAACACTAAATCAAGGCACCATTAAGCTTAGTTTAACAAGGAGGGACCAAACAAGCAAGGAAAAGCAGAAGGGATACTTTTTTCATTGCCACAAAAAAACATAATGGTTTCACTTGTCGTACGATGGGATTAACCACTCTTCCTTTATAAATAGGAGCGAAAAAATTAGATATCTCATTCTCCATCATCCTACAATCAGACCAATTTTATGTGAAGCTAGGCTATCCATGGCTTCGCTCCATGAATGCAATCCCTTAGGTTGTGCATAAATGCTTAAAGTTTCCCCTAGACAATGTGTTATATGGAGCCTAATCAGACTTGGAGGTTAAATTTTCCCCATTTTTATCGGCATGGTTTCCCCCCAAATTATTTAATGGGGGTTTGAGGGCAGCACCCCCAAGACAGGGTCAAGGGGCAGTGCCCCTTGTAGGGTCCATTGATATTGTATCAAGTAGCAGTTGCAGTGGTATTGAGTTGCAAGGATTATTGGTTGTAATCAGTTTGATTGCTGGATAATAATATTGGACTCTCTGTTGGTGCATGTAACCTGAGTTTGGGTGAATAATTGTGTTAAATATTGTCTCTCACTATTATTATTTCTATTTTTTTCATTCCTCAGTTTAATCTTTATTTGTATTTAATTGGGGTATGTGCAGGATCATCATGGAAAAAATAAACCCTTAAGTGGGAAAAAATTCAGAAAAATCAGAGTTATGCAACTTGGCATAAACATTTGAATAATTTATCTATATTATTTCCAAAATATGTAAGAATAGAATCTATAGAAAATTGAATGTAGTATCTAAACTACTAGGTTTGTTTAAAAAAATAAAATTATTCGCTGAAAATTTGAAATATCAATGTAATAGTACTTAAATTTTAGGGAAAAAATAAGAAGTAGGTGTCTGTCTAACCACCCTTTAACCACAATAAAATGGTAATATTTTTTTATAAAATTTTACATATAAGTAAAGGACTCATGTATTGATGTGATGCATATTTTTTTATCATTTTTTTCCCAATTAAATAATTAATTATGAATTTTTATTACAACTTTTTAAAAAATATAAAAACTTGTATGTCTGACCACCTTAACTTGGTCAAAACTTCATGAAATTCAATTTTTCTTTTTTTAATCCTATAGTATGCGAAGCATAGAATGTGACACATGTTTTGGATTCAAAAAATGTGATACTATTTGAAAGCTATAGGTATTTTTCAATCAACCTGTTAATCAAGACTTTAGTTGTAATTCAAATAGAAAATGAATAATAATTACTTATTAAATTCAAAGTAAAGCATAATTTATATTGGTCGAAAGATGAGAATCTCCTTTAAAAACCCTTTTTGTTTCATCAATTTTGGGTAAAAAGAAGTTGCCAACCACATACCCATCATATTGCCAATTTTTGGCCCATCATGATCTTGCACATACCCATTGATATTGTATGTATGAAATTCCTAACACAATGAAATCTTTACCATCCATTATAGTGGATTTAACCCATTGTTTTCCCATGGAAACTTTTCCTCAAATTTCTTTTGGCCCAAGCCTAGATAGAACCTATCAAACCATGAGAAGACTTATTTTTCATCTCTATGGGTCTTTCTTCTATCATTTTCATAGTTCCATGAGTATTTGGGGGAATGATGTCAATCCCGAGCATAATTATATCATATATTATCAAAGGTCTATACTAACCTTGGATCCATGGATCCCTTATGCGATATCATTTCTCTTGTTATGTGATTTTGTCTTGGGGACAACTACTTTTAATGAGTTAGCTCTATCAAGAACATATTAGTGGTTTATATTTTTCCAATAAACCTCTCATGACCTTATCATATTGAATTTACCATCCTACTTCTACCTTAAATAAATTTCTCATAGTTGGGGTTTGGTAATTACTTTAAGGTGGGGGCATGCATTCTATTATGTTCTTCACTTTGTTCTCACATGTTGGGCTTAGTGATGCATTGGATTGGAATTTTAATAATTTTGTGTAACACCTTATCACAATTATTTGGAATTTAATTCTTGATATGGTTGACATGATATCACCTAGTGAAAACTAGTCCTCACTAGCCCTTGTGTGTTCCTTATTTACCACTTTTAGAAATATTACCTAGTGAATATCAAAATTCCCTAGCTTGTGATTCTTTAGTTCATGGTTCACCTAACTAGAACCAATGGAAAAATGGGTGGAGTATGTGGAATAATATAAGTATTATCACACCCACTTTTAAGCTATTCCATTCAAGGATAACCCTAGAGATCTCAAAGCAAAGGAGAAAGAGACCTTTCAATAGGGTTGTCCTAGGGGATGAAATTAGACTAATAAGGGGTTCACCATGAAGTTTGGACTTGGAAAAGATAATGAAATGCAAGATGCAACTCTAAACCCTAGTTTAATGCAATAACCTATTAAACGACCTATAAAAGTGAATGAAGTGAAACCAAAAAACTGTCGAAAGGGAAGGTGTGCAACTAGAAAACTAGAGATGGTTAAATGGAGGTCTATAACACTGGAAAATCTTCTTTTATTGTTGATTGGGACTCATTCGCCAAGCTAGGTGAATTAGTCCAGTTTCTAGAAAACTGTATGGGAACAAGAATTTTCCAAATGGGAATCCAAATTTGCAAAAACTTAAAAATTGACTAGAACTAGGACTCATTCACCATAAGTGGTGAATTAGTTTAGGTATACTTTTCTAAAACTTCAAAGGTTGATCTTGCTCTTCTTTTTTTTCTCTATCCTTCCTGAGTGATTTATGGATCCAAATCTCCAAGGCTTGATGACAACTTTGAAAACTTTAAATGATTTACTTTTCTCCAATCATGTTACCTAGGAAATCTACAATCTAGACTTATAAATCACTCAAAAAGGAGAGGGAAAAATTTTGTTGGGTTAGTGGATAGTGGTTTTCATTGGTTAAATCTCGTTTTGTAAATCAATCCTTGAAATGAAATCAAATAAGAATGAAGAATGATGAATGAACAAATGACAATGTTGTAACTCACCAAACCCTAGCAATAAGGTACTACAAATATGTTTGAAATGGCTGAAATGGATGTAGAATTTAAATCTTACTTGAATGATGTTGATCTTGAATGAAACACTTGCTTGAATCACAAAACCCTGCACCACAATTGTTAGCACATTAATAAACATGATGCATGACATATTTGACATGATGATTGATGCTTGAATGCTACTCTAAAATGCTTGTTTTAATCTACCCTTGAATTCTCTTGTGAATGTTTGTGAACACTTTATTTCCTATTAGATTTCTAGGTGTAAATATGAGTGAAAGAAACTTGTATTTATACTCAATTATGCAAGAATTCTCAAAATTACAACACTACAATCTGACATCAGATCTAGGAGAATAAAATCTTGTTAAAAATTTGAATTAATTTAGATTTTGGGCTACACAGAACTCATTCACCCAAGGTGGCGAATGAGTCCCACCAACCTTAATTTTTGGGACCAAATCTAAAAATTCCTAGAAAGGTGTGAAACTAGGTTCGTGACCAAAAGATCTAGGTGGGACCCATTCGCCCAAGGTGGAAAATGAGTCCCAAATCCTTAAATCTAGGGCATTCAAACCTGAAACACCTGAATTATTATTGGGTAATGATTTGGGTCAGGATTATCCTCAAAAAGATGCATTAAGTGAGGCTTGTGATGCAAAATAGGCCCAATTAAAGCGTAAGAAATCCCAATTATTAATGAAAGCCTAGAAAAGTGTGAAAGTGTGTTGTAACACTTTACAACACTTGAGATACGACACGATTAAAAATAGGTTTATTAGGTGTAATTAATTAATAAGACCTTATAAAAGTGTGAAAGTGTGTTACAACACTTTAGAAAGGTACCATTCATGAACTCATTAGTTCACAAGGGCCCAAGACCTAATGTGAATGTGTTAACCACATTGCAACACTAAATCAAGGCAACATTAAGCCTAACTCACAAGGGGGGCCAAACAAGCCAGGAAAAGTAGAATTGATAACTTTTCTACGACTACACTAACAAATATCAAAATTTGTTAGCATGTGACTCATGAATGTCTTGGGTATGGATCTTAGTAAGATTTCTCCAGAGCTTACTAGTATGTTATTTTCATACCCTCCTTCACATGTGCGCATTATTATTTTATTGTGTTTTGTTTTTTTTTCCATTTTGTGTTGTGTCTCCATGTGTTTTCTTCATGTTTTACTACTTTACATGTCATACATGTGTGTTCCTTTGTCCTTATGTTGTCTTTCCATAGGAACTTGAATCTTGCAGACTAGCACATCCACTAGATTTAATGCCATATTATCTCCTTAATATTTAGATAATCGAACCCCACCTATCCATACTTTAGTCTGAATCTAAGTGTAAGCTCATCTTACTAAAGTGGGGGCTAATTGTAGCATAAAAAAATGTCACCCTTGACAATTTCACACTAGGTTGAGCTCCCCCCTAGGTGCTTGGACCTAATTATGCATTCATCTCCCATTTTTATAAACATTCTTGAAAAATCAAACATGGGAAATAAAACTATGCCTTTAATATTTTTCCCTTGACAGTTTTGATCCCCAAAAAAGGTGGATCTAGTCTAGGGAATACTACACCCAAAACCACTTTATTTAGCTCCAAATTTAAATATTTTTGGTGTCAATAATTTATTATTTTAATTTCCACTTTCAAATGTCAATTATCGGTATTTGATTTTTTGAGAAATTAGAAGAATCATGTATAAATACCTAGTAATTTTCACCATTGTAATAAGGAAGCACACCTAAGAAATCTAGTGAGTTCAATTAAGAAAATAAAGTGTCGTAAAAATCATTCAAGATCATTCAAGAGTAGGATTATCAAGATTATTGTACATATTTCATCATTCAAGCATCATGTCATATGCGAGTTTGTGTTCATGTTTACATGCATCTTTGTTTATGTGTACTAACACTGATAGCTGATCAAATCAAGAAAAAATTGATCCTTGAAGATGATGGGCATGACTTCATTCCATCAAGACTATCAAATTTGAGTGATGAGTTGCAGCAAGGTTGTTAGTTCATTACTTTTTTAATCAATTAGCCTCTATCCAACCAAGGATACACTCACTTTTATCATAATTAAATTCCATTGTGGAGGTATAAATACCAATACATGGTTTGAATTAGGCAAGACCCTATATGGCACAACCCTTCCTCTATTGCAACTATGTTGCAAGTTTTGTCATTGATGCCAACAGTTGGTCATTGATGTCAACAATATGGAGATTGTTGGAGACTCTTAGTGTTGGAGTTGTTGGTGGTGTTTTCATTAGTGTTGTTAATAATGTTGCTAGCATGGATGTGTTGTGATTTGATAAGAAGGTATTTTTATTGATTTCTTGTATGGTTGTGATGGATAAGTGTTGCAATTGTAGTAATTTCACTTAGTTTCCAAGTTCTTTTGAGAAAATTTGAATAAAAGAGTGTGCAATGTGATAGAGGTGTGTTTAGTGTTGTGCTTTGAATTTCTTAATGGTTGAAGATAAGCTTTTGTGTTTTGAATGTGATGATCAATTGTGTTTAGAGGTTCTATATCTAGAGTTTCAAGTTTTGGATCATAAGACAGGGTTACCTTAGAATAGTGGTTTACAATTTCTAAGAGGAAGGAAATTTTGGATTTTTTCCATTCACCATACTGAATGGGTTTGGCCGAACCAAATGGTTTGACCAAACCAATTCATTGGTTCAATCGAACCATTGGGTTTGGCCGAACCCATGGTTCGGCCGAACCAATGAAAGCCCAAATAAAAAAACATATTCAAATGGGTTCGGTCGAACATGGGTTCGACCGAACCCCTTCAATATGACAAAAACAAAAAATTGTTTCATTTTAACTGTCACTTTTACTTTGTTCTTTTACCAGTCACTATCCCTGGTGCGCGTGGCGAATAGAGTCCATGACAGCGACCAAACAAGGTTTCTCTCTCTGATGAAAGCAAATTTTTGTTCGTCTCTTCAAAGTTCATCATTCCAGTTTGCATATCGAGCACTATTGAGCACTAGGTATTTAAAATTCAATTTTTTTAGAGTTCAAAATGCATCTATTTGTTTAATTTTGAAACCCTAAATGAACTTTTTTTAAAATTTGTTGAATTCAAATTGCACTTGTTTGAAATTTTTTAAAGCATTTTCAATATAGTATTTTGCTTCCCTGTTTTGCATATATTTTTGTCTTGTTAAACACCTTTCATGAGAAAAATGAGTATCAAAACTATCAACTATCTGTTAGGGGATGAGAGGTCTATAATTTCAATGCATCTACACCTTTTCAATGCATCTACAACATTATTTCAAGTGTCAAATGCTCCAACATCACCTCCCCATCATCTACCATTTCATAGTGGACACCTTAACTATCATCAAACTAATAACACAACAAATAAACTAAACACATATGTCACAAAATAATTTTAAAACTACAAATTTAGGGTCAAACTTGTAGATGAAAATGTAAATTCCATACATGTAGGAGTGAACCATGAAAGTCATATCTTGGTTTGTTAAGGTGTCATAATATTAAATCTTATAAAAAATCAAGAATCATATCATTGATTATGTACATTACAATAAAATATCTCCATATAACAAATGAAGCTAAAAACCCTAACCCTCTTTGTCAATTCTATAGTGTGCTTGTCTAGTATTTTTAAATTCAATTGTATGTTCGAAGGTAATTTGTGTATTTACTTATTGTATTTATTTATCCTAGCTAATTAGAAAAGAAAACTCTAAAGAAATTATTTTCTTTTCATTTTGGCAAAGCCATTTAATTTGGTATGTCCTACGATTTGGCCATAAAGGTTTTCTTGAATCTTATTTAGTTTTTAGATTTAAGTGCTTTCTCATTGTCTAATTTCTTAATCAAATCTAAACATTGTTCGATCCTTATTTCCTTCTAATACCAAAATCATCCTCTTTTCCTAGTAAGAAGTCATAGTTCAATCCCACCATGGTTGTGAATCAAGCTAAAATTGGTATGATTGGGAATATGCATGATACTAAATTTATCATAATGGAGAAGAATCATTTGACCATGAGGCCCTTGTTGAGAAAATGGTAATCAAGATATAGCTTTGATGCACACAACCTTTCTTTGGATCTTGCAAATTTGGCTAGTAATATTAATCCTAGTACAATGATTGATCTCCTTCATATACTATGTTGATTAATAAGCCATGTGGAAAGAAAGTACTTAAAGTTAAATAGGTAAAAGGATAAGCTCAACAATCCCTTTGAGTGATGTGCCATTTTCCCTCCATCCCAAGCTTCTTCTTCATGTATTCCTCCTTATTGTTTTACTCCTATCTATCTTATAATGCAATTTATTTCTCCTTCCACCAAATCTCCCCAAATTTATCCTCTCCTTTTTCCTAGATCTCATCTCATGCTTACTTATTATGATGCACATAGTTCTCTTGTCTCCACATTAGTTCTCATTAGTTTTGTTTACACTTCCCATGTTCCCCTCACTATGATATTCCTATACAAGTCTTTGTCACTCCACACTCATTTATTATGTCACGACAAATTTATACACCACCTTCCATTTCTCATCTTGCCACTTTCATTCATGTCCTTAATCCTAGTGTGCCTCTATCTACCCTTGACATTAATGTTTAAAGTCTTGTTGAGATGAAAAGTAATGTTGATTCCTTACCTAATGGAAACAAAAAATATACATATAAAATAAAACAATTCAATTTCTATTGAAAATTTTTACATATCCATTTTTGTTGGATTTTGGATCCTAGATTTGAGATGCACAATGTTAAAGGAGATCCCATGACACATTCAAGGTTCTTTAGTGCTACATATTTGGATTTTGTGTATGATGATAAGTTATTGGCTAAGTTCTTCCCATGAAATTTAAAATATTATGCTATTAAATGATTGTATTATCTTCCATTTGGGTCTATTTTTTAATATTGAAATTGGTCAATGCAAATATTGGGAATGTTGGATTGAAGTTTATTATTTTAGATTTTTTGACTATAAACAAGGATCTACAAAGTATATACATTCTTAACATTTGCATGTGCAAGTGAGATGAATGTTAAGAACTAAAGTTTTTAGAGGCTACCACACTTAATTATGGATCTTCTAATGCTTCATCTACATCATCCTACCCTTGTAAATTTGAAAAGAAAAATTATTTCCAAAAGGATAGTAAAAATAATGGAAATGACCATTGTACAAACTATACATTATAAATGTTTCTAATATTATGACTCTAAAGCCTCCAACTTTTTCCTTTGTAAAATGTGCTTCAAAATTTACTTAGTGCAAACATGATTACACTTCCTCCTATCAGGCCATTAGATAAATCTAAGGTTATTCCCAAAAGATATAATGAGAAAGAATTTCGTTATTAAATTGTAGAGTTAATTGTAATTATACTCAACATTTTATGGGATTAAGGAATAATTGATTAAGGATTTGATTGATAAAAAAAAATTAGGTTGAGGGGTTTAAATTGGGGTCAATCCTTCAATTGTTCCTCCTAATGAAAATTTAAATATTTTACACTAAATAAATCTAATAAAATGGTTTTATATGAGGGTCATGAGATTGAGGTACATATACATGTTGACGAGCTTGAAATCATTGATTCACCTACATGTGAGGGATGATTTGTTGGTATTAATAAAAATTATAAGGGTACTTATTCTTCTTCTTATGTACTAGTGATTGACTTTTATAGAAATTTCTATGGACTAACCTGTATTCAAACTTAGGACCTCCCATTTGGTGTTAGGATGCTCTACTATTGAGCTAATGTCTCACATTGTGATGAGTCCTTTTATGGCTTAGGTGTGTATCATTTCTCTAACAAACTCCCTTGAGCCACAACATAGGTTTCAAATGCACCTAGCTTGGCTCTAATACCATGTTGAAATTTCCATGAACTAGTTAGGATGCAAATCTCCACCACTAAGCTACCCACCCACTTTATGACAAATCAATTTATGGTTTAGGTATGCTAATTTTTTCAACACCTTTTTCACATTGTGAGATATTACCAAATAATTATAATGATCCTTTGGTTTTGTGTGGATCATGAACCATGTAAGGGTGTGTTTATTGATCTTACTCACCAATAAAATGTATGCATTGAATAATTTTTGTTTTATCATCATTTCATCAACAAGCATATGCATATTTGAGGTTTATTTAAAATTGACTAATGATATGTTGATTGAAACTATAGGA
>VDFB02105785.1:538700126-538878686 GCA_007258455.2 Sequoia sempervirens | reverse complement strand
CCTACCCCCTCTCCTCTCCCCTCTACCCTTAACCCTTAAGCCCTACCCTTTATCTCTATCCCACTACCCCCATCTCTCTCAAGTCTCTCCCTCCTACCCCCTCCCCCCCTCTCCCCTCTACCCTTAACCCTTGTACACCCCCTACCCTTTATCTCTCTCCCACTCCCCCCCTTTCCTCCTACCCACTCTCCCTCTCGAGCTCCTCTACCCTTAACCCTTAAACCCTAGGACCCCCTACCCTTTATCTCTCTCCCACTCCCCCCTCTCTCTGTGAAGTATCTCCCTCCTACCAAGGATTAAATTTGATGGTCAAATTTTCCTGTCAACAAAATTTTTAATTACGGTTATCTATTCAAGGGTACCCTTAAAACATTATGATATACCTTAGTGTATGTAAAATTATATATAAATCAAACATATATATCATTATAATTCTATATAAATTTTGACAGTTTATCCAAAATATCTCCTTTTACAATCTTCTTAAAATTTTGATTGTATTCTATGGCAAAAATCTTTCTCTTAAGCTATCATTTAAAAAGAATATAAATAATATTTATATTAATATTAAAATCAAGGTGTTCAACTGAACATCTTTAGAATGTTTGGTCGAACCCATTTAAAATCATTTTTTTATTTTATGTATAGTGGGTTCGGTCGAACAGGGGTTCGACCGAACATGTTTTATTTTCTTCGACCGAACATCTGTTCGCCGAACCCTTGTTTTTTCACCCTTGCCTCCTAAGGCACCAAAATTGCTGAGAATTTTGCACTTCGAAGCTCGATTTGAGAATGAAAATGGAGGAGATCTCAAAAACCCAACTAGTATCAGGTTCCCCTCAAAATGAGCTATCCAACGAATATAATTTTAATATGTTTTGATTATATTATCTATTTGTTTTTAAGTTTTATTAAATATAGGTTTTCACTGAAAACAAAACTCTCTATTCTACACAAGTGGAAAAATAGAAGATTATAAAAAAAAAAAATTAAAAATATGAGTGCACCAGATATTGGAGTCCTTGATCCAAAAAAAAAAAAAAATTTGATACATACAAAAAGTTATGCGTTATACGGTCATGTTATGTCTGAATTGTAATTGATTTGACTTTGAAACTTGATTAAAGAAAAAATATTCAATAAAAAAAATCTAACCAAGTGGAAGCACTAGATATCAGAGTTACAAATCTAAATTTGAAAGAATTGGAATTTTATCTTTCAAGGAAAAAAAGTTATGCGTTATACGGTGTGCATCACTTTTTAAAAATGTTGTTTTTTTTTTGAAAAAAACCAATTTTCGTGGGAGATGGAAAAAGAAGTGCAATCTGATTCCAAAAAAATTGAAAAAAATATTTTTAGAATCTATAGACAAAATATGACAAGACTCTAGTTTGCATCATCTTCAAATTCCTCATGGTTTAATCGCTATAGGTGCCCGAATGTGGATATTTTGTTAAAAAAAAAATATCAGTGTCCAGATTGGCCAAAAATTGTAAACCACTATTGTGGGATGACCCAACAGTGGAAGATATGTTTGACAGTGTGTCTATTTGTATAGAAGGGTTTTTGGGAGAAATGGAAATGATCCACATTTCTCCAAGTTGTTTCCTATCTTGTGAATTTTGGTAAAATGCTTATATTTTCTATATCTAATTTCTCTTGGAATTTTTGTTGTTGAGTTTCTCTTCAAGGTTAGTTCTTGTGTTGGAGTTCAATGGTAGTGCATTTGGGTGTGCAAGATGAAATTATTCTTTATTTTACATGGTTGTGGCAGTGTTGCAGAATATTTTGGGATGTTTTGTGGATGTTAATAACTTTTGATTTGTGTTCCTTATGTTGTTTTCATAGTTGGAGAAGCATGTACATATGTGGTCGCTTGTAGTGTTCAGGTTTGGTCGACCTAACATGCTAGTGCTATTTACGGAGGTATCTCATGGATTGTGGATGTGTTGAGTAGCATGGCGATGTAGATTTAGGTCCTAGTTGACCCTTAGCACGGTTTTCCTTCACTTATTTCCACCATAGAAGTGTTTGGTGTTGACCTATTTTGGTGTTGTACATTTGAGGTGCATACATTTGATTAAGGCTGACCTAATTGAGATTGTTTAGGTCATGGATGGTATAAATGCAAGTTGAGTTGTTAGAGATGTGTATGGAAAGTGTGAATGATGTGAATGTGATCAATTGTGGTGATCTAAGTGTGAGGTTAAATTACCATGACTCTGGATGCAATGAGCAAAAGGTATCTACATTTTTAGTGTGCTTGAAGTTGTTTAAGGAAGTGAGATGAAGGTTGTAGATGGTGTAAAGTTGTAGTGGTGAATTTTCCTGTTGCTTTGAGATAGTGAATCTCTTTGCAATAATTTCTTCTATTCTTCTTTCTTCTTGGCAGTGAGCCACCTGATAGTGAGTCTTTCTTCTTTTATGGGAAGTGAGCCTATTTGTATTTGGTGTTGTTAAATTCATATATATGTGAGTTGATATTCACTATGTTTTTTCCCTACTTAGGGTTTTCCTTGTAAATCTGGTGTTCTCTTGTGTATGGTTGTGTTACATTGATGTTTCACATGTTTGCATTTTTTTAATACTTAATGAGGGATTGAATGTTTTAATTTACAATTGATTTTCCCACCTCTTAGTTGTCCTATGCATCTAACATCCTCTCCTTTTGTGTATGTAGGCTGCAAATCAAAAATGAGTTAAAGGAAACTTGAAGGCTATTTTTTCATTCATGCGCTCTAATCCTATAAGTTGTCAAATCAAAAAATCTACATTTTCTCTTCAATAGATGATTCAACAACTCCTAGAAGACAGAAGCTACAGATTAGGGACCTCAAGACTATATTTTTACTTCCCAAAAAATAAGACAATCTAGGGTATATTACATGCTATACTAGCTAATTTTGCACTAAATTTAAATCCCAAGTTCCTCTATGTATATCCTCTATATTTTTGGATATAAATTTTGTCTTTCTACAATTAGTTTATCAGAAATCATACAAGGTTGTTGTATTTTCATAGTTTTCATGGCTGTCATAGTTAGATCACTTCATCCTAGAACTTATTCAATTAACAGGAATCTAAATCATCATATTCATTATAACAACCTACCATCACACATTTAAAACAATGGATTAAAGCTTTTATCCACCATTTTGGCTCTCTCGAATAGGTTTGTAACTAAGCGGGTCTTAAGGTCATCTTTAATCTAATTCAAATCAATTGGTAAGGGGATTTTCATCCTTTTCTAAGTCAAACACTATATTTTTATGTTATATTATTTTTATTAGTATAAATCATAAGTTCTTAGGTGGAATGGTGACATATGGATTTTCTCAATCTATTACTCTTATGAAGGGTAGGTCTACTTCCTATCAAAAGGTGTGTGGGGGACCACTAGTCTATGGTTGGAGGAAAATAAGTCAAGTGATGAAATCCTCTTGTATTTGAGATGTTGAAAAACTTTGTTTACCAAAGACAACACTATTAATTTTAGTCAACTTTTTCCCATCATTGATAAATTTTCACTTCATGTCTATACTATGATGTCAAATATATTAAATAATTGAGACTATTTATTGAACAATTGAAATATTCAAGTATCATTTTAATGGAAAGTGCTCAATTATTATCTTGTCATTATTTGTAGTCAAGAATGTTTGGTGACTTGTTCCCAATTCTTCTAATTTTTCCCTCATAATTTCAATGTTTTGAAACCTTCCCAACTCTGCTCCTCATTCAAATTTGAAGTCTGATTTAAATGTTGAAAACACAATCACATCAAGGGGTTGTAGTTTATGTGGCATATGCATTGGAAATATAAGAAAATCAATACGCAAAATCCTTTCCTCTTGGATTTTTATAACAACATAGCTTCCATGGCCATAAAATATGAGAAAATGCCTATTTGCTAGTGACACACCACCTATAATCAACCATGAAAAGTGGTCCAACCAATTCATAAAAAAATTATTTCATCATATATGCATGTGATTGGGATACCATGCAAGCACTCAATTTGTAGCCAACAACTTAAATTTTTAGCTACTTTTTACCCTTGTAAAAATAGAATCATAGTATGCTTTGTCTAGTAGTATTAACACAAGAGAGAATGGTTATTCATTCTTGACTCTTAGGAATGATGTAAGACACACTCATACTACCCATTTTCACTAATATCCTCATGGAACCGGGTATGTGCAGGATCATGATGGGCCAAAAATGGCAATATGATGGGTATGTGGCTGATGACTTTTTTTTTACCCAAAATTGATGAAACGAAAAGGGTTTTTAAAGGAGGTTCTCAACTTTCCACCAATATAAACTATGCTTTACTTTGAATTTAATAAGTAATTATTAGTCATTTTCTATTTGAATTACAACTAAAGTCCTTATTGATAGGCTAATTGAAAAATATCTATAGATTTCAAATGACATCATATTTTTTGAATCCAAAACAT
The DNA here is from genome assembly GCA_007258455.2 of Sequoia sempervirens. Taxonomy (NCBI): domain Eukaryota; kingdom Viridiplantae; phylum Streptophyta; class Pinopsida; order Cupressales; family Cupressaceae; genus Sequoia; species Sequoia sempervirens. Next base: position 538,874,226 of record VDFB02105785.1, on the reverse strand, counting down.
GTGTCACATTCTATGCTTTGCATACTATAGGATTAAAAAAAGAAAAATTGAATTTCATGAATTTTTGGCCAAGTTAAGGTGGTTAGACATATGATTTTTTAATATTTTTTAAAATTTGTAATAAAAAAATCATAATTAACTATTTACTTGGAAAGAAATTACAAAAAAATATGCATCACATCGAGACATGAGTCCTCTAATTATATCTAAAATCTTATAAAAAAATATTATCATTTTATTGTGGTTAGGGTGGTCAGACAAACACCTAAATTTGTTATTTTTTCCCTACAATTTAAGTACTACTACATTAAAATTTCAAATTTTCACCAAATAGATTTTTTTTTTTAAACAAACCTAGTAGTTTAGAAACTAAATTCAATTTTCTATGAATTCTATTCTTACATATTTTTGAAATAATATAGATAACTTATTCAAATTTTTACATGAAGTTGCCTAACTCTAATTTTTTTGAATTTTTTGCCACATAAGGGCCTATTTTTTCCATGATGATCTTGCACATACCCAACCATTTATACCTAAATAAATACTAGTTTCATTATAGTTCCAAACTCGTTGAGCTCCATATGGATTTTCATCATATTCCTTGGACAATGTTGCATAGAAAGAAAACACAATAGCAAGTATCAATTCCAATGCCTTGTATGTATCGAGGCCTTCTATTTTCCTCAAGGTGAGTTTAGGATGGTGCCTCTTAATCCAATCCACCAAGACTTACTAAGAAACCCATATTTAAATAGGCTGGGTCTAGTTTGGCATAGCAGGGCTACATTTGCCTTGAGATTGATAATATCAAGGTCATGTCCTACTTCAATTGGGTCTATTTGCAACATTCCATAATAAATCATCTTTAGTTGCTATCAACTTAGTTGGAGGACCTTTCTTTGATGTGGATGTTACATCCCACCTAATAATTTTATGAGAGTGGTTGTTGGGATTATCCATTTCTTTTTCTGTAGCTCTTGTGGACATATACTACTATCCTCAACATCTTGAAGAGATTTTTCCATGTCCTTTTTCATCCACTCCGATTCTCACAATGTTGTATTTTGCATTCTTGCTATTGCATTAACCTGAATGACTGCATCAATAGTTTTTGGAGTGGATTGAGCATTGACATGAGGCTTTTGATATGGGGAAATCTAACTCCTCTTTTATGTGGAGGCATGGTTGTCTTCAATCTTCTCGCATGATTGTGGGTCCTCATTGAAGCTTTATTTGTCATTTGTAGACAAGAACATACAAAATTCAACATCAATTTGGATATTTGGTTGTCATTTCAATATTTTCTATACAAATTTAAGGAAACAAAAACTTGAAAGCATTCAACTTAAATATAATGAGCAATAGAATGATTTTTTTATTATATTTGGTATACAATAAAAATTATATATTATACCAAATTTTTATAACCAAAATTAACTCTTTTTTTGTAACTTAATAGCTTGTAAGTTGAGTTTGTAGTTCACAATGATGCTTGAACAAAAGATTAGTAATTCATGGTCGAAAAAAAGATTTTTTAAGAAATTGTGTATATTTTTTTGGTTTGTATTGTAATATTGACGTCTACAATTTAATTTCTATATTCTTTTACTTTGATTTTTTTGAATTGACATTAATAGAAAAACTAAAAAACCCCATATATACAGTAGGAAAGTAGAGTGGGTACAACATTTACATCTAAAACAATATCTACATCATATAGAAGAGGCGGTCATCAACATGTTAGAAAAGATAGGCATTAAAAAAGCAACACATCATATAGAAGAGGTGGCCATTAATAGTTTAGAATAAATAGGAATTAGATCAATATAACTAAAATCCCCATATATGCGCTTGCAACACAATGGTGAAAACATTTACATCTTATATCATAGATAGAAATTAACAATATAACTAAAGATATACATAAATGTAGTTATAGTTAATTGGTTATAACATTTACATCCTATAGAATCTAGACAGGAAACAATAATATAACTAAAAAACCCATATATGCACAAGTTACAATATAGTGGCTACAACATTTACAATTGTGCATTAACAATATAGAATAGATAGAGAGTTATACACAACACATAGGCATTTATAGAACAACGTGTACAATGTATAGAAGAGATGAACATTACTAGAACATCAATTACATCATTCATTTATCTCATTTAGATAACACCATTTATATCATCTACACAATACATAAGCATTAAAAACTTAAATTTTACATCATATATGCAACAAATATGCATATATAGAACAAAATTTACATCATATAGAAGAGATGGTTAACAAATACACAATAATATAGTGGAACAAAATTTACATCATAACTAAAATATACAGTGGATAGAAAACCTTTACCTCATAAATAATAGATACACAAAATAAGTATAGAACAAATCTAGGAATCAATAGAAAAAATAAAAAACCTGTATATGCACTTACTGGGTACAACAATAACATCATATAAAGTAGATGGGCATGAATAGTTTAAAACATATGGGTATGTGCAGGATCATGATGGGCCAAAAAGTGGCAATATGACGGGTATGTGTAGGTATGTGGCTGATGACTTTTTTTTTTAACCCATAATTGATGAAACAAAAAGGGTTTTTAAAGAAGATTCTTAGCTTTCCACCAAGATATAAATTATTCTTTACTTTGAATTTAATAAATAATTATTATCCATTTTCTATTTGAATTATGGCTAAAGTCCTAATTGATAGACCTTTGATTGAAAAACATATATAGCTTTCAAATTATATCACATTTTTTAAATCCAAAACATGCATCACATTCTATGCTTCACATACTATAGGATTGAAAATAATGAATTTGATGATGTTTTAACCAAGTTAAGGTGGTCAGACATACAATTTTTTATATTTTTTAAAAGTTGTAACAAAAAATTCATAATTAATTATTTACTTGGAAAAAAAATACAAAAAAATATGCATCACATTGGGAGATGAGTGCTCTACTTATATCTAAAATATTATAAAATAATATTATCATTTTATTGTGGTTAGGGTGGTCAAACAAACAACTACTTATTTTTTTCCTTGAAATTTAAGTACTACTGTATTGAAATTTCAAATTTTCACCAAATAGATTTAAAAAAAATAAAATCTAGTAGTTTAGAAACTACATTCAATTGGCTACAGACTCTATTTTTACATATTTTTGAAATAATATAGATAACTTATTCAATTTTTTACATCAAGTTCCCTAACTTTGATTTTTTTGAATTTTATCGCCACTTAAGGGCCTATTTTTTCCATGATGATCCTTCACATACCCATATATGCATTAATAGTAAAACTATAAACCCCATATATGCACTTACACAATAGTTACTAAAGCAATAACATCATACAAAAGAACTAGGCATATACAGTAAATGACCAGTAAACCAATTGATGCATTCAAGTTCAGGGGGTCTTATCAAACTACCCAATCTTGTAGCCTCCACATGTCATCCAATCCAAATTAACATATAAATTCAAAAATAATCTGAAACATATATTTATTTCAATGTTCATACACATTTATACATGATAATTTCTCAAGATTAATTACACACATAAAAGATTCAACATTGAATATAATTTAGAAACTTTAACAATATTTTCTAGACACATCTTGTCTACGAGTCTTCAAATCCTCATGTCTTCAAACCTCCTTGGCTTCACTCATCTTTTGAAACCAGATGTTTCTCTTCATTAAGTAGCTCTCATGGCTGACTTCAACACCTATAACACACCTCCAAAATCCCTTTTCTCTTCTTATATTCCTCTTCTCTTTGCAAATTGATTTCATGGACCCTTTTCTTATGTAACTCTCACGAGCAACCTCCAAGTTCATTATCCAAACATGTTGCTATTGATTTCTTACTTTTTACACCATTAAATTTTATATTTTATATATTCTTACACCCCAAGTACAAGCACTAAAATGAATGGCACCCAAGTCTACACTTTCATTTCCCTCAACTTGACCTCTAAAATTCCTTCACAAGGAATGAAATAAAGACATAGTTTTGCTTTGAAAATGTGTTGTTAATGTTGCTTCACCATATCAAATGGCTTGCTTTTGTAGATACATTTTGAAAATGAATAAAATAAAAAACCATGTTGTGCTCCTTTTTTTAATTGAAGATTCATTTATTATTTTTCTAAAAATCACTATCTTTTCCCTACATTTTAACCACCCAATAAGACAAGAATGAAATTTCAAATGTCACTTGCCTTATAAAAAATTATATAGGAAGAAAAAATGATAAAATGAATATTAAATATTATTTTCAAGCTCCCTCTAACATTCAAATGGACCCCTTAAACCCTTCAAGCCTTGAAAATATAATAATTTTAAAATCACATTAAACACACTATTTGCCTCTGATTTTTGAAATGAAAATCCAAGTATTGGAAAATGAATATTTTATCTTTCAAACACTCCATAAGATGCTCTTGAAGCTCAAACCCACACCAAAATGCAAAAAATAAATATGAAAATAATATTTTTTTTTTCGACGATGCAAGATCATCTATAGACTTGGTTGCTCTTGCATTAGACATGCCATGTAAGAAGTTTGTGGGAATGAACTAAAATAATGGAGCTAATTATTAGAACCACCCTTTCAAGTTTTGATAAACTCAAAACATACTCCAATGTTAAGATAGGTACCCTACTAATTTTTTTCTTCCTTCTATTCCAACATCTTGCCAGAACATTCACTATCTTCTTCCAAAAACTATGCATCCTCTTCTTTCTTGCTCTTGTGGACTCATGTCCACCATGAAACATCCTCCTCCACCAAATAATTCCTCTTGTCCTCATCTCCTTCATGGGATCCAACCCACCAAAATCCGACCACCTCTGCCAAGCTCTACCTGCAACATCCTTTACAATTTCTACACAAAAATATGTAGCATTTACACACAACTCTACAACTATAATTTATCCTCTACAAAAATATCCTCTTCTACTCTCAATATGGAAGAATATCACAAATGAGATCAAAATTTTCATGGATTACCTCTTTTTCCTTCACTGCAATATTCATCTTCTTTACTGTGTACATCAACAAGCCTACCAAACCACTCTTCTTCTACTGCCAAAATCTACAACATTAATTCATCCTTGTATTCACCATTTACAATCTCTTCACATTCCATCACTACAATCAAACCTCTATAGTTGCATCATCATCCGAGCTTCTACCATCATTGTTGCTACACTTTCTTCCTCTTATTCATTCTTTTCATCATCTTTCTCCATGTGTTTCTCATGGAATGTCTTCATTGCAAGCTCTTCACTCTTAATATCCTTTCCACGCTGTCATGTTTCTAATCTACTCAATCTTTCATTTATATTAGCCATCATTTCCAAAATATTCATTTTTTCATACTGCTTCCATCCATCCCATATTCAATTGCTACAATCTTCCACAATTCACATCACACGCTATGTAATCTATAGAGAAAAAATATTTCACAATGTCCTAGCTCTTAATTGCTCAAGGCTTCTTTACTTGCAACAATCCTCATGTGCTCTCCTTTATCATATTTTATCCTCTAATCCACCCACTAGTCCTAGCATAGGCTGCCTCATGTTTGACACTCTACCTACACACTCCAAACCTCTAGCTCTGATACCATTTGATGTAGTCAAGACTAGGTGGTCTTATCAAACTACCCAATCTTGTAGCCTCAACATGTCATCCAATCCACATTAACATATAAATACAAAAATAATCTAAAACATGTCATTATTTCAATGTTCATACACATTCATACATGAAAATTTATCAAGATTAATTACATATATGGGTATGTGTAGGACCATCATGGAAAAATAGGCCCTTAAATGGCAAAATGTAGTGCCCCTCCGTGTCAGTTGTTCTGGACTTTTGTGTGAGTATTTGTGTGTGCTTCATTGATTACTGTGTTATTTGATTGTGTGAAAAATATCATATGTTAGTAGTCATGTTTAAATAATTAATTAAATCCTAAGTGATTTGCAAAGTTATGTAAAATATAATTAGAAATTAAAATAAAAAAATCAATTAAAATTAAATCAAATGATTTAGAACAAATAATCAAATTAAACTAATTCGTTAAAAGTAAAAGTGATATTATTAGATAAATTGATTTAAATTGTTGCGTTAAATTGAAGTTAATAATAATTATGAAAAAATAAATTTTGAAAAGATAATAAGAAATTTGAATGGACCAGGAGATAGGAAGTTGAAGTGTTTTAAAACAAGAAAAGCGGGAAAGAAACTTCACCTATCAAGCAATTGGAAGTCGAAGAGAACTATAGAATATGAAAGATAAATAATAACTATATTTGGCTTTTGGGGGAAAAAAAGAAAGGGCACCAGTTTTTGTGCAAGCCGAGTGGAACTCTGGAAACACCAATCGTGCGAAAAGTTAGAAATCAAGGTGTCTGACGATTTTTTTTTTCAACGTCATCCTATCGATGCCTGTGAACGAGACAAATAGCTTATATAGGGGAGATCGATAACCAGAAGCAGAGGGAGAGGAAGCAAAGAGAGTAACGAAAAGGACAAGAGCCAAAACTTAAAAGAGCAAACTAACGAAGCTCAGGTATTCTCTTCCTTGTTCAATATATATATTCTATCAGGTGATAACATATAATTATTTCTTTTGTTGCAAGCGGTCTGTGCAAGTATTTATTCACTCCACCATATCCCGTCGGCCTACCTGATGGTTGTTTTGGAGTATAAATAGAATGTTTTATTCAATATTCTACCCTATTCTTGCATCGGCCTACTTTGCTTTTTGTTGCGACCTTTATCTTGATCATTGCTATTTTATTAACCTTGACATCAAATTCTAAATCGATCATATTGGAGTGCTTTTCAACTTTGTTTCTTTTAATTTAATCAACATTATGCTATCCTTCTTGATAAAATCAACTATTCTTTATTAGATCAAATACATTTGTAATACAATCGGCCTATCCTAAAATTCCTTGGACGCTCCTTTTGAACATCCGATCTTGGATCAGTTTTCGAGGAAATACTCTTAAGCCATTTTTCAGCAAATCAAAAGTCTCTAACTCTTCATCAGATTCACTTTGTATAACTTCTACACGCATTGTATTCCTTGAGATGTAATTCCTTTGGGAATAGTTTGTGTTTTTCACTTTTTACATGTATGCTTACCAAAGCTTTTATGTTGTTAATATTTGACAAATCATAGGTAAATATCGGTGCTTACAACCTCTAGTTATCATGGTGCCTGTAGTCACTTATTAGTTAAAACGTTCCTCACTGTTGTCATACTTGAAATATAAGATACTGTCAAGAGATTTTCATTGATCGTAGCGAAGTTTAATTTCCAAATTTCAACTTGAACATGTCTCTGGAAACTCGCTGCCAAACAGAAATGCATTAAGTTTTTTTTTTTTTTTAAAGTTGTACATGATTTCCTCTTCTCCTAAGTCACGTATTTGCATCTCACTTGTGTCCTTCTCTTCGGTCTTTAGGAGAACATTTGGGATTTGATAATAATGCAAGTAAATGGCGATACTTCCAAATTCCAATATTCATTTTCTAATATGCTTGGCAACTTGCCTTAGTTACAGTATTTGGAGTTGAGGCGTTGCATAGAATTAAATAGTCTCCCTGAAATCTATGGTAACTTATCACAGCAGCAGCTAGTAAATTTATTAATCTCTCTGATTTCATTGTCAACCTGTTGCAGTAGCGCACTTGAACATGGTAGGGTGTATAGATTTAAATAAACTCTCTATTTTGATTGAAAACATGTCTCAGCTGTCACATCTAAACATAACAGGGAACTTTCAAGGTTTAAATAATCTCTCTGAATACATTGTCAACCGGTCTGAAGGTTACCCTCATCACCTCAACTTAAGTCTTTGTGGCGCGCACTTTGATCAGGAGTTTGTTCTCTAAAAATAGATATGTATCTTGATGGTGTTGGTATCTGAATACTGCTTTGTTCTTTTGGATTTGGCCTTGTTCACTGTCTTACTATTCTCCTCCTTTTGCTCTATCTTTATATGCTTGGAATCGGTCCTACCCTGCTGAAAATCAGTCATTTTTCTTTGCTTAAAATTTTATAAACTTATCTGTCAAATCCACTTTGTTCTTATCCTTCAAAACATTACATTCCACACTCTCACCATTTATCTTCATAGTCTCCTAAATGAATGTACAGAGAAATCTTGAAATCGGGCTTGAATCAGAGTGTAGTTAAGGTATAGATATACGGCATTTTATATGTAGTCAAGGTGTAAAGTTAGTGCTGGTCATACCTTGACTTTTAAAAACTAAGTTTCTTCTTTCAAAAGCTTTAAGTTTTAAGAATTAAAAAGAAACGAATCTCTCTTAAAGGAATTACATTTTGAATTTAATTAAGGGAAGAAGGTTAAGAGAATATTCCACCTTTTTAAGATGCTTTTGTTTTATCACAATTTCTCTTTTAAAAGAATATTTATAAGGAAATTAATATGAGAGGGATGCATATTCATTTATTGGTAATATTTAGTTCTTATATGTGTAAATTTAAAGTAATAAATATCTTTCTGTTTGTTTCTTTTGTAAAATTAAGTAAGTACTTCTAAAAAGAATTAGTTAATTAAGAGAGTGAACTAATTAAGATTAAAGGAAGGTATTAATTATATTAAATTTATTATAATTTTATATATATACATAATGTATGGAATTTAAATTGGAGGATGATGATAAAAGAATTAATCATGTAAATTGAGTTGTTATAAGACATTTGACCAATGTATAGATTTTGATTGCAATTTACCTAAGCACATTATGTATCATACTTCAATTGGGAAATTTTCTTTGAAAGATAAATAAATATTTATACATTTATAAGTCTAGTAGTAATACATTTAATGGGTACCATTTTAATGCTGTTATATGGTTATCAAATGACCTTGAATTCAACGATCTTGCATGCTATGGGACAATGCTTCGTTAATTCCTAAGTGAGTAGCGTGAGTTATACTACCTTTATAGTTGAATTATAAGGTTATTATGTGAGTTAATTAACTAGGAAATTACATTATGATTGTCTCAAAATGATTATTGGAGAGAGATGACCTTTTAATTTAATTTGAGATGCGGAAACAAGAATAATTCGTTATAAATACTACGTAGATAATGTTTTTTTGAAAAAGTTTAATTACTGATATAATCTTATTAAGAATATGAAAATATGTCTTGAGATGATTATGAAATGTGATTATTTAGCATCCTTAGTTACTTAAAATTTATCTTTCATAAACGGATGGATAGAATGTGTTTGTTTGTTTATTGTTTGTTCATTAAGTGTATTCACGTGTTTAACGATTGTTATGATGAATTTATTTCGATGTGTCTACCTATCTCTTGAGTTGTTGGTTTCTGAGGTGATTTTATTCATTGAGTTCGCATTTGATTAATGAATGAGTTTGATGGATCTTTATTATTTTGGTTGCCCGTTTGAGTCCTTTTAGGTTGAGATTTCCATATGTTAAGTTTTTGTGTTGGGACTGTATTGCTTCACTTTACCCTCATTGTGGGTTGTCGTTCTTTTGGCTTCTAGAGGCTTGAGATGATTGTCAGTTGATGTTCTCTCTTTATGTGCCCTTGATGTGGCAAGTGTTTTGATTTCATGATTTTGAAAGGGTTGTACGAGAATTGTTGAGATTTTGATTATGTATTTATAGCAAGATGGGTAATGCCTCGCATGTTTCTCTATTGTGATCTAATGTTCTTGTTATGTTGTACAACCCTTGTTTTTTGGTTTGATGTTGTTGGGTCTCTAGGGAGAGTGGCTCCTCGTGGGGGCTGGCACCCCGTTTAAGGGGAAGGGCACAGGATAACCCATGAGTGAGTTAGTAATCAAGTGAAAACATAATAATTAACTTAGGAGGGATGGGTAGTAATATTATTATAAGATTTTAAAAAAAGGATGCCTCATCTTCATTAGTGCTTTCGCAGACTAATGGAAGGCTGAGAAGGCCATGGTTGGCAAGGTCGTGACCTCGTCCTCACGAGAGGTTTACGGCTCCGCATGAGTCACCCTATGGACCGGTGCCTCCAGTTGGGAGGAAGGGCACAGGACAACCATAGATGGGACTAGTGCCTCAAGTTGGGAGGAAGAGCACAGGACAGCCCATGTAGGACTATCCGATGACACTCTCCCCTAGTTGCCCATGAGTTTTACTTTATTGTGTTCCTCTGGAAGTATGTTATGTGAGTTGGTTTAGTTTGTGGTTGAATGGACTTATATTGATTTTTGGAGTATGGTCTTGATACATCTTTGGTGTACTTTGTGGTCTTGTATGATCTCATTGATATTTGACTTATGACCTTGTACTCTTATGGTACTTTGTTATGATGTTATTGTTTAATTGCAATTTGGAATTGTATTATGTTTATTAAATCAGTTTGATTTGGAAGTGTTTCATGATCATCCTTTGGTTACTCGTTTATGGGTCATTGCCTTGATTTATGTGATGAGATTTATGATTTTAAGTTGTGATGTTGACTCTTGGATGTTGTTGATTATGTCATTGTAATTCTTTGAGTATCATGATACTTTTGTGTGACATTGAGTCTTGTGGTTCCCTGTTTGGATGTTCTTGGTTGAGGTCTCTTTCTTGTTAGCTCCTTAGCACGGGGGGTGGGTCTTCAGACTCACGTGGTCGGGTGGAACGTGCTAAGCACCCCATTGGGTCCCCAGTCAAGGATCGAGAGGTGCGGATTGGTGTTGTTGTAGCGACTCCAGAATTGTATTTGTTTTGGGAGCCAGTTATGATACTTTGTATTTCTCTATTCATTTTGTATCATGTTATCTTATGTATGGTTTCCATTTATGTTTGGAAACACTTTTGTATCATTTTACATCTTGAACATTATGCTATAATGTAACATTAAATCTTGAGTGGATATTGGCCATGGTAGTTGTTATTTAATGTGTTAAGTTAATCATGCATATGTTGTATTTATGTACACAGATGGTTTCTTATCAATGAATTTTCATGTATGTATTACATTAGTTAATGTTTACTTTGTTATGGATTATATCTTTTGCTTTTATTCTTTATTGTCATTGTGGGGGTCTAAGTCGTGTAATGACTCCTCGTGTACCCCAAGGGATGTATGTGCTAATGAATCTACTTAAATGAAATTCATGTCATGACTTAATGTGTATCACATGTATGTTATGTTATCTTTAAAAAAAAAATTGTGCAGTAATTATTATGTTGTTGTCCTTTGGGGTTCGCACGACGGGGCGTTACACAAAAAATTCAGAAAAATCAGAGTTAGGCAACTTGATGTAAAAATTTGAATAAGTTATGTATATTATTTCAAAAAAATGGAAGAATAGAATCTGTAGAAAATTGAATGTAGTTTCTAAACTACTAGGTTTTTTTTTAAAAAATCTATTTGGCAAAAATTTTAAATTTCAATGCAGTAGCACTTAAATTTTAGAGAAAAAATAAGGAGTGGGTGTCTATCTAACCACCTTAACCACAATAAAATAATAATATTTTTTTATAATATTTTAGATATAAGTAGAGGAATCATGTCCTGATGTGATACATTTTTTTTTGTAATTTTTTTCCAAGTAAATATTTTTTATGAATTTTTTATTATAACTTTTTAAAAAATACAAAAACTCGTATGTGTGACCACCTTAACTTGGTCGAAACTTCATGAAATTCTTTTTTTTTTAATTCTATAGTATATGAAGCATAAAATGTGATGCATGTTTCAGATTCAAAAAATGTGATACTATTTGAAAGCTATAGATGTTTTTCAATTAGCCTATCAATCAGGACTTTAGTCATAATTCAAATAGAAAATGAATAATAACTATTTATTAAATTCAAAGTAAAACATAATTTATATTGCTAGAAAGCTAAGAATCTCCTTTAAAAACCCTTTTCATTTTATCAAATTTGGGTAAAAATTTTTTTGTCAACCACATACCCTACACATACCTAGCATATCACCACTTTTTGGCCCATCATGATCCTACACATACCCATATAGAAGATTCAACATTGAATAAAATTCAGAAATTTTTACAATATTTTCTAGACACATCTGGTCTATGAGTCTTCAAATCCTCATGTCTTAATACCTTCTTGGCTTCACTCATCTTTTGAAACATAATTTTTCTCTTTATTAGGAAGCAAACATGGCTTCCTTGAACATCTACAAGACACATACAAAATCCCTTTTCTCTTCTTCTATTCCTCTTCTCTTCACAAGCTGATTTCTTGCACCCTTTCTTATGCAACTCTCATGAGCAACCTACAAGTTCTTTATCCAACCTTGCTGTTGTTTATTGATTCCTTTTTACATCATTAAATTTTGTATTTTTATATATTCTTATATCCCTTGGAAGCACCAAAAAAATGGCACCAAAATCTACCCTTTCATTTCCATCAACTTGACCTCTAAAATTCCTTCATAAAGAATGAAACAAAGTTTTTCTTTGAAAATGTGTTAATGTTGCTTTAGCATATCAAATTCCTTGCTAGAACTGTAGATGCATTTGGAAAATGAATAAAATACAAAACCATGTCATGCTCCTTTGGTAATTGAAGAGTCCTTTATTATTTCTCTAAAAATCACTATCTTTTCCCTCCATTTTAAGCACCCAATAAGACAAGAATGAAATGTCAAAGGTCACTTGCCATATGAAAACTTCTATAGGAAGAAAAAAATGATAAAGTGAATATTAAATCTTACTTTTAAGTTCCCTCTAACATGCCAATGGACCCCTTAAACCCTTCAAGCATTGAAAATATAATAATTTTAAAATCACATTAAACAAAATGTTTGCCTCTGATTTTTGAAATGAAAATCCAAGTATTGGAAAATGAAGATTTTATCCTTCAAACACTCAACAAGATGCTCTTAAAGCTCCAAACCACACCAAAATGTAAAAATTAAATATGAAAAGAAATTTATTTTTTTTCGATGACGCAAGATCATCTATAGACATGGATGCTCCTACATCACACATGCCATGCAAGAAGTTTGTGAGCATGACCTCAAAAAATGGAGCTAAGTATTAGAAGTACCCTTTTGAGTTGTGAACAAATCAAAACATACTCCAATGTTGAGATAGGTACCCTACTAATTTTTTCTTCCTTCTTTTCCAACATCTTTCTAGAGAATTCACTATTCTCTTTGAACAACTTTGCATCCTCTTGTGGACTCATGACCACCATGAACCATCCTCCTCCACCAAATACTTCCTCTTATACTCATCTCCTTCATAGGATCAAACCCACCACAAACCGATCACCTCCACCAAGCTCTACATGCAACATCCTTTACAATTTCTACACACAAATATGTAGCATATACACACAACTCTACAACTACAACTATTTCCTCTACAACAACATCCTCTTCTACTCTCACTATGGAAGAATACTCACAAATGAAATAAATTTTTTCATGGATTACCTCTTTTTCCTTCGCTGCAATATTCATCTTCTTTACTACATCATCAAGCTTACCAAACCACTCTTCTTCTACCGCCAAAATCTACAACATTAAGTCATCCTTGTCTTCACCATTTGCAATATCTTCACATTCCATCGCTACAATAACATCCTCTATAGTTGCATCTTCATCTGAGCTTCTACCATCATTGATGCTATACTTGCATCCTCTCGTTCATTCTTTTCATTTTCTTTCTCCATGCCTTTCTCATGGAATGCCTTTGTTGCAATCTCTTCAGTCTTGATATCCTTTCCATGCTGTCATATTTCTAATCTACTCAATATTGCATTTATATCATCCATCATTTCCAAAGTATTCCTCTTTTCATACTACTTCCATCCATCCCATATTCAGTGATTGCAATCTTCCCCAACTCACATCACACACTCTTTAATCTACAAAGAAAAATTCTTTCATAATTTCCTAGCTCTCAATTACTTAGGACTTCTCTAATTGAAAAAATCCTCATGACCTCTCCTCTATCATCTTGTATCCTCTACTCCACTCACTAGTCCTAGCATAGGTTGCCTCACGTTTGGCACTCTACCTATGCACTCAAAAACTCTAGCTCTAATACCATTTGATGTAGTCAAGTTTAGGGGGTCTTATCAAACTATCCAATCATGCAGCCCCAACATGTCATCCAATCCATATTAACATATAAATTCAAAAATAATCTAAAACATAGATTTATTTCAATTTCCATACACATTCATACATGAAAATTTCTCAAGATTAATTAGATATATAAAATATTCAACATTGAATAAAATTCAGAAATTTTTACAATCTTTTCTAGACACATCTTATCTACAAGTCTTCAAATCCTCGTGTCTTCAAACCTTCTTGGCTTCACTCATCTTTTGAATTTTTTTTTTCTCTTTATTAAGAAGCTCACATGGCTGCTTTGAACACCTTCAACACACCTACAAAATCCCTTTTCTTCTATTCCTCTTCTCTTCACAAGATGATTTGTTGCACCCTTTCTTATGTAACTCTCACAAGCAACTTGCAAGTTCTTTATCCAACCTTGATGATGTTTATTTCTATTTTTCTACATCATTAAACATTGTATTTTATATATTCTTATACCCCTTGTAAGAACCAAAAAAATGGCACCCAAATCTACCCTTTCATTTCCCTCAACTTGACCTCTAAACCCCCTTCATATTAAGGAATGGAATAAAGACATAGTTTTGCTTTCAATTTTTTTTGTTAATGTTGCTTCACCATATCAAATTCCTTTCTTCTATATATGCAGTTATAAAATGCATAAAATACAAAACCATGTTGTGCTCCTTTCGTAATTGAAGATTCATTTATTATTTTTCTAAAAATCATTATCTTTTCCTTCCATTTTAAGGACCCAATAAGACAAGAATGAAATGTCAAAGGTCACTTTCCTTATGAAAAATTGTATAGGAATAAAAATTGATAAAACATGAATATTAAATCTTATTTTCAAGTTCCCTCTAAGATGCAAATGGACCCCTTAAACCCATCAAGCCTTGAAAGATATAATAATTTTAAAATCAGATTAAATACACTGTTTGCCTTTGATTTTTGAAATGAAAATACAAGTACTAGAAAATGAAGATTCTATCCTTTAAACACTCCACAAGATGCTCTTTAATCTCCAAGCCACACCAAAATAGAAAAATTAAATATGAATAGAATTTTTTTATTTTTTTTGACAATGCAAGATCGTCTATAGACCTAGAAACTCCTGCATCAGAAATGCCATGTAAAAAGTTTGTCAGAAGAAGCTCAAAAAATTGAGCTAATTATTATAACTACCCTTTCAAGTTGTGAACAACTCAAAACATACTTCAATGTTGAGATAGGTACCCTACTAAGTTTTTTCTTCCTTCTTTTCTAACATCTTGTTAGAAAATTCACTATTCTCTTTCAACAACTTTGCATCCTCTTCTTTCTTCCTCTTGTGGACTCATGTCCACCATGAACCATTCTCCTCCACCAAATACATTCTCTTATAATAATCTCCTTCATGGGATACAATCCACCACAAACTGACCACCTCCACCAAGCTCTACCTATAACATCCTTTACAATTTCTATGCAAAAATATTGTAGCATATACACACAACTCTGCAACTACTACTTTATCCTCTACAACATCCTCTTCTACTCTCACTATGGAAGAATACTCAAAAATTAAATAAAAATGTTCATGGATTACCATTTTTTCCTTCTATAAAATATTCATCTTCTTTACTACATCAACAAGCTTACCAAATGACTTTTCTTACCACCAAAATCTACAACATTAAGTCATCCTTGTCTTCACCATTTGCAATCTCTTCAAATTACATCACTACAATAACAACCTCTATAGTTGTATCTTCATCCGAGCTTCTACCATCATTGATG
The DNA here is from genome assembly GCA_007258455.2 of Sequoia sempervirens. Classification (NCBI taxonomy): domain Eukaryota; kingdom Viridiplantae; phylum Streptophyta; class Pinopsida; order Cupressales; family Cupressaceae; genus Sequoia; species Sequoia sempervirens. Next base: position 538,858,295 of record VDFB02105785.1, on the reverse strand, counting down.
CTACACTTGCATCCTCTTGTTCATTCTTTTCATCTTCTTTCTCCATTCCTTTCTCATAGAATGTCTTCATTGCAACCTCTTCACTCTTGATATCCTTTCCATGCTATCATGTTTCTAATCCACTCAATCTTGCATTTATATTAGCCATCATTTCCAAAATATTCATCTTTTCATACTTCTTCCATCCATCCAAAATTCAACTACTGCAATCCTCTACAGCTCACATCATATTTTCTGTAATCTTTATAGAAAAAATATTTCATATTTTCCTAGCTCATGATTGCTCAAGGCTTCTCTATGTGCAACAATTCTCATGATCTCTCCTCTATCACCTTCTATCTCTACTCCACCCACTAGTCTTGGCGTAGGCTACCTCACATTTGGTGCTCTACCTACGCATTCAAAACCTCTAGCTTTGATACCATTTGATGCAGTCAAGATTAGTGGATCTTATCAAAATACCCAATCTTGTAGCCTCAACATGCCATCCAATCCAAATTAACATATAAATTCAAAAATAATTTGAAACATATATTTATTTCAATGTTCATACACATTTATACATGAAAATTTCTCAAGATTAACTACATACACAAAATATTCAACATTGTTCAAATATAATTTAGAAACTTTTACAATCTTTTCTAGACACATCTTGTCTAAGAGTCTTCAAATCCTCGTGTTTTCAAACCTTCTTGGCTTCATTCATCATTTGAAGCCTGCTTTTTCTCTTTTTTAAGAAGCTCACATGGCTGCCTTGAACACCTACAACACACCTAAAAAATTCCTTTTCTCTTCTTATATTCCTCTTCTCTTCACAAGCTAATTTCTTGCTCCCTTTCTTATACAACTCTCACGCACAACCTACAAGTTCTTTAGCCAACCTTGCTGTTGTTTATTGTTTCCTTTTTACATCATTAAAGGTTGCATTTTATATATTATTATACCCCTTGGAAGCACCAAAAAAAATGGCACCAAAATCTACCCTTTCATTTCGCTCAACTTGACCTCTAAAATTCCTTCACAAGGAATGAAATAAAGACATAGTTTTGCTTTGAAAATGTGTTGTTAATGTTGCTTCACCATATCAAATTCATTGCTTTTCTAGACGCATTTCAAAAATGAATAAAATACAAAACCATGTCGTGCTCCTTTGGTAATTGAAGTCATTTATTACTTTTCTAAAAATCACTATCTTTTCCCTCCATTTTAAGCACCCAATAAGACAAGAATGAAATGTCAAAGGTCACTTACCTTATGGAAAATTCTATGGGTATGTGGCTGATGACTATTTTTTAACCCCAAATTGATGAAATGAAAAGGGTTTTTAAAGGAGATTCTCAGCTTTCCACCAATATAAATTATGCTTTACTTTGAATTTAATAAATAAGTATTATTCATTTTCTATTTGAATTATGACTAAAGTCCTAATTGATAGGCTGATTGAAAAACATCTATAGCTTTCAAAAAGTGTCACACTTTTTGAATCTAAAATATGTGTCACATTCTATGCTTTGCATACTATAGGCTTAAAAAAGGATTGAATTTCATGAATTTTTGACCAAGTTAAGGTGGTCAAACATACGAGTTTTTTATATTTTTAAAAGTTGTAATAAAAAATTCATAATTAATTATTTACTTAGGAAAAAATTTATAGAAAAATATGCATCACATCGGGACATGAGTTCTCTACTTATATAAAATCTTATAAAAAATATTATCATTTTATTATGGTTAGGGTGGTCAGACAAACACCTACTTCTTATTTTTCCCTTGAAATTTAAGTACTACTACATTGAAATTTCAAATTTTCACCAAATAGATTTAAAAAAAAAACCTAGTAGTTTAGAAACTAAATTCAATTTGCTACAAATTCTAGTTTTACATATTTTTGAAATAATATAGATAACTTATTCAAATTTTGTACGTCAAGTTGCCTAACTTTGATTTTTCTAAATTTTTCACCACTTAATGGCCTATTTTTCCATGATGTTCCTGAACATACCCCTATAGGAAGAAAAATTGATAAAACATGAATATTAAATCTTATTTTCAAGTTCCGTCTAACATGCCAATGCACCCCTTAAACCCTTCAAGCCTTGAAAATATAATAATTTTAAAATCACATTAAACACAATATTTGCCTTTGATTTTTTAAATGAAAATCCAAGTATTGGTAAATGAAGATTTTATCCTTCAAACACTCCACAAGCTATTCTTGAAGCTCCAACCCACACCAAAATGCAAAAAATAAATATGAAAAGAAAATAAATATTTATGGGTGATGTAGGATCGCCTATAGACCCGGAATGCTGATTCATCAGCAATGCAACTTACTTCACTTAATCTTCAGTTGATCCCTCCTCTTCTTATGCTATTGACACCACTAAAGTATAGAACAAGAGATAAAAAAAGAGAACATAATGGACCTATTAGGAAATTGGAAATGGAATGAAATGAGATAAATGATTGGATTCAATAAATGTTATGCCTATTTGAATTGGTAATATTAAACCAATATTGAATGCTTGTTTAGTGTGAAGACTTAATTTGTTTTGTTATTGTCTTAACTCATTAGATTTCCAACATTAAGTTTGTTGTTTATGGTTTGGAGAATTTTTGTTTGAAAATTAAATTGAGAATTGACTAATTTGGTTAAATGTTTGAATTGTTTGAATTGATTATTTTTTATCCTCTTGTTAAGATGACTTCAATGGTGAGCCTAACACCTTCACTATTTTGCATGTAGGTATTAAAGGAGGAAGTGAATAGTAGCTAGACATTTAAGTTTGATTGATGGGACACATGACAGTGTTTTTATGTTTAAACATGATTTTATAATGGGTGATCCCACAATAGTGGTTTACAATTTTTGGACAAATTGGACACTAAAATTATCATTTTTAACTAAATCTTCACATTCGAGCACCTATAGCGGCTAAACCGTGAACAATTTGAAGATGATGAAAACTAGAGTCTCATCACATTTTGTTTGTAGATTCTAAAAATATTTGGAATCAGATTGCACTTCTTTTTCCATCTCCCACGAAAACTGGTTTTTTTCAAAAAACAACATTTTTAAAAGTGATTAATCAGATAATGCATAATTTTTTTTCCATAATTTGATAATATGCTATTTTTCCACTATAGAACAGAGACCTTCATTTTCAATGAAAAACCTATGTTTAATAAAACTAAAAGAACAAATAAATAATAAAATCAAAACATATTAAAATTATATTCGTTGGATAACTCATTTTGAGTACTATCAGATTCTAGTTGGGTTTGTGAAGATTCCTCCATTTTCATCCTCAACCATATCTTTGAAGTTCCAAAATTTAGGTTTTTCTTGTGTCTCAGGGGGGGATGAGGAATAAGGGGGGTTCGTACGAACCCCTAGGGGTTTGAGCAAACCCCTAGGGGTTTATTCAAACCCTAGTTCATTCAAACCTCCCTTCTATAGGGGATTTTGTTGGATTTTTTGGCAGGAAAGAATTAAAAGGTTTCACCCAAACCCTGGTTCTAGTGAACCCCTAAAGGGTTCAGTCAAATCAATAGGTTCGTACAAAGCCCTAAAATCAGTTTTTTTGCCATGCATTCATTTTTTGTGAGTTTTCCTTCCTCACTTTAATTGTAAACCACTATTGTGGCTTCACCTTGGTTGAGAAAATAAGATCCACTACATGAATCATATGTGATTGCATGATGGGACATAATGACATGTTTAATGTTTAAAAAGTATTTATTTTAGTAATCAAATAACTTTACAATGGGAACACCTATCATATGCAGGTGAGAGTATTGAAGTATTTTGTTTACATGTATTTGTGAGAACTTATATGGAATGTTGCATATATTTGCAACATGGAATGTGTATGGGTTGTGTCAGAAGTGAATATGATATTCTCTGACATGTAAGACTATTCTAATTGCCACCTTTTTGGGGAAAATAAAAACCAATTATAAAATAGGGTTTTTATGAATATTGTTTGGTTTCAATTTATTTACTTTTTAGGTATAAGTTTAATATGTAATGGTTAATAATGTGCTCTATTGACGGTCCCATTTTGGTTAAATTTTATACCTAGTATAAATCCTACTCCACTATGGAGCCCTCTTCCCTACTAGGCATTTTCACATTGCTTTTCCTGAAGTGTTATAAGATCTAGATAGACCAAATATTTAGAGGCTTGAGACAAACCACACTGCACTACATGGCCACATCCTTGTAATTTATCAATTTTTATTAGTGTTTTTTCAAGTGAATGACATCAAAACCAATATCGGATTCTAGATGTTGACCATTAGTCAATTGGGTGTAGGGACTTCCAGAGGTCATAATTTTTTTCTCAAATGTCTATTTGGACTAAAATTTTATAGGTAAATGCATTATGAGGAGTTGTTTGGATTTTCAATTGAGTTCACATGGGTTGGTTGCCATTTTGACACATTTTCGAGAACAAAATCTTTCATGCAGGCCTTTAAAATCAGCTTTTATTATTTTTTTTCTAGTTTTTAGAAAGTTATTTTCTTTAATAACTTGGAACTCACATTTCCAATTTGAATTTTAAGTTGACAAGTAGTGTCACCATAGTGTTAGGAAGATTTTAGAAAAAAATCTGGGCTCAAAGGGATATGTATGTAAAATTACCAAAAATGGAAAAATACGACAATTGTCGAAAACTACCAAAAATGATAATTTTGGGGTTTTTTATTTCAATTTTTTTTTATATAAGACTTTCTCTTTCAATTGTAGGGTATGTGCAGGATCATCATGGTAAAAATAGACCCTTAAGTGGTGAAAAATTAAGAAAAAATAGAGTTAGGCCACTTGACATAAAAATATGAATAAATTATCTATATTATTTCAAAAATATGTAAGAATAGAATCTATAGCAAATTGAATGTAGTTTCTATACCACAAGGTTTATTTTAAAAAATATATATATTTTGTGAAAATTTGAAATTTCAATGCAGTAGTACTTAAATTTTAGGGAAAAAAAATAAGTAGGTGTCTATCTAACCACCCTAACCACAACAAAATGATAATATTTTTTTATAAGATTTTAGATATAAGTAAAGGACTCATGTCCTGATGTGATGCATATTTTTCTGTAATTTTTTCTAAGTAAATAATTAATTATGAATTTTTTATTACAACTTTTTAAAAATATAAAAACTCGCATGTCTAACCACCTTAACTTGGTCAAAACCTCATGAAATTCATTTTTTTTAATACTATAGTATGCAAAGCAAAGAATGTGATGTACATGTTTTAGATTCAAAAAATTTGATAAAGTTATAGATGTTTTTCAATCTATATATCAATTAGGACTTTAGTCATAATTCAACTAGAAAATGAATAATAATTATTTATTAAATTCAAAGTAAAGCATAATTATATTGGTGGAAAGCTGAGAATCTCCTTTAAAAACCCTTTTCATTTCATCAATTTTTGGTTAAAAAAATTCGATGGCCACATACCCTATAGATACCCATCATATCACCACTTTTTGGCCCAGCATGATCTTGCACATACCATGTAGAGGTAGAATGGATGAAGAGTAATGAAGAATTTAATGATTTTAATTCTTAAGTTTCAAAATATATTTCTTTATATGTGATGATTTTACCTGTTCTTTAGTTTAGCTACATCATCAATGCAAATAACTAAGTTGATATCAAAAGATCAAAATCACATCATTTGATACAACTAAGCAATTCTACCTTTCTTCACCTTTTCAATTTCAACTCTTTTTGGTTTAGATCTTGTTGGTGTTTAAATTCGCACCTCTGGAATGTGAATTTGAGATAGACAGCTATGCACAGTAAAATTTCTCTTCAAATTAGGAGGGGAAGCTCCCTCTTGCTGATGGTGTTGAAAGAATGTAAACTAAAAACTAAGTTGCCTATCTTTTTTATCAACTAGAGCACAAGGTTTATAAAACACAAACGCCGCAAATGAGATTTTCTAATTTAAGAAATTCAAATACGACTAACTTAAGCTAAAGACATTTATAACTTCTAAAATAATACATAGAGAAAGAGAAACTAGAAATAAACAAGGATGAGTCTCTGACAAAGGATTAAGAGAACTCTTTCTCAACATACATCTACACACTTCAATGTAAGCTAAAATTAAGATCACAAAAGCATAACACAATAAATGGAAATTTGAGACGTTATACCAAGGCAAAGGAGGCTCATGATTTTATTTCTCAAACTTCTAGAACAAATATTACACTAAATGCATGCACAAAACAAGAACTTGCAGCTAAAGAGGCTTGCAAACTTGTTCTTACACAAAAGGGACAACAATTACAACTACTTGTTGGCTAAAAGAGACTCAACAGTTCGCCATCATAAACACAATTGAACAACACTGAATAACAATAGAAGGCACTTAGGCTCAACATTTTGTTATCACTAGCATGGTTCCAACTCAAAGTGAACTGACACTGAATAATAGCATGCTGGCTAAAAGAGACTCAAGAATTTGCTATCACAATAACCATTAAATAATGAGAAAAGGCTCTTATTTATAGGTAAGCAGAGGAGTAGGTAACCCTAAAATCTCCTTGCTTTTACAATCTAGGGCTTGCTCAACAAGCAAGCTTTATTTCTAAATATATAAAGAAGATAACATCTAACACCTAAGAAAGCGGAAAAAGCGAAAAATGTTCTTTTTTCTCTTCTTCAAAGAATGGATAAGAATCATTCCAAGAATAGAAAGATAGCAGAAATAAAGCTTCTAGATGAAATCTGCTTTGAATCTCAATCGCATCTGCTAAAAAGTAGGAAACTATGTCCTGATTAGGTGCATCTATTCCATCAATAGAAAAGTTGTGCTTTTCTGAGATTTCTTCACCTTGTGTAATTGATCTTAGAAAATCTTTGATATCTTCAACTTCTTTATCAAATCTTGCTAATTTTGGCGGCTCTGCAATTGGAGTGATAACATTTTACAATTATACCATCTTGTTTCAACATATCTTTTGCAAATTTTATGCTTCGGACACCTCTCTTGATTTTTCAATGGAAAAATTTTGTACAACTTTTTCCAACACCTTCCCTTTTTGCTCATATCACACCTTTTCATGCTCTTCGGCTAAGATGATGAAGATTTATGTCCATGGTGGCATTTGAAAAGCACTTCTCAACATCATTCAGCTCGCGGCTGCGAGCTACAATACTAGTGTGCTTCTAGATCCCATGGGAGAGTACTGCATGCTGAAAACCTTGAAGAATGATTGTAAACTCGCCTAGGTTTAGACAAGCTTTAAGCAACTTACTATTTTTAGAATGTTGGTTTTCTTCTTCAAACGGACAAATTTTTTAAGATTTTTCTGAGACATGGGTTTTGTTCAGAATTTCGTTACAAGAAGACCCAAATTGTCCGTTTTAGAAAATTTTGAGTGTAGACTGAAAAAGTAAAGTAGTAAACCCTAATTTCTTCAATTTTTCTCAAAAAAAGCTGGCACCTGGGTTTTGTTTAGAAGCACATTTGGAATGAGCCCAGTTGATTAAATGTGAAAAATATTGAAGGCTGATCGAAAAAGCAACAAACCCTAGAATTTGAAATTTTCTTAAAAAAATTAAGATTTGGGTTTTCTTCAAAAGACTATTTCAAGAGGAACTAGATAATCAAAATTTGCGAACACTGAAGATTTCATTGACATGCAAGGAAAAAGTAGCTACTGCAACTTGATGAATTTCCTCTAAAATTCTTCAAAAGAATGAGATGAAAAAAACCCAGATGGCTAAAAACTAAAATTCATTAACCTTCTCCTTCAAAAAATTGATATTTTGGATGAAAAAAAGCATGAAAAAACAAGGTCTTATGTTGCTGGTCTGAAAATTATTCATGAAAATAAGCAACCTTGAGCTCTTGAATCTTGAAATAAAACTCAAAGTTGTTGCTCCACTTTTCTTCTTTGGATGCCACCTACAAAAATGATGAAAACTGGATGGAAGAGATGTCTTAAATAGATTTAGGGCTTGAAATAGCTTTTCTTTCTTTTGTTTTAATCTTCAAAATCCTAAAGTTCCATCCTGTTCAATGAATTTGGACATTCATCTTTCATCATGCAACTTTGAAAATTTGAAAATTTTGACTAAGGCATGGCAAGATGGGCGCCCTTCTTGGCTAGGGGCGCCAACTTCTCTTAGACTTAACCATTTTTTTGAAGTTTTTCAACTTTTCATAGTTTTGACACCCTACTTGACCTTCGACCTTTGGCTTCTAGATTGATCCAACAAGTGAGCTAGATGACTCATTGTGTAGCCTGATTGATTATGAGGAGATCACCCTAGAGGCACTTCTGGCTAAAAACTTCATTTTGAACTTTAAAATCATGGGAGCCTATCCTCTCCAGGGGTGCTCATCTTAACCAGTGTTAGACATTTTTTGGTGCTTTCTTCTCTACTTTCAACTTTGGCTCTATTAGACCTTCTATTCTACCTCCTATATCTGGTGTCTACCAACTCGGATTGGTGAGTTGATAGTCTCGTTGGAAAGCTTGTTCTAATCTGAAGAAGACATGCTGGAGGCAGTTTTAGCAAATTCATCTATTTAAACCCCCAAAAGCTTGGGTACCCTTCTTCTCCAGGGGCGCCCATTTGCTCCAGACTTAGTCAATTTTTCATCTGATTTTATCTTCAAATTTGAACCTTCATCCTATACCTTCAACTTTGATCTGGATTTGTCAAAGAATGACAAGTCAGATGCTTTGACGAAGACGCTTTTTGTGAAGTTGTCTGAATTTTGGAGAGATTGAGCACATTTTGCAAACCCCAACTACTGAGTTTGACATCCCAAAAAGCTAGACCCCCCTAGGCACCAAGGTCACTGAAGGTTCCTAGACTTAGAAACTTTTCAAACATTTTCATGATTTTCATTCTGTCTTCTATTTGAAAATTCCTTATTTGATCTCGAATTCTAGGTGACTAGATGATTCGTTGACTGCACTATCAGATTCTCTGCAGAGTTGGAAGGATTCTGAATAATTTCTTTTAGAGAAGAAACCCTAATTCCTACATCTGATGCCCTAAAAATATGGGCACCTATCTTCTCCTAGGGTGCCCATGACAAGCAGTGTTAGTCAATTTTAAGCAAATTTCACCTTCCTTCTTCATTCAACATGTATGTTCATCATTTAATATTATCTTCGATGCTTGATCATTGAATTTGACACCTAGTAGCCATTTGACCTCCATTGATGACTTCAGAGCTCTTGAAATGCTTCTAAAAAAATAGAATAGACCCACTAGGGCAAAACTAATTATTTTGAGATTCTGATTGCACCAGCCTGATATGGAAGTATATTGAGCCAATCAAAATCAGTTTGAACCCTAACGGACCAACTTTCTATTTTTAGAAACTTTCTATTTTTAGAAATTTTTTCCAATATCCATTTCAAAAGAAACCCAAAAAACCCAGAAAAAGTTACTATTTTTAGGAAATTTCTAAAAATAGCAGTTTTCCTAAAAAATAGGGATGAAAAACTAAGTTCTGGGTTCTATAGATTAGGCTGCTCTAAGCAGAACTAGATTGTTAGATTTTGGAAATTTTACATTTTAACCCTTGATGCAAGACATGCATGCCCAAATTTTGACCTTTTTTGACAGATTTAACAAGACTTTTACTCATTTCTTCAAAATGTCTAAGTGTAACAAAAATTTTAATTTTGGGGTACAATAGAACTAATTTATTCATTTTTTAAAAGATTTGATTAGATCTACAATATTATAACATTTTGATTATATCTGATTTATTCATTTATTTTATTATTTCATTACATCTACAATATATTTCATTGTATAAAATTTTTAAAAAAATTGTTACTTTACTTCACACATAAGTTTTGGTTATGATTATTTTTTAGATATCATCAATTTCAATAGACAAATATAAGTTTTGATCAATAGAAATAAGATCCCCCTATAAATTGCCTGGTAAAATTTTTAACATGACTGGCGGTGCTAGCAACATTGGTATGACATGCCCTCTGGTACCACAAGGGTGAGGGAGACTAGACCTCGTGACCAACCTCCTACAACAGGAAAGATTTAGCCAACCAATCTAGGGCCCTACCTTTATCAAATTTTAATTATGACAATATAATGATTTGATTAATTTTATTTTTGGAAGACATTAAAAAATTTCAATGGCTAAATTATTGGAACTATTAAATAAGAGAATGAAATGATAGATAAGATAATTTAATTGAGAGTGGTGATCATACATCTATGTAGTGCATAATTTAAATGTTATTTCTCTACAAAATAAGTGGCTCAACCAATCTGTTCATAAAGTCTATCAACTTACAAATTTATATTGAAGGATTTCATTTTTAATTCTTTGATACTTTTGAAGAGAAGAATTCTTACTGGTTGGAAGTCTATTGATAATTTTGTTTTTAGAGGAGTTGTATGATTATATTTAGTTGCTTAGTCTATCCCACTTAGACTTTGAGGGTGTCTTTTTAACACTCTTTTTTTTAATAAATTTTGTATTACTATCCTTTTAATTTAATAAAATAATAAATAAGACCTATTCATCAAAAATTCTTTCATTTCTTTTCTATTAAATTATTTTTCTATTGAAAGACTTATTTGAGTCACATTATTAGTTTATAGACAAGTAAAAATTCAATTTAGAGAGCATAAAAAAAGAACGCTATCCAAGTAAAAGTCCAATTTAGAGAGGATTGAAAAAGAATTTTATATATACATCCATAAAAGAAATAGGGTTTGGCTTAAACAACACATTCTAAAAAACTAGCTAATTTCGGATGAGCCACCTAAGCAAGTCAAAAATTAAAATGTGCTATTTAAACCCGTCTCAAAAATAGTTGTTAATTAACAACATACAAATCCAATAGACATCATTCAATTAGATATAGAAATTTAAAATAATCTAATCTTCAAAAAATAATTTTATTTAATAACAAAATTCTCTAATAAGTATCTTGAATTCATTCTAAAATACAATTAGAAAAGACATATTAATACTAAAATTTATTCTAATAATACTAAAATTTTATAAGGACATTTGCAAAAGTATCCTAGATTTATTCTAAAATACAAATAGAAAAGGCATATTAATACTAAAATTGATAAGTACATTTGCACAAGTATCGTACTTTCATTCTAAAATACAATTAGAAAAGATATAATAATACTAAAATTTATAAGGACATCTGCAAATGAATCCATATCATCCTACTGCCAACATTGGTTTTAAATTATGTCAACCATAAATTTTGGTCTGAAATAGAATTACCAAAATCTTCAACATCTGCAAATGAATCCAAATACCCTACCAACAACATTTGCTTCTAAATTATGTCAATCATAAATTGCTGTTCATTAATTACTTTACATTATAGAGCATGGATTAGGATCAAATACATATTCATCATAAACATACCAAACACATGTTGGGCAGCATTTAGGAAGATTGTCTTTCACCTCCTTCTTTCCATCAGATTTCTTCTCTCTATTTTTTCCCCCAGTAGGCCCAACGCTTATAATCTTTGCTCTTTTCTTGAACTTTCTTATTTTTTTAGTAAGTTCTATAGGATCCACTTCTCCCGTCACAGTTAGAGTGTTTTTAGATACATCAACTCCAATGGACTCTACTCCTGTAATGTTTATATATAAAACTATGAGAAAGATGTAATTACAAATCCAAATCAAGTGTTACAAGCATTAGGAAGTAAAGATTTGGATGATGGGTCATAATTATTTAAAATGGTTATTCTTAAATATCAAATAATTTAAGATTTAAGATGTAAAGTTTTTTTTTTTAATAAAAATAAGATAACTATAATTTAAGATCTAAAGGTTCATTTTTATAATAAAAATAAGATAATTATGTAGAGAAGTGTAATTTTAGTGATAGCAAGAGTTGTAATGTAAAGGTGTGAGTGTGTTAATACTAGTACCTAAAAGATGTTCAAGGATTATGCCAATAGAAAATTATATATATGCTAATATGTTTGAGAATATGTATTTGTTCATGGATTTATTTATGTAATGTGTGCAAGTTCTAGGTGCATGCGGTTAGATTAAATAATTAATAATAGATACTAAACAATGGAATGAAATAAGCTTAGACAAATCTAAATTTTTAAATTGGTTATTATCTGATTTTGAAATATTTGCATGCAAATTTAAAACATAAATCAATGCAAATGAAAAAGGAAAGTTGTCATCAAATTGGCAAAAAAAACTGCAAATGGAAATAGAATGTTCTCATCTAGTTGGAAAATAAATATTTATCTGGCTTTTACATGATAAGTGAGATTTTCGAGGCTCCTGACATTTTGGAAGCTTTTAGCATTAAATGGAAATTAATTTACCATTTCACAAGAGCTGAAACTTGTCTTCTGACAACTCAATAGTTGTTTGCAACTTGTTTTAGGCTCAAATCTCACACTATATGTAGTCTATCAACTAAAAACCTATTAAATAGTTGACATATTAAAATAATAAAATTTAAAACACAATATTTATAAGTAAATTAACATGACTATCTTTAGAAATTTTTTATATAAAAATGCTCAAAGATAATTTTACAAGCATAAAAAATAATAATAATATTAAAACAAAATAAATACTTCAAACATGATATCTCTTTATCTCTTTTACATTTTATTTTTCTAAAATCAAATATACTAATTATACATTATTTTTTACATAAACAAAATATAAAATTATTACTAACTTTCTAACTGTTAAATTATTTAGTATTTAAAAAAAAAAAATCCACAACTATGCTTATAATGATAAAAATATTAGCAAATTACAATTTAAAAGAAATTAATGTAACTAATTTTAGCATTTTACTTCTGAAAGATTTATGCCAATTAAACTCAGATTAATATCATAACATTAAAAAATGGTTCTGATTCGAAGTGAAGAATAGTATATTGAGCCAAAGACACTAAGTTTTTTTAATGTAATGAATGCATAGATATATATAAGGTATTTTAATTGAGGGAGAAAAAATAATTAAAAATTAACCAAAACAATTACAGCACTGCTACAACATCTCACATGAGCAGGTTTAACCAAGCAGTTTTGGTCACATAAATATTTTCATGTTTCATACACCTTGGAATTCCACATCCCAAATAAGTTTATAAGCAAGTCGAGAATAGCTAAAAAAAATTCTTGATGAAACTATAGAGTGCCATACCTGGGATACCTGCAGCAATCTTCATAACTTTCCTCTTGCACTTACAGCAAGAAATCTCCACAGAAACTACTGTACTCTTCTGCAACAGCACTGTCTCTATAAGATATATGACATGAAACTTAAAAAGAAATAGAAATAGAATGGAAGGTATAAGGCAGAATGGAAGAAAATGCAAACCTTCATGGCAGCAGCTTGAGAATTTCTATAACAGATTGTGTATATCTACAATTGAGAAGAGAGCTTATAGCAAGGCTTTACAGACAAACAAGGAAAGATTCAATTGTTCTCCTTTATCTTGACTTATCGTCCAAGTCATCAACCCTTTGGTCTTTGAAAAATACCTTATGGGTCCAAAGCCTTTTTGAGAATCCAATGGAATTCAAAGAGCAGGTAAAAATTTAAAATAATGTTCTCATACATAATAGTGTTTAGTTTATTTATTTATTTATTTATATTTTATATTAGTTAAGTTTTTGATTTAGAGGGTTAAAAAGAGTTTTGAAGGGGTTTTGGAAACCCTAAACAATAGGCAAAACATCAAGAAAAATACAGTGAATCCACAGAAAAATTACAGAAGAAAAAACCTCCACGTGATGTCGGTCATACTGAAGAAAAAACCTCCATGTGAATGAAAATAAGATATCAATCTAATCATGGTCGGTATTATCTAAGAATTCTCCGCAGGTTTTTATCGTTTTACGCTATATTCAACCTCTTACCCTTAAAAATTATATAGAACTGCTTTACACTTGTTACAGTCAGCCAAAAACTAATAAAAATATAGGCTGCCTTTATTGAAGAGGAAAAATCAACCATTCTTTTCAGATTTATTGAAAATGATTGACATTCATTTTTGTTAATGAAATACTATGTCAATTTTTAAACATAAAGATAATAGACATAAGTCTGTGTTTTTTTTAAATTTTTTTATTAAAAGGAAGAAAGGTCTTTTTTAATCATAAATTATAGACCTGAAAATAGGTTTTACACATTTCAGTCAATTTGTTATAATCAATGAAAAACAAATAAAAATATAGGGTGGTCTTACTCAAGTGGAAATATCAACCACTTTTTAAAAAATTATTGAAAACATTTGAGGTTCACACTTGTTAATGAAAGATTGCAGAATATGCCAATTTCCAAAAATAAAGACAATAGATGTAAGCCTCTATATATATTTTTCTTTCTTTACGAAAAAGAAAAAAATGGCTTTTTCATCATAAATCATTTATATGTTGTAGTCAATGTGACAGTATTTTATGGCGGGGTGATCTCCATTACAAAGTGCAAGCATGGTGACCACATCGAATGAATCATTCATATGTTGTGGTCAATGTGGTATAGTATTTTATGGTGGGGTGGTCTCCACTGTAAAGTGATGACATGTTGACCACAATACGCTAGTAGTTTAAACTCTTTCTTATTTTGAGGGGAACTCTTCCTTATTTTTCGGAGATAATATGTTTTCATTTGTAAACCTAATTTCATATTTGTTCTAGGTTAGTAGTTTTTATGGTCTATTGAAATTATTTTTGTGTATAAATTGATGCATTTTTTTTAATCATTTATCATTCGAATTGTAGACAATAAGAATCTAGTTTTCACCTTTCCCATTTATTAATTCGTTATGCTATGGCACATGGTCTCATGCATGACATTTGGAATTTTGATTTTTCAATTATTGAGGCTTACTTTATTAATTATATTCCCTATCATTCCTCTTGCAAACACAAATGGTAAACAAGGGCCATACAACCACTTTATTTATTAAGGAACGTATGCATTCACAAAGAACACAAAACATAGCCTACACACACAACCAACAACACAATATGAGTTGTACACCTAAAAACTACTCATGACTTCATTACTATATCTCCTTAGTTGCATTCACACACTCACATAGATACTATGAATTGATCACCTAGGCATTTGGGACACTTTCAAGGATTAATTTTAATCTTTCAGTTATTTTCTAAGACTTGTCTACCATGGGGAAAGTCTTGATATTGAACCTCCTCAAGATAAATCTCCAAATGTGCTTATAATAACACCCAATCCATTTATTGTTATTTTATTATATGTAGAAAAATGGATAAAATACAAGGATTGAACCATGTTCATACAAGAAACCTCCATTGATGAAGGATATGATTGCAACTACAAGGATGTGACTATTCCAATGTGGATAGGACCACACATAGTGACATCCTAAAGACACAAATGTAGTGAGAAAAAGAGCAAAGAAGATTTTAATTTCATATTCCCTTATTCTCTCACTAATATTTTTTGTAAGCATCATCATCTTTTCTTTTCTTTTTTTAATTTAGAGTAATGAAACAATTTCATGTTTTATTCTACTTAAATTCTAAATTAAAGAATGCTTGGTTATAATAAAAAATCATTCTATTTCATCTTTGCATTTTGGAACCTAAGCCTATAGTCCATAAGATTTTTCCTTTGACTATTTTCTTTTATTGTGGCAATACTAGATTGCATGTAGTGTATCTTCATTTTAGATATAAATTTTGTTTCCTTATCCCTTTCCTTATCTATAGTAGGTGTGTTTTCTTGGGTATCCTTTTTTATGGATTTCCATCAACCCTTATCTTGAGCTTCCATTTATACTTGCATTACATACTTTGAAGTGTCTTTTGTAATTTCTTATATCTACTCTATCTATAGACATCCAAGTTTGACCATCTCCATGTGGTCAAATTTATTCCTTGTTTCATCTATTTCACACCCACATCCATATTAATTAAATAATTTCATTATTTGATTAATATTTCTCTTTATTCCTAACATTCCCTAAAGTGTTTAGTTGTTTAATTAAATACTTTATCATCTTCTTCTCTACATTAAATAAATAGACCAATTTATTTAATTTAGTCATTTGGCCAAATGTGAATTAAATTAATTTTTATTTCATCCCTTTCTCTCTCCAAATGTCACATCCTCCATAATCTTCCTCTAATCCTGATTAACTTGCTTAACCCATCATTAGGATGTGCACACCACTAATTGTGATTAGTGTCACATCCTCCATAATTTTCCACTTGCCCTTAATTACTCCATTAATTTTGCTAATTATTTGCACAACTATAATTCATGATTAATTAACCTTTAATCTAGGTCTAGATTTCCCATTATGACATTTACCTAGGTCAATGCCCTCATAAAGGCTTTCTACATTGAGGGAAGTCATCTCCCTTTCCTAGGGAATTTTAAACTCCTTTTTATTTTCCCCATGATTCTATGTGGAATTTTAATTCCACTTTATTCTCCCAAAGACCATGGAGGAATTCAAAGACAGCTTTTAATTCCCTCTCCAAATCCCAATGGCCTTACAAGGGGGATTTTTAATTCCCCTTGGTCTTCCCAAGGCCTTCTCCAAAATCCATGGAGATTTTGAAAGGAATTTTAAATTCCTGTCTTGTCATGGGGAGCATAAGCCAAGTCTTCCCTTTTTCCCTTCCCAAGGTACTTGAAAAGCACCTCCACCTCATTAAAACCTAGGCTCCATGTCACCTCTCCCCATTCCCCTAGGAAAAAAAATGTCATCGTCATATGTGTTGAGATGCTTCAAAGGATCTCAACCATTGATCCAGATCCCTAGCCTTAATCTTGACCCTGCATTCCTTTCTCCCCTAAATGACTAAGGAAAAACACTTAGTCATTTTCATTCACTCATGCACATTCAACACTCATGCCTTCAAGCCTTCTAGCACACTAACACCATTGTTCCAGCCATATTGAACTCACAGCTTGTATCCAAATCCACTACCATCATCTCCATTGTATTATCCCAATTGTGTTCATCTAGGTTGCATGCTATCAATTTAACAAAGGAGCACACATATCAAACATATCAAGGGCCAATAAAAGATCAAATTTAAACAAGGTAAAATTTATTGTTTTCTTTTTATTCTTGTTTGAATTTCATCATTAGCTCAATCTTGAATGTTGTTCTTTGTTTTAGTCATTTGCGTAGTCTTTTTAAACTTTAGTAGGCTAGAACACTTGCACACATTTTTGGCACGCCTAGTGAGACCCACATCATGGGTTCTTTCACAATTTTTTTGTTTGATATTTTGTAGGTTTGGGTCTTTTCAAGGTACAAAGGCGAATCCACCCAATGGGTGGACCCGTGACTTGCAGGGGAAAACATGCCTCTTATAGAGGCAAATGTGTGTTTAGCTTCAATTCCTCAACATATAGAGGCAAATGCGCATGTGGATGGGAAAACCAATAAACCTATAGAGGAAAATTCATGAAGACCTTACCTCTATAAGGGAAAACCTATGTTCTTTAGAGGTGACACTGCACCTTGATGTCTAGATCCACTATAGAGATGAAAGTGTGTTCTTCAAAGGAAATCCTACATACTACAAAGGTGAACCTGCTAAAGAGTGTAGAGGTGGATACATGAGATATAGACATGGATACATGGTGGTTACAGGGGAAAACCCACTCCTTAGATAGGAGAACCTATGGTAATATCCAAAGTGTTAATTTTCATTTGAATCTTCATTCAAATTTAGATTTTTGTACTTATCTACTCACCTTCCTATCTGTGTTTGTGCTAGCTTTTAACATTTTTTGTAGCCTTATGTTAGTCAAAGACTAGAGTATCAAACTACTAACTTATCATCTATAGATCGATCGGTCAAAGACTTGGTAGGTCATTTTTCATACTATCTAGGCACATTTTGTTTTTTAAAGGGAGTCAAAAAACCTTGTTTGCCATGTTTGGGATTGTGTTGTTGATGTATGCTCTCACCTTGCACTATATAATGAGCCCAAGGATCAAAAATCATAACCCAATCTATGTCCAATTGTGTCTACCTAAGGAGTGTTAGTTTTGCACGTATGCTTTTCCCTTGTACTACATGTGAGCTTGGGGATCAAAAATCCCTAACACTTCCTTCCCTTTAGAAGGCCTTCTTATTATTTCATCACCCAAGGGAAGACCTCAATCACATGAATCAACTGGGTATATAAAATAGGGAGAATGAAATTTGTACCCTAATCTAGTTACATCGTGTCTAGCAAAGCACTGATAGTTGGGTGATTCCAAGTTAGGTGTGCAGATTTGGTCTAAGCTTTCACACAAAAAGTTCTAAACCCATGCTTGTGATGGGTTGGTGTTCATGGATGGGACTCATGCACCCTCCTAGTGTTTAGAGGATACACGAGATTGCTTATATAGCCTAGTTTAAGACCCGTGTTTTAGTTGCGGCTTGGTGTAGTGTAGAGGATGCAAATCGTACCCTAAAGCTACTCACTAGGTACTCCCTTAGGATGATATATAAATCCTTTGGTGAATTATGAAAGTTCCTGAAGAGAGAGTAAGGGTGTGCCTATGGTGTCTATTTACGACCCTATGTCTTTGGATCTCTATCTATCTTCCTTTGTGAGAAATGGTGCTCCACCTGAGTATCATATAGTATTAACCCCTTACGGTGGTGAGCTTACATTGAGTTTGCAAACTCTTTCTACTAATTTAGGTTTGTTTAGTTTGCCTTTTTTTCTTGTGTAATACCATTGCTTGTCCAAGTCTTGAGTCTATCTTAGCCTTTTCTATTGTTTTTTAGTCCATCCTTTACCATCAAGTCTTCCTATCACTCAAGGGAATATCCACTTCCTACAGAGGCAAATATGTTCTCTTGATGGGTGAACCTTCTCCCTCAAGGGTGATTTTGTGTCCTTACTCAATTCGGTCTATTCTATCAATCCAACCCAATAGGTGTATCGACTTGTCATAGAGGTGATTTTGCTTCACTTATGGACAAATGTGTCTTCCATATGGTCGATTTTATCCTTGATAGGAGATCCCACTTCTCTCAAAGGTGAATCTGCCTTTTACTATCCATACTTCTTGTCCCCTATAGGATATCCTACTTCTCTTAGAGGCAAATCCACCTTTTGTTGTTTGTACTCCTTGTCCCTGATAGGAAATCCTACTTATCTCAAAGGTGAATCTTCCTTTTTCTTTTCGTACTCCTTGTCCCTGATAGGTGATCCTACTTCTCTCAGAGGTCAATCAACATTTTTTCTTCCATACTTCTTGTCCCCAATAGGTGATCCCACTTCTCTTAGAGGTGAATCTTCCTTTTTTCATTTGTACTCCTTGTCTCTCATAAGAAAATATGTTTCTCTCAGAGGTGAATCTGCCTTCCCATTCATACTCCTTGTCCTCAATAGGCTAACCCATTCAGAACTTGGGTGAATATGTTGTCATTATTTGTACGTCACTTGGTCAATATTTGTAACATGCCAACTCAAGTAAAATTTCCTAAGTTTTTAATTTCAAGTAAATAAACTATGTAACTTAGCCATTTCCATAATTTTTTCTTTTCTTTATAGAGAAAAAATGAACATAGATGTCATAACAATAATCAATATTGATTCCATTTTCAAAAATAATATTCCACATATTACAATATCCCAAGAATGTTATAAAGTGCATACATAGCTCAACCAAGCTTTAAAGAAATAGATATAGATGGTCCAAGAATCTCCTTTCAACTCTTGGTCTTCTCTCCCCTACTGACGAGGAGAAGCATCACTCAAGCACTTTTTTTCCAACCAAAAACTCATATGTGGTCCCCCACACATCTATCATTCGACAGATGGCCCTACCCTTTGACAAAGAAATTATTGGAGTAACCTCGTAACAACAACCATTCTGAGCTTAGTGTTGTGTCCCACATGACTATAACTTGTAAACCCTACAATCCTGAACTAGCATGCATAAATGGATCATGGTGAATTGATAATGGAGCCAAAGGAAATTGCACTAGTTTGGCCAAAGCATTCTCATTCAACACTTTGAGTGATATTCATCCTACTCACATACACTATTCAAGCTCAATTTGACTTTAGGCCATTATAAACTATGCATAGAAATTTCCTTCTATGGGTAGTTTCTAACCCTAGAAACAACCTATTCCCTTTCCCATAAACTCAACGGTATTTCTATCCACAAAGCATAAATACAAGTTACCCTCCCTTTAATGGATAATCAAATCCCAGGTGTAACTTACAAGCTATCTAATATAATAAAATAACTTTGCAACAAATAACCCTTAAGCTATCCTTGTTTCATCATACCTAGTATACTTATACTAATGATAAACAATCCCTCCTATTATGAAGTAAATACACACTTTCATAGAAAAGCATAAAACAACTTCTTTTCCTTTCCAAAGGAAATTCTATGATTCCCTAATGCAAGTATTCATAGTCAATTACAAAAAAAGCAATCAAACCCATTCTTTCTTGAATAAAGAGAAAAGAGAAGACTAGATCCTCATGCTTGTAATATGCTTGATCCAATTGACTATCTTGATTCTTATCATTCCAACAATAGCTTACTAGCTTCACTTTATCTACTTGAATAAATTCTTCACTATAACCTCTTACACAAGATAACTCTATGCTCTCACAAAGTAACTCTTAAGCTCTCACAAAATATAACTCTTAGAATATTTATAGCAAAATAAACTTGCAGAATTGTGCATCTCAAATGTGAGTTGGTTCCTCTATTTATATAAAATTTTGAGACATTGATGCCAAAAGAAAAGGTGTGTCGGTTGAAACCACTTCAACATGCTAAATGAATCACCTCTCATAGATAACAGGTGGCAGAAATCTAAGTACAAACTCAACTTGGTTTCTATAGATCGGCCTCCTTTATTTGAAAACAAATCAAGACTATTTTAAATATTCCCATGCTTAAAGGATAAGAATAAAATTGCAAACATGATAGAATTCTACAGAGACAGAGCATTCATAAAATGGCACCAAGTATTAGCCATTTACCTATTCCTTTGGCACAATTTATCCAAATTAATAGTCCTCTCTTTGTAGGTAACACATATTCTATATCAACTTGGTCATAATCTATTTATTCAAAAAAGGAAGGATAAATTGACTTCCCCCAATATAGCATTCAAATAGTTCTTTGACTAAGCATGTTATACTGTTGTTGTTATTTCCTTTTAACATGCATTTAATTCACTTTGCACAGCAGGCTAATATTTCCATTGCCCTTTACCTTTTAGATAAATGCATTCCAAGTTTTAAGTAATATGTTGCTATAAAATAGCAATTCATTTAGAATGATATCGGCCATGGCTTATTACTCCATATTGGCCTTTATTATTTGTGCATTACTTGCATAGATCAGCCATTAATAACCATATATATATATATATGCATGCACATATCCTTAATGCTATGTATCATACATATGTATATGTATATATATATATATATATATATTCCTCTATGTACATGCATACGCATGTATACATATGTTGATATATCCATATGGATATTTTTGTAAGTCACGCATACATATATATCAACACATGTATACATATGTATATATGTATATATCTTATATACATATATATACATTTGATTGCATAATCAAGCACATATACAATTACTATCTTATTGATAGGAAATATTTGTGTGATGTATATACACATATATATACATACATGTCGCATTGTTTGTTTGATAACACCATGCTCATAAGAAACCCATTCATGAGCATGCATAGGTATGTCTACCTATGTACTCTCATGTACAAGTTCCTTCATGTGTATGTTCTATCATTGACATGCATATGCATACATATATATACATTCAACGTGCGTTCACCTCATCAATCTAGCATAGTATCACAAGGAAGAACTCATAATCTCTAAACATATAAACATCATCCAAGAATGCACTCAACAATAATCAAGACCTTCACTAATGCAATCTCATCATACTAAAGGATGACTTACCATTCCCAACACAATAACTTGACTCAACCAAGTTCTTCTCTTAAGTGATACTTCCCCTAGCACCTAGAGGATTGAACATGAACCTACATCCAACTAACACATTCCCACGGTAGTTAGTTATTCATCAAAATGTACATTTACATAATATTTTTCCATAGTTAGAATATCTAATTCAATAACCATCAATTTCACATATATGCATTTCATCTCATAACATTAATTGAAATAACATTCATTCACAATTAATTGATAACAAAGTGCAAGCACATATATTCACAATCATAATTCTAATTAAATTCACACATGCAATAATTTACCCTAACACAGTAATAGTAAGTAAATGCACAATGGGGTGTGACAATCTTGCATAGGCGAACCTATGACCTCGATAGACGATTGCATTTACTATAAAGGTGAATCCATTCATAGGTGATCATGTGTCCTACAGAGGTGAATCTGTGACCTACAAAGGTAGATCTATTTCCCATAGAAAATATAGAGAGTGAATCTATTTAACCAATGAAAGCCAATGTTATTCCAAGCCTAGTCCTACAATCAAAACATTTTTATCACCATCCAATCTCTCATAATTGTCATTTTCATCACTTTTATTTTTCTAAAAGTCTTCAAATCGTCTGCTTGATCACACAACTTCATCTTAGAAGGTCCTTAATCATCATATCAATCATCAAACATATGATCCAAATCCTCTAGACATCAATTTGAGAGCTACCTATCTAATTTGTCCAGTTAATCAATCCTTATCATTGTCATCCTTGCTCACTTAGGATCATAGTCCATCCTGAGTTAGTGATCACTTTCAACCTCATCATTTTTCTTCGATCTAGAGGAAAATTTATGTTGTTTTTTTCATTGCATCCAATCCAATTATCATTATCATCATCACTATCATCTAGATTGCTTGAGATTGTAAGGCTACCTCAAGTAAAAATCTTGCATCTAAACATCATCTAATCAAGCTCTCAAGTCTACTTTGGGGTCTTATATCAATTAAACAATCAATCTCATCCAATCATCTATCCAAGCCAATCAATCAATCAATTATCTTAGCAATCCTTTAATAAATCATCTAATCATCCATGTTTAGTTCTATCTTTGGGTCTTACATAATCCTCATCATCTAATCACCCACACTTTCATGCCCATTTTCACCCAATTGTAGGCTAAGAAACTCATGGAACAACCACCACAAGAACCATCGGTTTACCATTCGCCCTATCATCAAAATCCACCTTTGAATGGAGGGTCTCAACACTCCAATGTACCCGATCAAGATCTAGAAGTAGGCCATCCTCGAACCTTCGATGGAGGGATTATTAATCAACTTGAAATTTTGTCAAAGAGTATCTTAGCAATCCTTCCAATGGAGAAATGAATGACCACATCATTGCTAAATGATCAGATAAAACCTTTACTTCATTGCTTATGAGGGATTCCAAACTACCACCTAGATTTGACATGACACAATATGTTAACACTTTATCCCCTCTCAATATCAAAATCCTCAAATTTCTCAAGTTCATCCAAATCTATTAGTCCCTCAAGTCACTCCTCAAGATACCTAGTACCAACTTGGGTTTGGAAATGATGTGTGTGTTTGAGTTCCACCTTCCCCCTTTGGATCTCAGTTAAGGGAGTTGCACTAGAAGTTAACAATCTGCAAGGTCATACATTGATTCCATCCACACCACCCCTTCCACAAATTAACAAAATTAGTTATCAAGAAATATTAAGGGCACCATGTCCAATGTCCTAGCATATGTGCCCCATCATGTCTCTCTCATTTGTACACAACCATTTTTACAACTAATACGACCATTCAATCCTAGTTATTCCATCCCACAACAATGAATTATCATCAACCACAACCACAACCTATTTAATCTATCCCACAACTGCAACCATCCCATCAACCATAACCACAACCACAATACCAATCTCAGCTTTAACCACAACCTCATAAGCAACCATCACATTCCTAAGGTAATCCCTCAAACCAGCATCAATATCAATCACAACCTCCACATATGTATGCTAATCCACCTCCTCATTACTTTTCCCCTCATGGTGCAGTCAAGGATGGAGTGTCTAGGAATAGGACTGTCCAACCTTTCAACAAAAGTAAACACAACGAAAACTCAAATATTTGGAATAAAAATCAGAGAATGATCAATTATTCACTGGTAACATGCCCTTCCTTCCAACTTACAGATTACAAAACGATATGGTGTTAAGCCCAGAAATACAATGTAGGTCAAACCCCTTATCTACTATCTATCACTACTGATGATGATTATTAATGCAACTACACAATACTTATATATATATATATCAATTCCTAGCTCCAAAAAGATCTGTGTCGGCCTCGAGAGATCTCAAACCACCAATTTGATGAAATGTGTGAAGGTTGGCCAAAACATATGAATTTCTTTTGATCCTCGGACAAACATGATGTAGATCAAAACAAAGGTTCCTTGATGAATGTGCATCCTTAAGAAATGGTTTCCTGAGCTCTGTAAGTCATGAGATAGGTCCGCACACTTGAAAAGCCAAGACTGGCCTGTGAATGATCTCTATCAAATGAAGTTGATATTCTGTTAGCAATAACTTCATACTGGAATTTCCAAATCTCTTGAATTTTGGATATGATGTAGATGTTCCAATGAAGATTTAATATATCCTACTCCACAAGCTCTGATATTAAAATGTCATACAATGCGGTATGAAATACTGAGATTGGGTCTTGATAGGTAACTACTGAAATGCAAGAAACCATGAATGCAGATATTTTTGGTTGATGCAAGATTGCTTGAAACCCGGAATGCTCTTGCATCAGACACTCGAGGTTGAAGAAAAGTGAACCTGTCACTTTCTAGGGGCTAGAGGAAAACCAATATGATCTACCTCAGCCTTAGAAATATAGGATGAATCTTCCTTCAGTCTTCCTTTCCATTTGACTAGATACTCTTTGTATTGCCTTCCTTTAGTACTACATCCAATTTTGTTATCTAAAATTTCCTCAATCTCCTCTAGATGATGTGCTATTTGGTCTGGAAAACCAACTTCTCTATCCTCCAATGACTCTCCTTCATGGTAATGGTATAGTTCTACAATGTTGAATATAGGTGATATGCTAAATTCCTCTGGTAGTTCCACTTCATATGCATTTCTAGAATCAAACTTCCTAATGATCTTACAAGGTCTGAACTTCATCTTCAACTTGTGATATGTTGAACCAACTAGAAATTTTTCTATTCTCATATATACCATTACCTCCTCCCCTATTGCAAACTCCTTATGTCTTCTCTTCTTATTTGCTTTCTCCTTGTAGGTATTGTTCATCTTCTCCAAATTCTTCTTAACTTGAGTATGCATTGTTTCCATGAATCCTACAAATTCTTTTTCCTCTGCACTCCTATTTTTCTCCATACTAATATCCCTTAATTTTTCTACTCCTCTGGGTTGTT
Source organism: Sequoia sempervirens (assembly GCA_007258455.2). Lineage (NCBI taxonomy): Eukaryota > Viridiplantae > Streptophyta > Pinopsida > Cupressales > Cupressaceae > Sequoia > Sequoia sempervirens. Next base: position 538,832,796 of record VDFB02105785.1, on the reverse strand, counting down.
GTCTTGTCACAATTTCAAATGGCATCTTCCCTATGCTCTAGTTTACTAAATTATTGTATGAAAATTCTGCTTGCGGTAGTATTAAGTTCCAATTTCCTACTTTGACTTTAGTCAAGCACCTCAAAAAATTCCCCAAACTTCTATTTACCACTTCTTTTTGTCCATATGTCTATGGGTGAAATGTTGAACTATACTTCAAATATGTCTTCATCTTCTTCCACAATGTCTTCCAGAAATATCCAACAAACTTAGTGACCATGTTTGATATTATTCTCTTTGGTAGTCCATGTAATCTTACAATCTCCTTGAGAAATAGGTCTGCAACATGTACCGTGTCACTGATTTTCTTACAAGGTATTAAATGTTCCATCTTAGAAAATCTATACACAACCACAAATACAAAATCAAATCCTCTTGGTGTCTTAGGTAATCCCAACACAAAATCCATGCTAACATCTTCCCATGGCCTCTCTGGTACTTTCAATGATGTATGCATTGCAGTGTTCTGACTATTTCCTTTCACAACTTGAAAAATCCTACAACTTTGAACATATTTCTTGACATCCTTATACAACTATGGCCAAAAATAGTTCTCACTCACTAATGCTATGGTCTTATCAATTCCAAAATTCCCTGCTAATCCTCCACAATTCTTTTCATTGATCAAATTCTATCTCATTGAAATTCTAGGGATACACAATTGATTCTTCTTGAAAAACATACCTTCCTGAATGAAATAATCCAACCATCTGCTTCTATCTGTCTCCATAGGTTCCTTGCAAGCCTTCCATGCCTCAACAAAATCAATTTCCCCCTCATACATATGCTTTAGTTCTTCAAAACCTGATACTTAAATCCTCATCTCCATCAACAAACTTGTTCTCTTGCTCAATGCATCTACAACCTTGTTTGACTTCCCATTTTCATGTTTCAACACAAATGTATAATTGTGCAAGAACTCTACCCATCTCATATGTCTCTGGTTCAATTTCCCTTGACTATTCAAATATTGTAAAGCTTGATGATCTATATACAACACAAACTCCTTAGGTAAGAAGTAATGTCTCCACTTCTTCAAGGCCTATATTATTGCATAGAATTCTTGATCATAGACTGAATATCTTCTCCTAGCATCATTTAATTTCTCACTGAAGTAAGCTAATGGTATTCCTTCTTGACTTAACACAATTCCTATTGCACTTCCACTAGCATCACAATCTACTTGGAATACCTCATCAATGTTTGGTAGTGCCAACACAGGTTGTTATGTCACCCTTTTCTTCAATAACTCAAAACTCTTTTGTGCTCTTGATGTCCACTTGAATTTCTTTCAGTCACCCCTCATTGTCTCTATCATAGGTGTGCAAATACAATTAAATATTATGATGAAATTCTGGTAGAATTGTTCTAGTCCATGAAAAGATCTTACTTCTCCAACGTTCATAGGGGTAGGTCATTCAACTATTTCTTTAACCTTCTTAGGGTCCATCTTCAATCCCTCCATAGATATCACAAATCCCAAATACACTAGTTCTTTCTTCATGAAACTACACTTCTTGATGTGTATCAACATCTTATCTTCTCTTAGCCTGTGAAATACTTGTTTGATGTGCTCCAAATGTTCTTCCTTGGTCTTACTAAAAATTAGAATATCATCTAGATAAACAATGATAAATTTTCCCAAGAATTTTTTCAAGACTTCATTCATTAACCTCATAAAGGTACTAGGTGCATTAGTTAGTCCAAATGGTATGAACAACCACTCATACAATCCCTCATTTTTCTTGAAAGTAGGCTTCCATTCATCTCCCTATTTAATCCTGATCTAATGGTATCCACTCTTTAGGTCTATCTTGGTGAAATACTTTGCTCCACTCAGTCTGTCCATGATTTCATCCATCCTAGGAAATGGGAATCTATACTTCATAGTGATTTTATTGATATCTCTTGAATATGTAAACATCCTCCATTCTCCATCTTTCTTGGGTGCTAGTATAGCCAGTACCACACATAGGCTCATACTTTCTTTGATCAATCCTTTCTTCAATAGTTTCTATATCTATCTTTTTAGCTCTACATTCTCTATTGGTGTCATTCGATGTGCAACTTTTTTTGGAAAACTAGCTCCTAGAATAAGATCCATATGAATAATGATACTCTAGATTGTTGGTAATCCATTAGGAACATTCCCTAATACAATATATTTTTACTTTGTTATTAGTTTAGTGACTTCCTTCTCCTCTTCTTCTACATCTAGGGCTCTGTACTTCCTTGGAATCAAAGCAAAAAACATGTTTTCATGTCTCAATCCATCTAGAAATTTCCTTCCAACTACCAAATTGATTTGAGTTGTTCCACATACTTCACTTCCAGGTTCATCTTCCAAAGGTGTCAAGGTGATTCTTTTTCCATTGGACGTTATGGTATAAGTTTTATTTCTTCCATAATGTATAGCTTTCTTATAGTACTAACAAGGTCTACCCAACAACATATGACATACATCCATTGGCATAATGGGTATGTGCAGGATCATCGTGTAAAAAATAGGCCCTTAAGTGGCAAAAAATTCAGAAAAATCAGTGTTAGGCAACTTGACGTAAATATTTGAATAAGTTATCTATATTATTTCAAAAATATGTAAGAATAGAATTTGTAGAAAATTGAATGTAGTTTCTAAAATACTAGGTTTATTTAAAAATAAATAAAATCTATTTGGTGAAAATTTGAAATTTCAATGCAGTAGTACTTAAACTTCAGGAAAAAATAAAGAAGTAGGTGTAAATGCGACCCTAACCATAATAAAATGATAATATTTTTTGCAATATTTATATATAAATAAAGGACTCATGTCTGGATGTGATGCATATTTTTTGTAATTTTTTCCAAGTAAATAATTAATTATGAATTTTTTATTACAACTTTTAGAAAATATAAAATCGTGTCTGACCACCTTAACTTGGTCAAAACTTCATGAAATTTAATTTTTCTTTTTTTAATCCTATAGTATGTGAAGCATAGAATGTGATGCATGTTTCGGATTCAAAAAATATGATACTGTTTGAAAGTTATAGATGTTTTTCAATCACCCTATCGATCAGGACTTAAGTCGTAATTCTAATAGAAAATAAATAATAATTATTTATTAAATTCAAATTAAATCATAATTTATATTTTTGGAAAGTTGAGAATCTCCTCTAAAAACCCTTTTCATTTCATTAATCTTGGGTGAAAAAAAAGTCGTCAGCCACATACCCCCATAATATTGCCACTTTTTGGCGCACCATGATCCTGCACATAATATCACACATTACTTCATCATGATATGATCTTATCTTGAATTTCACTAGAAATTGCCCACTTACTAGTATCTTGTGCTCATCTTGAATCCAAACTATCCTATATGGTTTTGTATGTTTCCTTCTTTAAAAATGTAACTTTTTCACCATTTCCTCAAAAACTAGATTATCCATGCTACTAATATCAGTGATAACTTTTCAAAACTTACCTCCTACTTTGCATCTATTCTAGAACAAACTCTTCCTTTACAATGCTTCCTTAGGTACTTATTTGTCCTGGATCAACGTTCTCCTCATGCATAGTGATTCTCCCTTCTCAAGACTACCTTCGAAACTTGACGATTTCACTAGTTCTTCACATATTTGGTTCTTGCAAGATTTTCATTCTTACTTTCTTGGTGACACTCAAATGCTCTATGTCCTTCTCCTCCGCACTTAAAATAGGTTCTTCTGAAAGTTCTCTTGTCATATCCTTTCTCATTTTTCCAGTATCCATCATTGTGGTAAGAATTGTAGCCTACTCTATTGTGGCAATCATATTTTTTGTCATCTCTCCCCTTCTGGTATGAATTGGTATCCTTCTCTTCCTTGTGGTATGAATATTTTTCCTTGTTTTTCTCTACATATGGTTTTTATCCTTTGGAATGTTACCTTCTTCTCTAAAATCTACCTCCTCTTCCTCTCTTCTTATATTCATGTCTTTTGTTTAGCTTTTCCTCCACTTTTAATGTAAACTGATATGCTTCCTCTACTGAATTAATCCTTACCAAGCTCAACTCTTCCTAAATGTTCATCCTCAACCCATTGATATATCTTGCAACTTTTTTCTTGTTTGCTTCACTGTGTCCAATCTTGATAATGACATTATGAAATTCCTTAGTGTACTCTTTCATAGTCTTTTCCTTCTATCTCATGTTTTGCAATCTTTTCAGCAGCTCCAACTCATAGTCTGTAGGTATAAACTGGTTCTTCAATTTTGTCACCATTCTATCCCATTTCACAATATACTCTTTACCCTTTTTATTCCTCTCCAATTGAACTCCTTCCAGCATATTGCAACACATTCCTTCAGTTTAGTCTTCACAAATATCACTCTCTCTGAATCTTCAATTTCTTCATATTCAAAGTATTCTTCAATGTCATTTATGGAATCAATCAACTCCTCAGGGTTCAATTTACTATTATAGTTTGAAATCTCCATTATAGGTCACTTTCCTATTTTTCAAATAGCCTTCAACATCTTCATTTGATTTAATTATTCCTCTTTGGAGGTTTATTCAGCTGGATATGTAGCCTAAACTTCATCATCATCACTTTAGGGTTTAAGCCCTTTCTCCTATCTTATTCAACAACATCCAATCTTACTTTCATTTTTCACATCATTTACATCATCTCATCCATCTTTCCAGCAACATTAACTATAGTATAAATTCTCCTCAACAACATCTCTTCCTAGGATCTAGTGCAACTACCTCAAGTCAACAATTTGGCTACATGGGCAGAACTACCTCACAATCGGCGATTGATTCAAAAATACAAGTAGGATGCCTCCAGTCGGAAATATATACACACAAATATCTTATGAAATTCCTTCACTCAACTTCACTCTCTTCTCCCAAGGTTCACAACTTCACTCTGATACCACATGGTGCAGTCAAGGATGGGAGGGTCTAGGAATAGGACTGTCCAACCTTGCAGCAAGAGTAAACAAAAAGGAAACTCAAAGATTTGTAATAACAATCACAAATGGAAATATAGAGAATGATCAATTATTCATTAGTAACATGCCCTTCCTTTCGACTTATAGATTACAAAATGATATGGCGTTAAGCCCAGAAATACAATGTGGTTTGAAGTCCTTATCTACTATCTATCACTACTAATGATGATTATTAATGTAACTACAAGATTCTTATATATATATATATTCCTAGCTCTAAAAAGGTCTGCACCATCCTCAAGATGTCTCAAACCCCCCAAGTTGATGAAATGTGTGAAGGTTGTCCAAAAAATATGAATTTCCTTTAATCCTCAGACAAACATGATGTGGATCAGAACGAAGGTTCCTTAATGAATGTGGATCCTTAAGAAATAGTTTCCTGAGCTCTACAAGTCATGAGATAGGTCCATGCACTTGAAAAGTCGAGACTGGTTTGTGAATTCTCTCTATCAAATGCAGCTGATATTCTATTAGCAATAACTTTGTACTAGAATTTTCAAATCACTTGAATTGTGGATATGATGTAGATGTTGCGATGAAGATCATATATCATGCTTTGTGAGCTCTGATGTCACAATGTGTTACAATGTAGTATGAAATATTGAGATTGGGTCCTTATAGTTAACTACTAAAATGCAAGAAAACATGCATATAGATATTTTTGGTTAATGAAAGATTTCTTGAAACCTGGGATGCTCTTGCATCACCTCATTGTCATCTACCTCCACCCTTTGTGGAACCTCCTCATTAGGATGATTATTATCATCCACCTCTACTACCTAACACTCCACATCAACAATATGTCCAACTTGATCCTAATTATCAATATTACCAGTAATAATCCCAACAATACTCATCCTACTTTAACCCACAACAACCACATCAAACACATACGAACAATAATCCAATTGACAACCACAGCCATATGTCCCTCAACAATAGCAAATGCACAACTATCAACCAAACCCATCCTCTTATCAAGCCCCTCCATATTATGGAGGCATTCCACAACCACCACCACAATAACAACCTATATCATCATCCTACTATTAGGCACCTCCAAACCAACAACAAACCTACACCAACCAATATCAACAACCATCATCATACCTTCAATAATCATATGTTAACCCCTCTTTTTATCAATCACTTCCACCACCACCACCATGTCATCAATATGCTCCCTATGATCAATCCAATCCCATATGCCCTTCCTCATCCACACTTGTTAACAAAAAATGGGGAAGAAATGAAGGCTACCTTGAAATATTTACAAGCTCGCATGCCATCTATAAAGTCCTTCAAGTTTGAGGAAATTTTTCCATATCCATTTGATCCATCAATTTCCACTTTCCCCTTTCCAAAAAATTTTGAAATTCAAAAATTTGACAAGTATAAGGGAAAGGAAGATCCACATGACCATTTGTGAGAATTTTATATGCATTTCCAAGAGGTCTTGTATAATGATAACTGCCTTCTTCATTTGTTTCATCATATCGTAGGGGGACAAGCTTTAGAGTGGTTCCTACATCTCCCTTGTGGGTCAATTTCTATGTTTCATGATTTATCATAAAATTTTGTGACACATTTCTTTTACAATTTGGAGAAGGATGTAGAAGCCATGGACCTCATGAAAAAAAACAACATAATGGTGAGACATTTGCTAGCTACTTCCAAAGGTGGCAAGCCCAAGCTAGCCATCTTAAGTGTAGCCTGCCTGAAAATGAGTTGGTTAGCATCTTCACTGAGCATTTACATTCTGAGTTGGCTTATAAATTTTGCATTCTCTGTGCATCCACCTTCATTGATGTCATAGAAAAGGGAGTTACTATTGAGAAGGTTGTTATTGCTAAGTGAATTATCACAATCTTTAAAGACAATCTAGTGATAAGTCTCATTACTAGAATAAGAACATGAATGTAGTTAATGATGGTTTCATGGATACCAAACATGTCTAGGTAGCGAATTCCACTCAACAACAACAAACTAATCCTTTGCAACCAATGGCCAATTTCATATCCATCCCTCAAGAGGCACCTCATCCTCCCACCCGGTCCAATAAATCAAGTCAAGCAAATGCCAAATGAACATTCACTCCCTTAGGGGAACCACTGGAGGTTGTCTTTAAGAGGTTGGTTTAAGCTAATGCACTCTTTTATCCAATAACCAAACCCTTTGATGAATCAAAATTGAAGCTAAATTGGTATAGGGAAAATGAGTATTGTGATTTCCATAAGATTAAAGGTCATTCCACCAATGAGTGTTATAATATTAAGAGCTATGCCCAAGATCTTATTGATCAAGGAGATTGTAGTTGAGGGAAATCAGTCTACATCATCTAATGCTCAACTACAAATATTCCAAAATTCCTTCCCTAAGCACAATCGAGGTTCAAGCTCCTCAAACACAAAAAGTAGATTCAATAACAATCAAAACAACCACACAAATGATATGAATTATAATAAATTCCCTTTTTAATTATGATAACATAGTCGTTTGTAACACCCAGCTTAATCCATGTGTTTCCATGATTTACCTAAAGGGTAAGGACCCTTAATGTGTTGTCACCCCATTCCAAAACCGCATATTAGTCCCAAGACCCTCTACATCACCTCAACCAACTCTTGTAAATTTATAATATAATATCGTTGATCACTTAGGAAAGACTTTTGCTCAAATATCTATCCTAGATTTGTTGAAGTCTTCCCATACACATCAATAGATCCTCACTAAGGCCTTGCAAGATACCCATGCACCTAATGATATAGATCCTACTCAATTTCAAGCTTTTGTAGGACACCTATCATCTACATATCATTTGGAATTATTCAAAATGATATGCCTCCTATTGATCCCACACATAACTATGCCCTCTGTGTACCTTAATGTTTTACCCTACTCTAATGTGCAAAATAACTCAAAAATGCAAGTGATAAAAGACTAAGGACACTTCAAGAGTAGCCAAAAGAGTGCTAAAACAAGAAGGAAAATGGATAAAACAAGATGCAAACGATTTCACCTTCCTTGCTATTGAAGAATCCTTGATTGGCCCTTGCTTGGGATGATTTTGTGTGCTCCTTAGATGATTTCTTGAGTGACTAAATGCAAGATCAACTTATGCAAAATGATTAGAATGGATGGCTAAATGATAGTGGATGATTGAGAATGAAAATTGGTAGCATGTAGCTATGAAAATCCAAAGTGTTCTAAAATGCCCTTGAGGAGAGGGTATTTATAGAAGAATTTGAATTCTCTAGAGAATTCAACGGTCAAGATGCATCCAACAAGGCCAAGATGAAGGGCTATGGTGGGTTGAGAACCCACAAGCCCTCACATCTTGACATATGAATGGTGAAGTGGCTAAGAGGAGATGAGGTGTAAGTGAGGTGGAAGAGAAGTACATAATGTGAAGGAAGTGCAAGTACCTTGCAAGTACATTGGGAGATGGGAAGAATCTTGGGTGAATAAAAGTGAATTTTAAATTCACAATGATTGGAAGAATCTAGGAGATAAGACAATGTTCCCAAAAGGTGGGAGTTTGTCACATGTGGAGATTGTGACAAGTCCAAGGTTCTAGAAGCCTTGGAAGGATAGAATGTGAATTAAAAATTCACATATAAAAGAGGGGAATCTAGGATAAATAAAAAGGAATTAAAAATTCCTTGGGGAAGAGTTGACCAAGGTACTAATTAGGTTTGACTAATCAGTAATTAGAGGATAATTAGGGGTTAATTAGGATTAAAATCCAACTTGCAAAAGTTGGAGGATGTGACACATCCTAATCAAGGATTAGGCATGTGCACATCCTTAATAAAGAGATTAGGAAATGGATTAGGATTAGATGAAAATGACATGTGAGGAATTAAATAAATGTATTATTTATTTAATTTATTTGATGAAAGGAGGATTAAAAGAGGGTAAGGTATTTAATTAGTAATTAAATATCTTGGGGATTTGGTAGAATTAGGGATATTAATTAAATAATAGCAGTATTACTTAATTAACAAAAATAAGATGAAAGGGGATGAATTTGGATAAATTAAGTGTCCAAATTTAGATGTCTACACCCTCCATATCAAAGTCCTTGTTACTAAGCATAAAGTTAAATGAGTCTTGGTAGATAATCAGTCTGACCACAATCTATGTAAATTAAAGTTCATAAAATAGGTAGGGTATACTCATGCTGACTTAAACAATTGAATAATCGCCATCAAAGCCTATGAAAATGTAGAATGAGATTCAAAGGGCACTATTTGTCTTCTTATTCAGGTCAGCCCCATAATGCAATACACAACATGTCATGTCCTTGATCTAGACCTCCCCTAGAATTTCCTTCTTGGATGACCATGGCTTTGTGCCATTCAAGTTGTTCCCTCCACATACCACCAATGCCTAAAATTCCCACATAATGGAATTGAGGTTACCATTCCTATCGATCAACGCCCTTTTGAGTATTGTCGTTATAGACACTCAAAATTTGTCCTCACAATCATCCTATTTTTTGTCTATTAATTAAATGGATATTATTATCTGTTTAATTATTTCATTTAATAATTTCCTCTATTTTCATTAATTCATTTAAATCATTAAAATATTATAAGCGTTTACTCCATTTGCATAATCAATCATTTATCCATTTCATATTGCTCCATTTGCATTATTATTAAATTTTCCATTAATTTGAAAATATATCTTTATTCTAAACTCCTAAACATTCATTATATCATAAAGTCACCTATTTATTTCTTTCATTTCCATCAATTGCACTTGATTAAGCAATATGGGATAATTGTTAATTTCTCTATTTCACTCTTTTAATCCCACATTTCTCCCACAATATGAGTCCACCATGTGAGGAAATCTATAAAACCATCTTTTCTTACCAAAAATAACATTCAATTTCGATCATACAATCCTTTCTTCCATTCATCATAGCTTCTTGTTGCATTTGTGCTTGTGAAAATCTAAGAGCACCAAATGCATAAATAGAGATCTTGAAGATATGAAAACAATGGAGTTAGTTTTCTTTTGAATACATGTGTTTTAGGTTTTACATAGTTTAATTTTTTTCATATTTTTTTCATTTAGAAAAGCTTTATTGAAGTAATGTTAAAAATGTTTAAAATTTGGTTATAACTTTAAATCAGCTTTTTCAAATTTTAGCATAAACAGTCGTGCTTTTGAGGCTTCCTTCCCAAATTCCCACTATTTTCCTAAAATTAAAGTGGGAACCTCTCATACCACTCCAACATCATCTCACATTAATCCCAATACTTCATCCACTCCATCATTTTCTCTGGATTCCACCATCACCAAGTTCTAGATCATTGATAAAGGTTATGGAGAATATGAAATGTGCACCACACTTAATGTGGGAATGATGCCCTCTTCCCCATGAACTTATGTCCAACTCTCTAAATCTCCACAAAAAAGGGAACCAGTCACCAAGACATTGAGCTCTAAGAACATGGGTTCTACCACCTTTCAATCCATGCAAATCTTACAAGATCAGCTTAATCATGGCATCAATCAATGGCTATATAGATAAGAACCTAATCCTTCACCTCCTCTCCTTGTGTACTTCCAAGAGGTTTAACCATAGGATACTAAGTTGAAAAAAAAAATTAATTATCAAAGAGGAGGATTAGGTGTAGCTGAACAAGGAATGCTCAAGCCAATTGATACACCAAAATACCCAAAACACAAAGCTTTTGGCTATGAGAAGTAGAAACAATCTGCTACATCATCTAGCACATCAAATAATTCAAAACCCTACCACACAACCCCAAAGGAGAATAATACATCTAAAATTTATGGAAATTTTTCTTTAATACTCATGATATTAACATTCAACACTTGAAATGAAACTAAACATGTACAACATATAACAAATCCCTTGGGGTTACATGACTGCATTACTTTTCATATCAACATCATTGCATCATATGAAAGATAAATAACATGAAAATGACCAATACATTTATGAAGATACAACTCTCAAGGCTTACATAGGTACAATGTTGCTTCCTAAGATGAATGGGGAAAGTACAATATCATGGAATGATACATTTGGAATGTATGAATACAAAGCTGCTAGGCTAGATCCAACTCTAGTACAAACTCAAGAGACACTACAATTGGTACAACTCAATCTTGGCTAGGGACCCAATTGGGTGCAAAGTACATTCCACCTGACCACGTGGACCCTAAGGCCCTACCCCCATGCTAGGAGATGACAAGAAGGACCCCCAACAAAAACTGTCAAATGAAACAAGGTATACAAGACTTCATAATGAGGCCAATAATAACATAGTGTAACATCCATCACATGAAATAACCAGTCCAGGATGTAATCAACATATGAATTAACCAACTCAATACAGCATAACAAATCATTAATGAATACAAGATCCACTTCTAGAGGCTTAATAACAACAACAGAGGAAACAAAAGCATACAAGGTTGTAGGGTGGAGTATCATCACAAGGTCCTATCATGGGTTACCCTGATAGTCTAGATGTTGGCCCCCATCTATAGTTACCCTAATTGCTTCTCACTAGGCACTGGCCCAATAGGGTGACACATGTCTAATGGGTGATCCCACAATAGTGGTTTACAATTTTTGGCCAAACTGGACACTGAATTTTTTATTTTTAACTAAATCTTCACATTCAGGCACCTATAGTGGCTAAACCGTGAGGAGTTTGAAGATGATGCAAACTAGAGTCTCATCAAATTTTGTCTATAGATTCTAAAAATATTTTTTTCAATTTTTTTAGAATTATATTGCACTTCTTTTTCCATCTCCCACAAAAACTGGTTCTTTTCAAAAAACAACATTTTTAAAAAGTGACGCACACCATATAACACATAAATTTTTTTCCATGAAGGATAAAATTTGAATTCTTTCAAATTTACATTTGTGACTCTGATATCTAGTGCTTACACTTGGTTAGATAGTTTTTTATTGAATATTTTTTCTTTAATCAAGTTTCGAAGTCAAACCAATGAAAATTTAGACATAGTGCAACCGTATAATGTGTAACATTTTTTGTATATATCGAAATTCAATTTTTTTTTGTTGGATCAAGGACTTCAATATCTGGTGCACCCATATTTTTCAATTTTTTTTGATAATCTGCTATTTTTTCACATGTAGAGAACAAAGACCTTTATTTTTGATGAAAAACCTATGTTTAATAAAACTAAAAAAACAAATACATAATAAAACCAAAACATATTAAAATTATATTCATTGGATAGCTCAGTCTAAAGAATACCTAATTCCAAGTTTGGTTTCTAAAGATTCCCCCATTTTCATCCTCAAGCGAAGCTTCAAAGTGTAAAAAATTAGGTTTTTTGTGTAAACAAATTAAAAAATTAGGGAAAAGGGGGTTCGCTAGAACTAGGGAGGTTCTAGCGAACCCCCAAGGGTTCTAGTGAACCAGGGTTCATTCGAACCCCCTTTAATATGCACTTTTCCTTTTTTTTTGGGTGGGAAATGTGGGCCCAATAATTGATGGGATCGGTCGAACCCTAGTTTAGTCAAACCTCTTTATGGTTCGATTGAACTTGTAGGTTCATGTGAACCCCTAAAATCAATTTTTTTGCCATGGGGTCATTTTTCCTCAATTTTCCTTCCTCCATCAAATTGTAAACCACTATTGTGGCTTCACCCATAGAATCACCTACCTTTCAAGAGGACAAGGTAGCGATCTTTCCAACAAGGGCTTCTCAACCCATAGTTAGTCTTTGAGAGAACTAAGGGCATGGGCGAGGCATCATACTTATCTTATTTAGTGTGTACCTATCTAGACCCACTAATTCATTTTATTAGGTTATCTCTTATTACACAAAATCTTCTGTGGGTTACCCAAATTGCCCCTTTGTGCACCAACCCCCATGAAGATCCACTCCCTCTACTAACAACAATATCACAAAATCACAAACGAGAGGCCAATTTGTATAAGAAACCAAATCCAACAAAATAATTGCACCCAGTGAGGTATGCACCATCTCACACTAGAACATCTGAGTAATGAAAACCATATTCATGTGCAAGGATCAAAACCATATAAGCACAATCCAAGAGTAAAGGTCAATCTATGTGGCATACACTCTACTTTTTCTATATTCAAGCACATCATACGTTAGGAAGAGACCCAATGTTTGGTCAATTACTAAAAGGATGTCATTTTCTTCCTACATATGCATACCAAGGACAACTTAGTTTGGGCCTCAAGCACTTTCATCTTGGTTAATGATCACCAAATGTAATATTTAGTTCTTGTTCTGATAAAAAATCAATTGATCACTCAATGACATCAAACCAATGGTGAAATGATATAACTCTATAGATGTCTTCTACTATGGTTAGGAGGAGAGCTCACGACCACTACAAGATTAATTTTGACTAGTTGGGTACAAGAAGACTATAACGCATGCAGCAAGGATAATTTCAACAATGTAGTAGTTGATTGAAGTTTACATTGCAAAATAAAACTGGAAAACATAAGCATCATTGCTTTAGTCGATTGCATTGTATAGATCGCTGACCTCAATAGAAGCATCAACAAAGAAATTTGTCTTAGAAAATCTACAAATAACTAAAAGATGATAGCACAAGCTCAACCTAACATGAAGGCAGAGGCGGTGGCCAAAGTTAAGAGGATGTAGCGGCATCAAGGAGGTTAAGAAATTAGAAACATATATTAACTTACAAAATGGAATGATTACAAGATAATCATGAAATGGATTAAGGAGGAATCTTAAGTAACATTCAAGCCAAGAAATTTCTAAACCAGAGCTTAACCATTATGATCAAACTTATACAAATGCTAATCTTACATCTTGAATGCTTTTAGACACCACTAGGAGCATCATGCCAACTAACATAAAAGATTTGGCTTTGATGAAAACTCTAGTTTTTGTTGTTCATAGGAATCTAGATGTTGGTCTAAAGGTTTTCAATCTAAAAACTAGCTAGCCAAAGAGCTACACAAGCAATGACATAGGCGAAGGAAAGTGAAAACAAGAAAACCTCAGAAGAATTGCAAAAGAAATGATCATGGTTAAGGATAGGGCATGTGCTAGAAGTCATGCATGCAAAAGTGAAAGCATGGGCAGGGAGTGAAACTCATTGACACTATGACACAAAGAGATGTCATCTCATATGAAAATTTTGCACGATCTCCTCATAATGGAGGTGGCTATCAAGTTGTTACCTATGACTACATGGTATCAGTTAAGGGAAGCTAGAGGAGGAAAAAGGGAGAAGATACAGAGGTCACTACAAAGGCTTTCAATAGCATCAAAAGAAAAATATTTAAAATAAAATGTTACAGGGTATGTGCAAGACCATCATGGAAAAAACAGGCCCTTAAGTGGAAAAAAATTCACAAAAATTAATGTTAGGCAACTTGACGTAAAAAAATTGAATAAGTTATCTATATTATTTCAAAAATATGTAAGAATAGAATATGTAGAAAATTGAATGTAGTTTATAAACTACTAGGTTTATTTAAAATAAAATAAAATTATTTGGTGAAAATTGAAATTTCAATGTAGTAGTACTTAAATTTTAGGGAAAAAATAAGAAGTAGGTGTCTGACCACCCTAACCATAATAAAATCATAATATTTTTTTATAATATTTTATATATAAGTAGAGGACTCATGTATGGATGTGGTGCATATTTTTTTGTAATTTTTTTCCAAATAAATAAATAATTTTTTTTTTATGACAACTTTTAAAAAATATAAAAACTCATATGTCTGATTACCTTAACTTGGTCAAAACTTCATGAAATTTATTTTTTCTTTTTCTAATCCTATAGTGTGTGAAGAATAGAATGTGACACATATTTTAGATTCAAAAAATGTAATATCGTTTGAAATTTATAGATGTTTTTCAATCAGCCTATCAATCATGACTTTAATTGTAATTGTAATAGAAAATGAATAATAATTATTTATTAAATTCAAATTAACGTATAATTTATATTGCTGAAAAGATGAGAATCTCCTCTAAAAACCCTTTTTGTTTCATCAATTTTGGGTTAAAGAAAAGTCATCAACCACATACCCTACAAATACCCATAATATTGCCACTTTTTTGGCCCATCATGATCCTGCACATACCTTACAAGTTTGTAATCCTAAAACATAGATACAAGATGGATTAACTAGAAAACTAGGTGCAATTCCAAAATTCCATATCATCATAGCATTCTCTCAACTTGTGCTATCCTGGACAAGGAAAAAGAAATGCAAGATAAAATACCTCAAGAAAATGTGAACTAATAAGGGGCAATGAATGTTGAAACCACACAAAGTAAATTTGTAAGAAAGAAAGACATTAGGGATATAGCCAAACCAAAGATAGAGGAACACCATAACACAAGATAAAATGGGAGTTGTTTGATCAAATTCCTCAAGACACGATATAAAAAAAAAGGTGCTTTACTAAAGAAAATTGATAAATGACACAACATTGAGTGATGAATGGATAGGTCCTTGAAGCATATGATAGGAATGCACGAATTAATCAATTGAAAGAATGCTGGTTCAAGTGACTCCTTCCATTTACCCTATCAAGAATCCTATGACAAAAGGTTTTCTATTTGATTCAAAGCAAATCAAGGAGAGATCGGTATATAAAGCAAGAGTTATGAAAAAAAAGAAGGATCAATGTGAACTCTATTTTACATGCATGCATAAATACATAAACATAATCTAGTCACAAGATCCATAACAGTTGAGGGTATTGTTCCATTCATAAACTAAAGAGCTGGAAGATGATTTCAGAAGGTGATAAAGAAGAGAAATGTTGTTCTTATTTATTCCATAACTTGTTACCATAAGCTGACCAAGATCGTTAAGAGGACGAAACTAGAAATATGGAGTGAAATCTTCGCACTAGCAAGTTAGAATTTTCTCCTCAAGAACTCATTCATCTCTCAGTTTGTGGCCAAAACTTCACGTTGGATTTTCACCATACTGGAGTCATTACTTTTAGCAATCGCATATGTTGATGGAATTTCCCTTTCGCTATCACAAACAATATGGTGCAGTACATAGCGGCCGAACTAACCATTAGAACAAGAGTTGCCTCCTCTTTTATAGAGATAGAGAACTCCTTGAACCAATGCCCCCCCATCAGCACGCAAAAATGGTTAGGTAAAATAGGTTCTTCCACTATCCTTTGTTGCCAAGCTGACCAGTGCATGTGTTTTCTTTTTATGAGTGTAACTGCCAACCTACACTCTTTTTTAGTTACTCATGCAAAGTAATTAGGAAATCGTTAGATGCCATATCCTTTATTTAGATCTTTAAAAAAAATGACATATTAATGCATTTGTCATATTATTCTTTATTACTTCCATGATCATTTCCATTTTATTTCAAAATTTATTTTGTATTTTCTTTTATATTATAATGTATTACATTTATATTGATTTTATTATAGTTTATAATAATTTTGAAAGCATTTATTATTTTGGTTTATTTAGTTGTGAAATTAATTAATTTAATAATACACTATTTACTTTATATTTCACAAAATTTTATTTATTGAACTACTGCTTAAATCCCAAATTATATAAATTACAAGGTAATCAAATTTTAATTTTAATTATCTGATTCAACAAAAAAACTTTAAAAAATTACATTTACCACACAACAAACAATGAAATTATGAATAAACACTTACATAACACCCATAAAGGCCAATACAGTGGGGCACTACATCCTCCCCCTAGGCTTCGACTTACTCCTAGAAGTTCCAAGGCTAAAGAAAATGTACGCAAGTGAAAAAAAAATCAACTCCAACAATAACATCACAAAATACTCAAATAACAAAAGACACC
The DNA here is from genome assembly GCA_007258455.2 of Sequoia sempervirens. Taxonomy (NCBI): domain Eukaryota; kingdom Viridiplantae; phylum Streptophyta; class Pinopsida; order Cupressales; family Cupressaceae; genus Sequoia; species Sequoia sempervirens. The sequence goes on along the minus strand of VDFB02105785.1, from coordinate 538,815,914 downwards.
CAACCAAACGACTATTAGAACATGAAAACCATACCGAAGGGTTGCAAGGTGGGGTACTTATCCTTGTCAAGGATGATGGAAAAGTTGGGGAACCTTCTTGTGAACTTCGTATTCCACATCATACCCATTGGATTTTATGAGGCTCACCCAATCCTTCCAGAGTAGGTGGAGTCGAGGCTTAGTACATGCAATCTTGCATAAAAGAAAACATTGTGTACACCATATTTATCAAATAACAAGCACACTATGAGAGGAAGTCATAGCGTAGTAGGGCACTCACTAGTGAGTGATGCTACACTATCCCTCTCACCAAGAATTCAAATAGTAACCACATCATAATCACCTCATTATGTAATCACTGATCAACAACATAACAAGCATAATACAAGTCTATCTTAACCACTTTAATCCAATCACATTATAACCATATCAATACTTCTAATGTTATGTAATATATTTTGTTATGTTAGATTGTAACATTTTCACAAAACATTGCATAATTATGCATTCAAGGCACTCATATTTCATTAAATATTCATCATTTTCACATAAAAAATTCTAGTTCATGCATTATTCAACACCCAATCTTACAACATATGTGACACAAGCTCATAATTTTATGTTCATTCAAAACATAAAACACAATTTATCACTTCTTACAAAATTTCAGAGTTAAACATACACACACATCGCATACACACTCAAATTTACATCATAGGGAACACACCACGAAACAACACAAGGGTAACACAAGGGTCCAAAATGCATTTTCAGTAGGAAGAATATCGGTGCATTGCACACTACACCAAGGGTCTTATTCTTTCCACCCATTTTCTGCACCTTTGGACTAGCACCACCTAGAGATGAATGAGGGTTGCTAGGTGAGGATGACTCAAAAGAAAATATGTAACTTCCAAAGAACAAGCAACTAGGTGAATGTAATGGGCTCCTAGCGCCTAGAGTATGAACTTATGCTCGGATACCATATGTAACGCCCTGCCACTCAACCCCAAAGGAAACTAATACATCTAACATTTATGGAAATTTTTTTTCTAATACTCATGATATTAACATTCAACACTTGAAATGAGACTAAACATGTACAACATATAAAAAATACCCTGGAGTTACATGACTACATTACTTTTTGTATCAACATCATTGCATCACATAAAAGATAAATAACATGAACATGGCCAATACATTTATGAAGATACAACTCTTCAGGCTTACATTAATACAATGTTGCCTCCTAAGATGAATGGGGAAAGTACAATATCACAGAATGATACATTTGGAATGTATGAATACAAAGCTACTAGGCTAGATCCAACTCTAGTACAAACTCAAGAGCCATTGCAACTGGTACAACTCAATCTCGGCTAGGGACCCAATTGGGTGCAAAGCACGTTCCACCTAACCATGTGGACCTTAAGGTCCACCCCCCATGCTGGGAGATGACAAGCAGGACCCCCAATGAAAACCATCAAATGAAACAAGGTTTACAAGACTTCATAATAAGGACAATAATAACACAAGGTAACATCCATCACATGAAATAACCAATCCAAGATGTAACCAACATATGAATTAACCAACTCAAGACAACATAACAAAGCATCAATGAATACAAGATCTACTTCTAGAGGCTCAAGAACAATAAGAGGGAAAACAAAAGCATACAAGGTTGTTAAAAGGTGGAGTGTCATCGCAAGGTACTCTCATGGGTTACCGTAATAGTCTAGACGTCGGCCCCCATGTATGGTTACCATGACTGCCTCTCACTAGGCACCAACTCCATAGGGTAACACATGCAGAATCACCTACTTTTCATGAGGACAATGTAGTGATCTTGCCGACTAGGCCTTCTTAGTCCACCCTTAGTCTCGAGAGAAATAATGGTATGGGTGAGGCATCATACTTATCTTATTTAGTGTCTATCTACCCAAACCCACTAATTCATTTTATTAGGTTATCACTTATTACACAAACTCTTCCATGGGTTACCTAGACTACCCCTTTGTGCACTGACCCCCATGAAGAGCCACTCCCTCAACTAACAACAATATCAAAAAATCACAAACGACAGGCCAATTTGCACAAGAAACCAAATCCAACAAAATAACTACACCAACTGAAGCATGCACCATCTCATGCTAGAACATCTGATTAATGAAAACCATATTCAAGTGCAAGGCTAAAAACCATATAAGTGCAATCCAAGAGTAAAGGTCAACCATTATCAAATAGAAAATCAAGAGATCACCCACTTATAGGAGAAACAACATAAAAATCAAATAAATGCATCAAGCTTGGTATGGGTTATCCAAGGTGGAAGCTCCTAATTCGTCGGCCCCCACACCAAATCTTGCAAGAAGAAACCATATCCCCTCAACCTTTGGAAGAATAAATCACTAACATAGTAGTTTCCCATGGCAACATCATCAAGACCTCAAAAGACTATAGTCAAACCACAATTTACAAATCAACAAGTGATGACATAACAACGAGATCTTCAACTTAAGGAAAAACCAACTTAATCAACTCACAACATCAAAATCTTCCCAAGAACCTGTTGGAACTATAAAAATCTAGTGATTTTACATGTTGTCCACTTTCATAATTTTCCAGATTGGTCCTAACATTTTCATATTTCACCCAAATTTTGTTATCTTGTACCATTGAATCTGTTGGGTCATGCATTTTTTACATTCTAGTTCATATTGGCATGAGAACACCATTGTCTCCCTGACCCATTGAGCATTTCTGCTTGCATAAGTCTATATTGCCTCTCAATAAGACTTATTATTTGTCATAGCAACTAGATTTTACTTACAGGTGGTTTTTGGTGAGACCTTGTTATTGTTTCGGCGATTAGGGATGATACACATATTGACAAAGTTTTTTGTTCTCGGTGAAGGGTCATAGCGATGTCTCCTTGTCTTGTTGATTGACAACAATGATATATACTTTGGTGTGACTTATGTGCTGCGGTATATGGGCTTGACGAGCCCGTCGGGTCTTGCTAACAAGTAGTATTTTAAGTGGCTTTCGGTGAGAGTTTTCTCTTCTCTTGGCAACATAACATGCTTGGGGCTTTCGGTATAAAAATTTACTCTACATAATGTCTCACAAAGGATTGCAAGTTATGGCAACAGGTGGACTCTATCAGTGAGAAAACCAAATTGTCTTGGCAATGGTGATTTGAGCAAAACATATTTGCTCGGTGTGACCTATTTGTGTCGGTGTGAGATCAGAACTCTCTTGGCAATATGGTGTAATCCTAAAGCTTTTGGTATAGCCTGATAAATTCTATGGGACTTCTCCCCGAAGTTGAAATGTCTCGGCGACATATGTAAGACAGGAGGGATCTTCGGCAGGAGAATTCATAAGTCACGGCAACATGCGATGAATAAAGGGGGTTCTCGGTAAGACACAAAATGGTCTAAGTGACTTCTCACCAACTCGGATGAGTTACAATGAAACACAAAGATGCTTTTTTTCTTCAGTGTAACAAGCAGAATCTTATAGCGACACAAAGTTTGACCACAAGGCTTTCAGTGAAACTTAAAATGATCTACATGACATCTCCCTGATGGTCAACAGTCTTGGCGAAAGCAAAATACAAGTGTGTGGGATGATTAATGATTGACGTTATTTTTCCTTTGGCATACCTTTGGTGTTGTCTTTCCGACTATAAACTGGTAAATAACATATTTTTAAACATTAGGGCTGATATATATTTGCTTGATTGACCATTGCTTGCCGACTTGATTGGAGCCTGATTTCTACGGTGGCTGACATGATTTTGAAGTGTTTTGTTCTTCTCATGCTGGTGTATAAGTATGTACCCTAATTGTAATTGAGATATTGGATCAGATTTTAGATTAGATACAATAGGTAGTGAAATGGCTACATTAGAATAGATTTCTCTTATCAGAGACTATGTGCATGTTTTAAAATGGCGAATTCAATGAAAATCAGCTGGTGTGGCAGGTTATTTTTGGTGTCAATTGTATGTTGAGTTTATTGAGAAGCATTGCTAAGTTGTCTCCATGTTGATTCTTTTTGGTTGTTTAAATTGAAGTAACAAGCTTATTTATAGTTTATCATTGCACATTTGATGTATCTGTGTGATTAATTGATAGGTTCTCTCAAGTAAAGATTAAATCCTTTTCATCAATCACAATAATCAGGGAGACTCATTTGAATTATTAAAGTAGAGCTTAGTGGTCATAATCTTGGATGTTTTTATAAGTTATAAATAGATCATATGCCTCCAATTTGATTTTCTACCAGAATAAGTTGCCCACTTCCATTTCATTCGACTCTGCATACCCAATAAGGCATTGGTCTCTGTAATTTCATCATTTTAATTCATTTTAGTTTCTTTATATCTGTTATTTAAGCATTTTAGGATTTAGATTAGAAAATTGCTATCAAGTTTGATTTCATTTGTTCACTGTCATCTGCCATTGTGGACAAATCATCGTACAAGAAGGATAATCATAAGATAAGTCTACTTTATTTAGAAAGGTACACCCACCTAGGTCTAGCAGCACCTAAAGCATAGAAGGTTGAGCTCTCTTGACCTTGTCTGTTACCCTAAAGCGTATCAAGAGATTGGAAACCTCTTGAGGCATTCTGCCTATATTTTTGAGAGCTAACAAATTGGCGACTCTATTGGGGATTACATCAAAAAATTTGGATGAAGACCATCATATAGAATCATTGAAGAAGAAGCTGTAATTTGAAAAGTTTCAAAAAAGATGATTCTGCTAGGAAAAGATCAGAAATAATTATTTTCCTACTTTTGGAAATTTAGGTGGCGACTCTAAAAGAAACATTGCATTTGGTAGGAAGAAGATCCACAATGATCTGAAAATGGAGAGTAATAAGGGAAAACCTATTGATTATGATACTCCTCAAGTTGATTATGAATCTTTAACTTTTGAGGAGGTCAAAGTACTATATGAGTCTCAGAGAAAGGAAATAGAAGAATGGCAAAGGAAAAGGTTGCAATTGGACCAATTAGGAGAATTCTGCAATGAAGATGAATACACAAATGTGGAGAGATATTAGGCCCCTCAAGCGCTTGATAATACAATGGTAAATTTCTACAATGAAGGCAATATATATCATGCACAACAGAAGCAAGAAAATGCTTATCTAGTCCCTCTTGGACAAAGATTGGCAAGTTATCAAGAATGTTAGTGTGATAAATGTCAAGAATGCTAGTGTGATCAGTGTCAAATGCAATTGGCAAGTTATCAAGAATGTCAATGTGATCAATGTCAACAAGGCAAGTACAATTCTAATTCACTTGGAGATATCATCCAGAATCTACAACAAGGTATGTATCGGAACCAAGAATCTAGAGATGATGAATATTTCAAAAATATTTGGGATGCATTCCTTGACATATGGATGTATGAAGGGGAAGAGTTTACTTCTCTGTACAATAGAATGAGAGAAATTTGTATAATGTTACCTTCTCACTATAGGTCTACAAGGACCATGTTTACTGAGCAATTCATAAAGGTATGGGAGCCTAATTTAGTTCATTGGTCAGAATTATCAATACAACAAGTTTGTGATCACTTGAATAAGTTCATTGATGCCATGGAGAAGAAAAGGTATGAGAACAATATCAATGTTGATTCCAATGATTGTACTTCTGTTGAGTATAGAGAAATTGATCAAGCAATGCATCCAACAGATGATGAGATATGTGCAAGTCAATATGATTCTTGTGATAGCTTGCATAATGAAGATGAAGGTACAAGATATCTCTCTTTCTTAATAGATTGTGACAGGGAAAGCAATGTGTGTTATGATGGATCCAGAGAGTATTCAGATTGTGATGATGCACCTATGGATATTGATCTATAACAAGGTGATTCTTGCAGTTCTTATGAAGATCAGGATGAAGAATAAATAGGAGGTATTGATTTATTTAATAATGAACAGATAACACCTTCTACTACATATGTGTGCCACGATACATTTCATGATGAAGAAGAGAATGCATCAACATATGAAGAAAATAACTATAATGATCTCAAAAATTTCCATGTTGATGAATTGGAAGATGAAGTAGAAGGGGATTGTGTATCATGTCATAGTGATGAAGAGTTTGAGGAACTTGGGGATTCTGATTTACAGCAGGGTGACTCTTGCAGTTCTTGTGGTGATCAAGAGGAAGAAGCAATGGACAATGTGGGTCCATTTGGCAGTAAACTAATAATACCTCTAATTGTAGTTGAAAGCTACAAAGACACATTAAATGAAAAAGAGGTTTGTACATTTGAAAGTGACTTTCAAAAAAATTTAAGCCCATTGTACGATGAAGTTTTAAAAGAGGATCAAATAATGTTTTGCAAAGATTTTCCCCAGAATGAATTTTAGGTATCTTCAGATGCACTTGATGTTGATCAAAAGCTATTTTTAGATAAACAAAGTGATGTGTCAAGTTATGGAACAAGTGACTGTGCTGGTTATTTTTCATTCTCTTGTGATCCTGGGCCTCTTTTTGATGATGAAAAAAGTGATTAGTATGACTATAATAATGAAAATATGGAAACTTGTTTACTCAGCTGTGAGCAAATTTCAGATTTACCAACTCTTGAATATCAGAGATATACACATAAGGGTGATTATGAGGTTTTGTGTCTAACCTACATTTGTTTTAACAGTGAAATATTTTTGTGCAATGATTCATATAATTCTCAGTGCCTTTCTCAAGTTGATGGTGAAATTTTTGAAGTTGACCAAATGCATGTGTCTATCCAAAAGGAGTTATGTGATTTTGAAATTTCTAACTCATGTGGAAGAGACATTTGTTTGCATACCAAGGATGATAATGTTCTAGATTTTATTGGTTCATATATGCTTAATATTGAAGATTTGAGTCATAGCAATATCAAAGAAGTGAAAAGGGCTTTAGATTTGCTTGTTTCAAACAATGTTGGTCTGACAAAATTTTTTGTTTCTCAAGAGAGGAAATTTGATGGTAAATTTTCAATACAGTTGGGAGAAGGTTTCATAATACATAATAGGGAGAAAGATAATAAGGAATGTTGTATTTCATATGCATGTATTTTGAATGTTGAAAATAACAGGGGTTTGTCCCAAGATGTTGAAGAATTTGAACTATAGGATGGTGTAGGGATTTTGGGCCAAACCAAGCATGATGATACTCTAAGAATTTGCAATAATAGTGACATGAAATATTGCATGAGTATCTTCAAGAAGAATTTGATGAACTCGACACAAAACCATGTGTTTGATAAGGGAAAGCTTGGTTTGAGTTTCAGATTGTAATTGCTCGAGACAGGTGAAGTTGACACATAGAGGATTTAGGGTTGCTAGTGCATGGACAACTCTTACTCATCCTCTCTAAATTTATTTTCCATGCACAGTAGTTTAGGGTTTTGGTTCACCTCCATCTTGCATTCATTTTTCTTCCGTCCCATCATGTTTTTTGTCCATTTCTAGTTTGCTCATTTTGTGTCTGGTCTGCTCACCCAAGATTCTGGATCCTTGAAATGATCTGACTATCATTCATCCCCATACGGAGCCACTATTGGAACTGTAAAAATCTGGTGATTTTACATGTTGTCCACTTTCATAATTTTCCAGATTGGTCCTACTGTTTGCATATTTCACCCATATTTTGCTATCTTGTCCCATTGAATCCATTGGGTCATGCATTTTTTACATTCTGGTTCATATCGGCATGAGAACACCATTGTCTCCCTGACCCATTGAGCATTTTTGCTTGCATAAGTCTATATTGCCTATCGGCAAGACTTATTATTTGTCATAGTAACTGGATTTTACTTATAGGTGGTTGTCGGCGAGACCTTGGTATTGTTTTGGTGATCAGGGATGATACACATATCAGCAAAGGTTTTTATTCTTGGTGGAGGGTCATAGCAATGTCTCCTTCTCTTGCCAATCTACAACAATGATATATACTTTGGTGTGACTTATGTGATGCGGTAAATGGTTCTGACGAGCTCGTCAGGTCTTGTTGATAGGTATTTTAAGTGGCTTTCGGTGAGAGTTTTCTCTTCTCTTGGTGACATAACATGCTTGGGGCTTTCGGTATAACAATTTACTCTATGTAATGTCTCATTGAGGATTGCAAGTTGTGGCGATAGGTGGACTCTGTCGGTGAGAAAACCAAATTATCTTGGCGATGGTGAATTGACCAAAACATATTTGCTCAATGTGACCTATTTGTGTCGGTGTGAGATCAGAACTCTCTTGGCAATATGGTGTAATCCTAAAGCTTTCGGTATAGCCCAATAAATTCTATGGGACTTCTCCCCGAAGTTGAAATGTCTTGGTAACATACATAAGATAGGAGGGCTCTTCGGTAGGAGAATTCATAAGTCATGGTGACATGCGATGAATAAAGGGGGTTCTCGATAAGACACAAAATGGTCTAAGTGACTTCTCACCGACCCAAATGAGCCACAGCGAAACACAAAGATGCTTTTTGTCTTCGATGTAACAAGCATAATCTTATAGCAACACAAAGTTTGATCATGAGGCTTTCGGTGAAACTTAAAATGATCTGCATGAGATCTCCCTTATAGTCAACAGTCTTGGCAAAAGCAAAATACAAGCACGTGGGACGATTAACGATTGATGTTATTTTTCCTTCGGCATACCTTCGGTGTTGTCTTGCTGACTATACACTGGTGAATAACAGATTTTTAAACATCAGGGCCAACATATATCTGCTTGATTGACCGTTGCTTGCCTACTTGATTGGAGCCCGATTTCTACGGTGGGTAACATGATTTTGAAGCATTTTGTTCTTCTCATGCATGTTTTAAAATGGCGAATTCAATGAAAATCAACTGGTGTGGCAAGTTATTTCTGGTGTCAATTGTATGTTGAGTTTATTGAGAAGCATTGCTAAGTTGTCTCCATGTTGATTCTTTCTAGTTGTTTAAATTGAAGTAACAAGCTTATTTTTAGTTTATCAGTGCACATTTGTTGTATCTGTGTGAATAATTGATTGGTTCTCTCAAGTATAGATTAAATCCTTTTCATCAATCATAGTAATCAGGGAGAATCATCTAGATTATTAAAGTAGAGCTTAGTGGTCATAATCTTGGATGTTTGTACAAGTTATAAATAGATCATATGCCTGCAATTTGATTTTCTACCAGAATAAGTTGCCCACTTCTATTTCATTGGACTTCACATACCCAATAAGGCACTGGTGTCTACAATTTCATCAATTGAATTCATTTCAGTTTCTTTATATCTGTTATTTAAGCATTTTAGGATTTAGATCAGAAGATTGCTATCAAGTTTGATTTCATTTGTTCACTGTCATCTGCCATTGTGGACAAATCATCGTACAAGAAGGATAATCATAAGATAAATCTACTTTATTCATAAAGGTACACCTGCCTAGGTCTAGCAGCACCTAAAGCCTACAATGTTGAGCTCTCTTGACCTTTTTTGTTACCCTAAAGCGTATCACGATATTGGCAGCCTCTTGAGGCATTCCACCTATGCTTTTGAGAGCTAACAGAACCAAATGGCTCAAACGGGCTTTCTCACAAAATCAATAACTCATAACCATCACAATACCAAAATCCACCACAATAACCAATGATAACATCAACCAACAATACATCATGATTATACCTTAGCAAGCAATCACATGAAATTCACTTTTCAGGAAAACTCACATTATCAAGTAAACATAAAGGCATCCCTTTCAAAGGTCACATTAATCAATATTATATGATTATCACATATTCAACATAACACACAATAAATCCAAAGAAGAAGCAAAGAATTACATAATGAATCTACAAGGCATCTTATCTTGAATTCATCCCAAGTTTCCTAAATATTCTTTACCTGTAACCTTGTATGTAATTGGAACGAAATTCATATAAAGGATATATAATCCATTTCTACCCTTTTGTACTATTCCTACATTAACCATTTATACCATTTATAGATCATTTTCTATAATAAAGCATAGGATACTAATTACATAGTGAATTCTACAATAAACTACTTGTTACCCACTTTTCATTCATTGGTTCAAAAGAGGTAGAATTTCTTTTAAACTGAGAAAGATAAGGTACATTTTATTATCTTCCTTCATCTCAATCAAATTTATAAATGAAAAAATCTGAAAAGATTGCAACTACAGACCATTACATTCATACACATGCATGTAATAGAGAAAGATTCACATATTTTGAAAATGTAATCTTTATTGAATGTGAGAAGGTACATGTGTCTCACACAAGAAGTCGTGAGACTGAATTTTCTTTGATACAAATAAAGATAAATCAATACATGAATAGATGAAGGAAAAGCATGTTGAAGGGATGACCAGTCATTGCCTGAATGATTAGTTGAGGTTTTTCATGCTCTAATGTTGTCCTTGTTGCTTGTCCTTCCTAGTTTCCATATGCTCTTGTTCCTATAGTAGTCAAGTAATGTGTTAGAGTTATACTCTAAGCAATGGAAAGTCATAACTATTCATGATCATTCACATTATCCACCTATGAATGTATCAACTTATTTCCATGTGCATCAAAAGATCAATGAATGTCTTTGGTGTCTAGGAAAACCATTTGGTCAACGTACACACAAAAGACAGTCATGTTTCCTAATTTGTTTGTTTCATGTGCAGCTACAGGCACATTCATATTTTTCAAATCAAATGAGTGGTGGAAATGTGGCTACCATAAGGGTTGAGCTCAGCTCATTTAAATTAGTTTTCAACACAGATTGCATTGCTCATTGACAATATGAGAAGTTTTCAAGGAGTCATCAAGGGGTAGTCCTAATAGTCTTATGACTGTCTTGATTACTTTATTCATGCAATCTATCAAAAAAGGGGCAAAATCAAGGATTTATAAATAGTTTGAGAGAAATGAAGAAAGACAATGAGTAAGGTTTCTTGTCATTATAGAAACCCTGGGGGTAAAGTATCTTCTTTAGCTCTCACCAAAGGAGGATATATATTACATTTTTCCATCAACAAGAAAAAGAAACAAATTTCCACAACACCATGACTTGGTTACAGAGAGCAGTAAGATTATCCTTATTTCTAAATAAAGTGTGGTCATTTCACAAAAAGAAGGAAAAAAGGAAGTCAACAAAGATAATAGAAAGTAGGACATTGGGAGCTTGCACCTACTAATTCAGGAGATACTCTTTGTCATTACATTATTACCATAGGTAGCAAAGTTTGCAACAATACACATTTAAAGGTGACAAATTTCTCATGTTGATTTTAAAATAAGAAAGAACAACCAATACTTGTACATCTTTTGTGCAATGTAAGTAAGAAAGTAAGGAGAAACAAGGATAAGATACAGTGATTGAGAAGCTCTTGCTTCAACCATTCACTCTCTCATAGGGTTATTCATGTTATAATCTTGTACAATCTCATCATAGTAAAGGAAATATGAAATAGATAGCTGCTACTACATCGCCATCAAGGGACAAACTATTGTGTTTTAATACCAACAAGATCTTACAAAGGTCAAGAGTAGAGAAAGAGAATGCAAGAGAATGCATGATGAACAATAATATTACGAAAGAGGACAAAACTCAATGCATTCAATATAGGATCAAGAATGAAAAATCTATAAAGTCAAGGCTATATGGGTCTCATAATCAAAGTCTCTAACGAATGCACATGAATGATGCCACAATATATCAGAAATAAGGAAAGTAGTAAAAAATCCCGAGCTTTTAAAATGAAACCCTCGAAGGAGCATAATACAAAATGAAGTTGATGCACATATTAGGTTAGATTTTATGCTTTCAATAAGTGTTGATGCACTTTATTTTAGTTGTTGTTTCATTCCCTAAGCGTTGTTTCAGCACAGTAGATAGTTTCACTTCATTTTTTCCTATTGTCAATAAGTTTCCAAGCAACCTATTATGTTCCATGAGTCTCAAGTGAGTTACAACCATGTACAAAACTGTTCTAGGTCTATTTTTGAGGTTTTTTCCTAATGACTCCATGCCCAATGGACAAGTTTATGCTATTGGTTTTCATGTTTAGCAGGCAAACATCTAGCAAAGGTTTCCAGAAATGTTACCCACTTTTCATTCACTTTTCATTCATTGGTTTAAAAGGGGTAGAATTTGTTTTAAACTAAGAAAGATAAGGTACATTTTATTATCTTCCTTCATCATATTCAAAAGTATAAATGAAAAAATCTGAAAATATTGCAACTACAAACCATTACATTCGTACACATGCATGTAATAGAGAAAACTACACATATTTTGAAAATGTAATATTTATTGAATGTGATAAGGTACATGTGTCTCACACAGCAAGTCATGAGACTGAATTTTATTTGATACAAATAAAGATAAATAAATACATGAAAAGATGAAGGAAATAAATAAGCATGTAGAAGGGATGACCAATCATTGCCTGAATGACTATTTGAGGTTTTTCTCGCTCTAATGTTGTCCTTGTTGCTCGTCATTCCTAGTTTCCATACGCTTTTGTTCTTGCAGCAGCCAAGTAATGTGTTAGAGTTATACTCTAAGAAATGAAAAGTCATAACTATACATGATCATTCACATTATCCACCTATGCATGTATCAACTTATTTCCATGTGCATCAAAAGATCAATGAATGCCTTAGGCGTCTAGGAAAACCATTTGGTCAATGTATAGACAAAAGACAGTCATGTTTCCTAATTTGTTTGTTTCATGTGCAACTAAAGGTGCATTCATATTTTCCATATCAAATGATTGGTGGATATGTGGCTCCCATAAGGGTTGAGCTCAGCTCATTTAAAGTAGTTTTTAGCACAGATTGCATTGCTCGTTGACAATATCAAAAGTTTTCAAGGAGTCATCAAGGGGCAGTCCTAATAGTCTTATGACTATCTTGATTACTTTATTTAGTGCAATCTATCAAAAAAGGGGAAAAATCAAGGATTTATAAACAGTTTGAGAGAAATGAAGAAATACAATGAGTAAGGTTTCTTGTCATTATAGAACCTGCAGGGGTAAAGTATCTTCTTTAGCTCTCACCAAAGGAGGATATATATTACATTTTTCCATCAAAAAGAAAAAAAAGAAAAATTCCACAACACAAAGACTTGGTTGTAGAGAGTAGTAAGATTTTCCTTATTTCTAAATAAAGTGTGGTCATTGCCCAAAAGGAAGGAAAAAAGAAAGTCAACAAAGACAATAGAAAGCAAGACATTGGGAGCTTGCAGTTGCTAATTCAGGAGATACTCTTTGTCATTGCATTATCACTGTAGGTAGCAGAGTTTGCAATAGTACACATTTAAAGGTGATAAATTTCTCATGTTTATTTTAAAATAAGAAAGCATAGCCAATACTTGTACATCTTTTGTGCAATCTAAGTAAGATAGTAAGGAGAAACAAGGATAAGATATAGTGATTGAGAAGCTCTTGCTTCAACCGTTCACTCTCTCATAGTGTTATTCATGTTATAATCTTGTACAATCTCATCATAGTAAAGGAAATATGAAATAGCTGGCCACTATTACATTGCCATCAAGGGACAAACTGTTGTGTTTTAATACTAAAAAGATCTTACAAAGGTCAAGAGTAGAGAAAGAGAATGCAAGAGAATGCATGATGAACAACAATATTATAGAAGAGGACAAAGCTCAATGCATCCAATATAGGATCCGGAATGGAAAATGTGTAAAGTCGAGGCTATATGGGTCTCATAATCAAAGTCTCTAATGAATGCATAGGAATAATGCTGCAGTATATCAGAAACAAGGAAAGTAGCAAAAAATCTTGAGCTTTTAAAATGAAACCCTTGAAGGAGCATAATACAAAATTAAGTTTTCTTTGTGCAAAGAATCAACAGGAAGAGATATAGCTGTTGCCTGTCATATTAAGAAAGATTTCTTTCAACTTTTTCTAAAGAAGAACAAATACAAAAATAAGAGAGGGATTCTCATCATAAACCCACAAGGAAAATTAATTGTAAGAATATGGTCGACTATAGGAAAGCAAGATTTTCCAACTATCTATGATGAAACATCAAGTGAAAATGAAGTATTTATAAAGAATACCCAGAAAAAGAAAGCCACGACCTGAAGGTGTTTTTCAGCAGATAAAATAAATACGCAACAAATGAAAATACATTTGTAATCATTGGCAGCAGCCATAAAGCCTCATATTAGAATGAAATAGAAGGTTTTCATTCAAATTTACTTTCACAAAAATGCTTACTAGTATATTTATTTAAGGGAAAAAATCAACTAAAGATGTTGGTCAAATGTTTTTGGAGCTCAAAATCCATTGTGAAAATTCTTCCCCAGATTTCCAAAACTCACCTCCTTCATGGCAGCACTCACTCAGCACAAAAGAAGAAATACAAAATGAATTTGTTTCATTTTGTTTAGGGTTTTTACCTTAAAATGCATCGATAGCAAAAAGGTTTTTTCTTTTTGTTTTATGCATTTACAATTAAACTAATACCTGCTGAGGTATTTAATATTTTACTTAGTGATTAAAAGTTTTATGATTTATGTATCTTGCATTAAGCTTCAAGCTTTGTAAAGTTTTTTTTGACATTGAATGATAAAATTATAAATCATCAAAGTCAAAATGCTATTTTAATGCAATAAGGTAAAATATGCCATGTGATATAGTTATGCTTTGCAAGCATATTGGAGGAATTGGTGTTAACATAAGGAGAGCATTAAAGGAATGATTTGGATAGAAATTAGGAGCATGTGTCAATATGACCAGATCATGAGGGGAGAAAAGATATGCCTTGAGTTATGATTTTGGAAAAAATATGGGGAAGTTATTTGCAATTTGCAAACATTAGGAAAGTTTCCAGGGGTAGTTGTGAGAAGTTGAGAGACATATGGAGCATTTTCAGGATTTTTGGCTTAGTTTGAAGCAATTTTAAAAAATATTTTATGTTTTGATTAAGTCTAGCTTGACTTTTTAAACATTATGAGATTTTTGGAGATAGATTTTGTTGCTAAATCTTAGGATTTTGATGGCATACGAGCTCATGTAGGTTCTAGAACCTATTTTGGTGGAGTTCATGTACTTAGTCTTTGGACTACTCACTTTGTTACTCAGTTCTTACTCGACGGTTTAGAGAGATAGTGATTTTTTACAAATCCTATCTCAGATTGGCAACTTTTGTAACTCAGTTTTCTCTTGGATATGGAATTTAATGGAGACCTTTGAACATCAATATTTTCTTAAGATTTTGGCTTATGTTTCTTTGCTACATTGTGTGCATCTATAAGATATCATCAAAGTTATTTGTGAGGTGTTATCATTTCCTTATAACTTTATATTTTATTCAACACCTTTCTGCAAAAAGTGTTGTTAGTACAGGTCATAGTTTGTGTCAAATTTGTAAATGGCTTATGGTGGTGAATTCATTTTCCCTCTATAAGTCTGAACATTATGATCTTATTATGAAATATTTATGTAATGACATACAAGAGTAAGCTATGCAATCTTCTTCTTTAAAAGTTTTCAGCCATTATAAGCAAAGTGTTGAAATTCTAAATTTCATAGTCTTGTTTTTCAATTAGGTGCATCACCATAGAAATAAATTATCTTCATTTTATGCATATCTTTCTTCCTTTTTCCTCATCAGTCAATAGTTTAGCTGACACCATAGGATGTCGGCCTTCTCTAGAGGTTAACCTCTGTATACAAGTAACTCACAGCTTAGAGGTTTTCCCATGTTACGCTAAAGTGTTGAACCTTAGGTTCAATAGGGTGCACTTTCAGTAGTTAACACTACTTAATAATTCTTAAAAATCCCTCATTACATATTTAAGAAGGTATCTACAAATAAAAATAATCTAATCTGTTATCATCAATTTTTGCATACAAATACCCATTTTCTTCTATTAACTTTCTATTATACTTTCTACACAACTACGTAATCATAAAACTTAAATTATTATTATTATTAGTAGATACCTCTTGAATTTATAACAATACATCATATTACATTTTGGATTAAAGTGGTATGTATTTAATCTTATACTTATAAGCATAAACTATTTACTTACATATAACTAATCCTTCATTTGTTATAAATACAAGTACATCCATCCTTCTATATCCAATTTTTCCTTGTTTCATTCATTTAATACATTTATATAAAGTCAGGAATATGCTTTTTGCATGAAGACATAGTACATCTACGTGCATACGTACACACACCTATATATATAGTCACAATTCAGATGCTAACTTTAGCTATATTCATCGAATGTATAGAGATTCATACACATAGTAAATACCGATTGAAGGCATGAAATATGCTTAAGGCAAACAACATAAGCAACACATGGTCGAGTGGCAGTAGTTGACTTAATGCCTTAAGGATTAGAGTTGGCATGAGTGTCATGGTAGCAGGATGATTATATATATCTAATCCAGATTACTAGAGGTATGACTTTACATAAACATAGATGCAAGCCAAATCCACAACCTTCCCAACATTCTATCAGCCCGAGCCCAAATGGAAACAAAGGAATTGACCCAAAGACATTCATCGAAAATATTACCAACTACCTCAATATATGTGGAGAGACATTTAGTCCATTATTTAAGTGAACTAATAAGGGATGATGAATGTTGAATCCACACAAAGTAAATTTGTACGAAAGAAAGACATTAGGGATATAACCAAACCAAAGACAGAGGAACACCATAACACAAGACAAAAAGTGAGTTGTTTCATCAAATGCCTCAAGACGCGATATCAAAAAAAAAATGCTTTACTAAAGAAAATTGATAAATGACACAACATTGAGTGACGAATGAATAGGTCCTCGAAGCATACGATTGGAATGTATGAATTAATAAATTGAAAGAATGCTAGTTCGAGTGACTCCTTCCATTTACCCTATCAAGAATCCTATGACAAAGGTATTCTATTCGATTCGAAGCAAATCAAGGAGAGATCGGTCTATAAAGCAAGAGGTATGAAAAAAAAAGAAGGATCAATGTGAACTTTGTCTTACATGCATGCATAAATGCAGAAACATAATCTAGTCACAAGATCCATAACAGATGAGGGTATCGTTCCATTCATAAACTAAAGAGGTGCAAGCGA
Source organism: Sequoia sempervirens (assembly GCA_007258455.2). Taxonomy (NCBI): domain Eukaryota; kingdom Viridiplantae; phylum Streptophyta; class Pinopsida; order Cupressales; family Cupressaceae; genus Sequoia; species Sequoia sempervirens. The sequence continues at coordinate 538,798,791 of VDFB02105785.1, read as the reverse complement.
TAAAGAAGAGAAACGTTCTTCTTATTCGTTCCATACCTTTTTACCATAAGCCGACCAAGATCGTTAAGAAGAAGAAACTAGAAATCTGGAGAGAAATCTTCTCTCTAGCAAGTTAGACTTTTCTCCTCAAGAACTCGTTCATCTCTCAGTTTGTGGCCAAAACTCCTTGTTGGCTTTTCATCATACTGGAGTCGTTACTTTCAGCAACCGCATATGTTGATAGAATTTCCCTCTCGCTGTCACAAACACAATGGTCGAACTGACCATCAGAACAAGAGTTGCCTCCTCTTTTACATAGCTAGAGAACTCCTTGAACCAGTTCCCCCCATCAGCATGCAAAAAGGGTCAGGTAAAACGGGTTCTTCCACTATCCTCCATTCCGAAGCTGACCAGTGCATGTGTTTTCTTTTTATGAGTGTAACCACCAACCTGCGCTTTAATTTTAGTTACTCATGCAAAGAAGTTACAAAAATGTTACACGCCATATCCTTTATTTAGGTCCTTAAAAAAAAATGGACATATTAATGCATTTTTCATATTATTCTTTATTACTTCCACCATCGTTTCCATTTTATTTCAAAATTTATTCCATATTTTCTTTTATATTATAATCTATTACATTTATATTGATTTTATTATAGTTTCTAATAATTTTGAAAGCATTTATTATTTTGGTTTATTTAGTTATGAAATTAATTTATTTAATAATACACTCTTTATTTTATATTTCACAAAATTTTATTTATTGAACTACTACTTAAATCTCAAATTATATAAATTACAAGGTAATCAAATTTTAATTTTAATTATTCGATTCAACAAAAAAATTAACAAAATTACGTTTACCACACAACAAAAAACAAAATTATGAATAAACACTTACACAATTCCCATAAAGGTCAATACGGTGGGGCACTACAAATAATGTTAATGCATAAACCGATATCATTGATGACATCCTTGAAGAGGAAACAATTATACTTTGTTATGATGATGTAGATGTCTCCTCTTTGTTTGAATCCACTTCCATCTTCACCATAGCCTTTTCCCTATTGCATCCTAACATGATAGATTTGAACCTACAAGGAAGTGCACCCATTGACATTTTCCCTTTTGAAGAGGCATATGTACAATTCATGGGATTAGAGGAAGACTATGGTGTTTACTTTGGGGAAGATGAGCACCCTAACCACAAAATTAAAAATCAACAATATTAAAAAGGGTCTCCTAGTGAAAACTCTAAGGCAGTTTTAGATCCATTAAAAGTAAAAACAAAGGGTGTATCCTTTGATGGAAACCTCCCTGATGTGTTAGAGGATGGGGATGTTCATCTTCCCCTCATAGGTACTCACTTCTCAAAAAGGTCTTCCATTCTAATTGAAGAAATGAGAGATAAATATGGGAACAAAAGTAGAACCAAAAATCACATATGTGGCCAAGTATTTGAATGAAGAAGAGTATCTTGTAATTTCCAATCTACTTCAAGAAGGAATCATTAATTTTGTGTGGGCTTATTCTAATATGCGTAGAATGGATCTATCACTAGTGGTGCATCACCTCAATGTACATCCAGATGTCAAACTAGTCAAGAAAAATCTCTACAAGATGCATCTGCAAGTTGCTCTCCTTGTCAAATTTGAACTAGAGAAATTATTGGTAGCAGGATTTATTAGGCCAATTGATTATTTCGATTGAATTTCCAACATTGTCCTTGTAGCTAATCCCACTAGGGGCATCCACATTTTTACATATTTTAGTGACCTTAATAAATCTTTTCCCAAAGATGGCTTCCCATTACCAAACACTGAAATGATTTTTGATCTGATAGCGGGAAAAGCTATGCTATCCCTCATGGATGGCTTTTCTAGATATAATCAGATAAAGTTATGCATGAGGATCAACACAAAATAACTTTTACTACTCCTTACAGTTCCTTTTGCTACAATGTCATGCCATTTGGTTTGAAAAAAGAAGGGGAAACTTATCAATGTGCAATGACATTCATCTTTCATGATTTGATTAACATCATAATGGAAGGTTATGTTGATGACTTATTGGGGAAATATAAAACTAGAGAAGAGCATCCAAGGATTCTAAGAATATCCTTGACAGGTTAGAGCAATACAAGTTGAGGCTAAATCATAAGAAATGTGTTTTTAGGGTCACTTTTGGAAAAAAAATTGTGTTTTATTGTGTCTAGAAGGGGTATAGAAGTTGATCCAACTAAGGTGGAAGCTATTATGGAAATGCCCCCACTCAGAAATTTGAAATAGTTAAGGAGTCTACAAGGACAGTTGTAATCAATTAGGTGTTTCATAGCTCAAATTGCAGGTAAATGTCATCCCTTTACTCACCTTTTGTGTAAGGATATTGTCTTCAAATGGAATCCAAACTGCCAATAGGGCTTTGATGAAATTAAAGGATATTTGACCAATCCTCCTATTTTGATGCCTCCTCTACTAGGAAAATCATTATTTCTCTACATTTCTACTACATTAGTTGCATTGGGGGCACTTTTTGAACATCATGATGACAATGGAAAGGAAAGGTCTATTACCTATATCAACTATACATTAGTTGGGTATGAACTCAACTATACCACTGTGGAAAAACCTTGTCTTGCAATTGTCTTTAGCTCTCAAAAGCTTCACCACTACATGCTTAGTCATTTGATCAAGCTAATCTCAAAGTTTGATCCACTTAAAAGTGTCTATTATCTAGAACAACATTGAAATGTTGCATGGCTAAATGGGTTATGCTGCTAAGTGAATTTGACATTGAGTACATAGACCAAAAAATAATCAAAGGAAAAGTTATTGTTGATTAGTTGGTTGATGCCCATTTAGTGGATGCATATCTTTTATCACGGTTGAGTTTCAAGATGAAACAATGCTTACTATTTCAGAAATAGACACATCAATGCTCTGTTTTGATGGGTCTCACACAAAGAGTGGAGCTACTGCTGGAATCATTTTTGTCACTCCTCAAGGTGACTATATCCCTAAGTCATTTAGGTTAGCTTTCCAATGCACCAATAATATTTCTAAATATGAAGCTTTAATTAGTGGTCTCTGAATTATGGTTCAATGGAACATCACTCATCTCCATGTTTATGGAGACTATAATAACCCATCCTAAATTATTACTTAATTAATATTATTGAAAATGACACATGAATATATTCAAATTGAAAAGACATAACTAAGTAGCTATAGTCAATCATAGCAACACATGTCTATTTAAAATGAGTGAAAGATTCGTATATTCAATTCAAAATTCAAATTACAATATCATGTTTGACTTGGCTCATAAGGCCCCAAAGTCATTACATTGTACAAATTTACATCGAGTACATCAAGGATTACATCAAAGTTACATCATAAACTAAATATTCTTGTGTACATCTAAGGTTCCTCTTGACGCTTGCCTCCACTAGTGGATGAGAACATGGTTGAAGCACTTTACTGGGCAACCACAAAGCTTATGCTTCCCCAAAATTATTCCAAATTGAAGAATACCTGACCCTGCACATAAAGTCTAGCAAGAGAACAATCTACAAGGTGGAATTTGGTGCATGCCCATACATCATGTAATTTATATGCACAAGTTAGAAAAGGAAATACAATATCTATGCTAGGAATGGAAGAGAGTGATATCATAAATTTTATATGTACAAAATGATCTATATTGCTTGGCCAAGCATAAAAATATGTTACAACAAAAAACAATGGGTTATAGTAAAGAAAACCTATACTCTTTGAACACCATTTCAGTACCTGTCCTAGAAGGTAAATTTCTACAATATAACATTTCATAATAGACATATACCCTTTAGCAACATCTGCCCTGAGGTGCTCTAGTCTACTTAGGTATCACTGTTCTATTCAAGTGAAAGATTGTTCTTCTCACATATGTCTATGAAAAAGAAAAATAAAATTATTAATTTCCTCACTAAATAGAAATTGGATTCATGATTCAAATGGAACTGTACATTACAAATTATTTGGTCATATCATTCACATGACCCACATTTACTTTCAATATAAAGCATTATCCATTTAAAAATGAATTAAGTAAAAACAAAAGAAGGTATGTCACAAGTGTGTGTATGTATATAGATGAAGTCTATGTGCCTACTTGAATTATTGGTTTTTGCATACATTCTGAAAAAACCATTAAATCATATTGCAGTCCTTTAATATCATCCCATTGATGTTTCTTTTTTTAGAATTTCATGAAATAAGAAATCCAAAATAAGTCTATATTAAAATTTTCTCACATACTATTGCTTATTTTATATTCACACTAGCTGTGATATTCTAAAATAGCTATTTACCTATGAAGATTCACCATGTTTAATAGAATATTACTATTTTTGACTAAATAGTTATAGAACAAGTTGTTTCATGTAGAATGTTCATAGTTTACAATTAATCAATGTTGTTTCAACTCAACAGTTTAATGAAGAAGACATTTTTTAGCTACACATACACTTTTACAACATAACAATGTTGTTTACAACAAAACATTCATTGTTTACAATAATACAATTAATTTTTTTTCAACTAAACAGTTATAGTTTATGACAAAATAATGCCATTTACAACAGAACATTCACTGTATACAATATTACTATGCCATTTCCAACTAAATAGTTATAGTTTATGATAAAACAATATCATTTACAATAGAACATTCACTATTTACAATATTACAATGTTGTTTCCAACTAAACATTAATAGTTTATGACAAAAAAATTCTTTTACAACAGAACATTCACTGTTTACAATATTACAATGTTGTTTCCAGCTAAACAGTGATAGTTTATGACAAAACAATGTTGTTTACAATGGTTTATGGTTGTAGCTTCAAGTTCCATTGCCTCATTTTTGAGGCTTAATTATTCTAAACATTTACATATATAAAATTTCATGTAAGAAATAACTAAAATGAAGATGTTATCAACTTTTGAAATAAATTTAAAAGTACTAGTCGACATGCTAGCCATTAATCAACAATCGTAAAATGATCAAATCCATGAGATCAATATTAACCGGGTTTGGTTTAAAACCATCATTTATTGTTTACATATATTATACATTTGTCATTCTAAAACAATCCACAATCGTTGACTGGTTACTAAAATAACAAGGTGATCATGAGCGAAGCCATAGCACCCACCCTCAACTCGGATATAATCGCTTCCATGGATGACATGGTTGTCATTTCCTTAGAGAGATGGTTTGCTATTCTACACATGCAAGTAAGTTTAAGGAACAAATTTCATGGTTTGACCTGTAATGCCTGTCGTGCAAACCCCAGAGAACACACACAAAGCAATTTTTTTTTTTTAAATAGTTAAATTAAACATGCAATAACATTAACCATAGTCACATAACATATTACATCACATATCACATTTAGTTCTCTGGGGCACATGAGGTTACATCGCAACAACTAAACAGAAATAAAAGATTAAAGATTACAACATAACCATTTATATTATAATAACCATGAATAAGTATACATCTGATAACCATGATGCGAGAATAATAAACATCACATAATACAATCATATGAATCTCTTAACAAAGTTATAAATGATCCTAACTATTACATCATCATTATAATATTACATTACAAGCTTTTGATATAAGAATTACAATGAATTTCCCAAACATGTGGGATGATACAAATTACCCCAACATTTGAATAACAAGGGAACACTGGTACAAATCCAACTGCAAAAATGTTGAGATGACATGATGCTGACGGGGAACCCAACAGGTGCAGAGCACATTCCACCCAACCATGTGAATTATGAATAATTCACCCCCCGTGCTCAGAGGTGACAAGGAAGTTAACTCAACCATGATTGACAAACTGACTCCATGAACAACATAATACAACTCAAAGTATATAATGACATAAGCAACCACATTCACGAATCCACATAATAAGAACAAGCTAAGAAAACTCATCACAAATAAATTAAGCAATAACAATTAATCAAGTCACTAAAGAACATTCATCAATCAATTTCACAAGAATCTAAATCAACAATAAGAGTACAAATCCAGTAGAACTGATACAACATCAAAAATACATTTCCAAATAAATTTGAAACAACAATTCCGTACAAAATTCTAGAGGCAACAAGAAAAAAAGAAAACAGGTGTCAAGTGGAGAGTGTCATCGCATAGCTCTCATGGGATCCCCTGGCACTTCCTCCAATTGAGGCGCCGACACCCATCTATGGATCCCCTAGCCCTTCCTCCTACTTGAGGTGCCGACACCATAGGGTAGCTCATGCGGAGTCAATATCCTCTCATGAAGATGAGATTACAACTTTGCCGACCATGGCCTTCTCAGTGTATCATTAGTTTATGATAGCCCTAATGCATAGACGAGGATTCCAATGTTTATTATCTTGTGTGTTTTACAACCCATCCCCCTAAATTCTATTTTTAGATTATCACTTGTTTAGCAACTCTTACGTGGGTTCCCCTGAGCTCTCCCTCCTTCCAAAGCGTCGGCACCCACGAAGATCCACTCTCCCTATGACCCCTAACATAAATAAAAAATAGGCAAGGGTTGAACTAAAACATATAAAGCATAATACTCAAGCAAGAACATTTGAGGCATTAACCCTCTCGCAATAACTCATAACCAAAAGTCTTACAAAACCGTTCAACCCTTCCAAACATAAAACCAATAACTCCAATAGCATAACCAAGCTGAGAATAACATTCTAAAATAACAAGCCTCTGGAACAAGGTTTACAAACCACAACGGTTCCCACGTCAACAACCCTAACAAAGAAAACCATAACATAAAAGAAAACTCAAATTACAGTTGCAAGATTGCACCATTAACTTTCACTCCCAAACATATATTTAAATTAAAACACCCAAAACTAATCATTAAAAGGTTCAAAGTCTTAATCATAACCAATGCATTTGTCTCAATGTAATTCACAACAATGAATTAAAGCTTATTTTCTGTTTAAAAATATATGTTCAACCAAATTGAATAATAAATTAATACCTTAAAAAATAAATATAAATACCTAAACATAAGCATTATTAATCATTTTAAATAGAATACACAAATTACATTATTTTTTTAAACATAATAAAATAATATTAAATAAAATAATTATAATTATTATATTTGATAAATTAAATATTCACCACATAATAATAAATAAATAAATATATACATATATATATATATATATATATATATAAATATATATATTTATATATTTAAAAAAAAACAAAATTAAAATAAACCCACACCGACGTTTGTACTGGCTGATGGCCATACTGCCCGCAACAGTCTTAATGACTGCTACGCAGCAGTCATTGAGACTGCTACGGTAGTAAGGTGATGGGGAAGGGTACGGCTTCGGTCGTCCTTCCCCCGAACCCCAAATAATTTTTTTTATTTTATTTCATTTTATTTTTTAAAACCAAATTTTGTTTCATAAATTTTTTATAAATAACTTATATTTTAACGAAAAGAAATATATGACAATGCAGGACGACCGACCATATACTAGTTCGGCTCAAAACCCAAAGAAAATAAATAAATTTAAATCTCTTTCATTTTTTTGATAGTAATAAACAAATTAACAAATCATTATATAAACATAGATATGTATATATATATATATATATATATATATATATATATATATATATATATATATATATATATATATATATTTTTCACAAAATTGATTCCAGTAAGAGGATAGGTTCACATTCAGATGTAAGCATAGTATGATTTAAATATACACATATTTATATATATTAGAGTATGAAGTGAAAATTTTTTTGTTTCAAAAAATCAACTATAACCAAATTGGGGATTTCCATCAGATGAAATTTGTTATCAAATACTTCTTTAAAGAGTTTTCCCATAGATAAATTCTATTTATCTAATTTTCAAAAAAATATTCTTTTACAAGCAAGATTGATTCTAACACACATTTCTATTCTTTTTCTTACAGATTTAAAAACAAACAAAGAGAGAGAGGTGGAACCTGGAGTCCTACGCTCTCGAGAATCTGATGAAGCTCATTCGATCATGATGGCCTCTACGAAGAGCTCCTCGTTCCTGCTTCAAATCTCCTCTCCAAAAAACCGTGCTCAAATCTCGAACCCAAATCCTTAATCTCAAGACTCTTTTCAAATTATTTCAAAACAAAAGAATCGAAATATCCTTTTTGAAAACTTCAGAAAATTCAAAGATGCATAACATTATTTTTCAATTTCTGTCTCCATAAAATCTCTGTCTCTCCAAAAGCTCCCAAAATTCTTAATTAAATAAAAGATATTGTCCATTTCTTCCAAAAACTCTAAAAATCAAAAATAAAAGAAACTAATTCTTTAAAAGCAAGCTTTTCAGTCAGATCTGAATTCTAATTTGTTCTCACAACTTTTTAATTCTTTTATTTATTTATTTTTCTATTTTCAATACTTTTTGTTTTAATTTCCGTTTTTACAATTTTACTTGCAAAGCACTTTATCTAATTAATTTAAATAATTTATTCTAACAATTATCCTCAACAAGATAATTAATTAAAATAATAATAATACTCAATTTAATATTTTAATTATCATTTAATAAAACTCGTGAATTTTTTTAAAATCAAATAAAACATTTAAATATTTAAATAAAAATAAATCTAACATTAAAATAAATAATTATTACCAACATTTAATTAACTAATTCATAACTTATAAAATATCAACATAAATTAAATACGACAAAACACAAACATGACCCATAACTAACAAAAATTACAAGAATGCACAAAATCACTTAGACAAGATGGTCTAACATCATGGGACGAGATGACTTTGTTATCACCTCTGTTTCAACTTATACCGTTGGGTTATTCGTGCTTGCCTTGTCCTGTCGAAGCAAGTGGAATCAAGACTTATTCCTACAATCCTGCATCCAAATAAACGTCAAGTAGCACATGTATATAGATAATCAAACATCCTATCATGAGAAGGAATTGCAGTGTAGTAGGGCACTCGTGAATGAGTGATGCTACACTATCCTCTCACCTAATCTATTCTAACAATTACAATATCAATGACAAAATAACATTCTAAACAAATTGATCACATGATAATATGATTACTTATCTACTACATCACAATATAATTATGAAAATCAACTAATATAACCAACCATAATGCCATATCAAATGATCATGTCCACTAAAGGAATAACACATCATCAAACCACAAACGAACCAAATCAAAACAATAATAGTATCATCATAGTATCAATGTATCAAGTTAAAGCATAGAAACTAATAAGTCTAAACAGTATGAGGGGTATTACATGACCTTTAGCCTGAATGAACATGGTGACAAGAATTGGGTATCATAAATTTGCAAAAAGTATCAAAACCCCATATACAAAACTGGGTGATATGACCCCATTGTCACCCTCAACAATGAGGTAAAACAAATGTATTTAAGTTTCCCTACGATGTTGGATCATGGGTGATGGCATCGGCCCAAATGGGCATTCATTGGAGAAACAATAATAAGAAAATAAGATACATTTACATCTAAATCATTCTATGATGGATTCAACCTACCCCATAAAAGGGTGGCAACAATATATAATTTACATCACTCCATTCACATTCCTATCGAGTTTCCCTGATATCCTGTGAAGAGCTAAACAATTAAGAACATACATGCAACCAAAACACTAGGTTGGTTGTATCAAATATTATACGGTAATATACATAGTCAGCTCTTCAGTGTCATAGGCTCTACAAGCCAAAGAAAATTTGAGTGTATAGAAAGTAACAATAGAGCCATAGATAATACAAGTTTACTCATATATTTTTCACAAGAGTTCGATGGTCTAGCTACTTTCAATCAATAAAATTGACAGTGCAACGAATCATTTGATGCATGGAATAAAGATGGAACTATAAAATCAAATGAAAAGCAACATTTTAATGGAAAAATCATTGAATTACCTCTACAACCAAGAATCCCCTTCGGATTTTTCCCACAATGCTTCGTTCCACCCCAGTCTATTGTCAATTTCCTTTGATATCCTCTTTCAAAATAACATCTTTCTACATTTTTATTGTGCCTCTACTAAGGGGTTGTTTCAAAATGATAATGAGCATTAATTATATTGCCACCCCATTCTAAATTCAGATTCTTGTCATTTTGACGGTGGCAGACCACATCCATAATGCAATTTTCTCATATATATCAATTCAATAATAATAATTATCATTTTAAAATTATATATATATATATATATATACAAACATACTTTATACTTATATTTAGATTTGTTCACACATATATTTATATGTATTTATATATATTTACATGTATATGTATATATATATATGTATGTATGTATGTATGTATGTATATATGTATTTATGTATATATAAATGTATATATATGCATATATATATATATGTGTGTGTGTATATATATATGTATATGAATATATATATATATATACATATATGTATGGATATATACATATATATATGTATATATATATGTATATATCTATTCATATGCATATATATGTATATATATGTATATATATATCTATATATGTATATATATGTATATATCTATTCATATGTACATATATACATGTATATGTATATATATGTGTGTGTATATATATATATATATTCATGTGTGTGTTTACATGTATATCTACATATATTTGTATTCACATATAAATGTTTTCATGTGAATATCTATCATTTATTTAGAAAACAATGGTGTTTTATTTTCATTTCAACAATGATATAAAATGCATAATTATAATTCACACATTCTTTCACATACCAAGTCTCACTTTGGATTCCTCTAAATTCAAAACACAAACTCAAGATTGACTTTTTCAAATATAAGTTTCCACGTAATTTCATTTCTCAAATGCATCTTTTCAATCATCAAGTCATTTTAATCATCTTAATATAATTCTTATATCAATTTTCAAATGCAGATATCATTTCATTTTGTGGTGCATGCACCTAGATTCTATCAATCTTACCATTCAATTTGGTTAAATAATCCTACTTCAATTGTGTTCTCGTCCTTCAACCTATCACCCTACAACTACACACACTTGCACTTGCAAAATTCATCAGTAATGTTCAATTCTTGATAACATATCAAATAATTTATAGAGATCATATAGCCAACATCAATCAACTTCTTTCAATCTATTTCAAAATTTCCAAAATTTCCATTTCACATATTGAATTTCTTCAATATTTAAATTCACCATATTACAATTAATATGCAATAAAATTGGGTTATGACATCCTTCCCCTCTTGGAAGAGACAACATCCTAATTTCAATTTAATCAAATTTAAAGCATTTATGTCTATTTCAACATCTCATCAAATTAAAGCATATATGTCTATTTCAACATCTCATCAAATTGTCTCAACCATAACATCATAATATTTCAATCCAAAATTTTCAAACAAAAATATTAAAGTTTATTTCTCAAGCAATCAAATGTGGAAAGGAGTATTCTATTTCTTCTGCATCCTCCCATGTAGCATTGTCTTCTGAGTACTAGTTCCATTAGACCTTAAACTAAGCAATATCTCTACTCTACAACTTAATGTTGCATCTATCTAGGATTTTAATGGGCTCCACTAGCACCACTCTTGGATCTTGTACTTGCAAAGATTTCTAATGAAGCACATGAGCTACATTAGGATGATATGGCTTAAGTAACAAGACATGAAAAACATTATGAAGTCAAGCTAGAGCAGGTCATAGAGCTAATCTATAAGCAAATGGGTTAATCATTTCCAAGATTTCAAATGGTCCCACATATCTTGGGGCCAACTCGGAAGACTTTCCAAAAGCAATAGAGCTTTTATGAGGTTTAACTCTTAAGAAAACTTTGTTGGACCCTATCACAAACTATCTAAGGGTTTGGTTCTTGTCAGCATAACACTTCTATTGATCTTCCGCCTCCTTTATTCTACTCTTAATGACTCTTATTTTCTCTTCTATTTCATTAAGCATTTTAGGTCCTACTATGATCCTTTCCTCTAATTTATCCCAACTGATGGGGGTATAACACTTTTTCCCATAAAAAAGCTTGAAACGGTGTCATGACTAGGGATGTGTGATAAGAGTTGTTGAAAGTAAACTCTACCAAAGGAAAATATTCTTCCCACCTATACTATTGGTCCATACAATGCATTTGAAGGAGGTGTCTGACTACCTGATTCACCCTCTCTATCTACCCATTAGTCTTAGGATGATAAGTCGAGCTAAATTCAGTTTGGCTCCCAATGTAGCATTTAGGGTCATCCAAAATATTGCGATCATCCAAGTGTCTCTACTAGAAATGATAGTCTTTGGCACTCCATGCAAGTGGAAGATCTCTTGGACAAATTTCTTAGCTGGGTCAATGATCCATCCTTAAGATTTGTTGGAATGAAGTGTGCCACCTTTGTCAACTTATCAATTATGACCAAGATAACATCATGCTTGTTCTTGCTCAAAGCCAACCCCTGTAAAAAATCCATACTGATCACTTGCCATTTATACTCAGGTATTTCATGAGGATACAATAGCCTGGCTAGATGTGTATGCTCAACCTTGAATTGTTGGAAATCTAAGCATCTGGCTATGTACTACACTACATCCTTCTTGAGTTTAGGCCAAAAATACAAAGCCTTCAACTCTATGATCATCTTGGGTACTCTAGGGTATCCTAAATAAGACGCATTATGAAGCTATTCTAAAACCAACTTCCTCAGTTCTCCAAATTATAGAATATAAATGTCTCTAGTATCTCAAAATACCATCTAGTTCAATATCATACCCATCGAACCAATGATCTGAAAGATTTGCTGCTAGACAAACACCTACTTATTTTTCCTTGAAATTTAACTACTACTCCATTGAAATTTTAAATTTTCACCAAATAGATTTCATTTTTAAATAAACCTAGTAGTTTAGAAACTCCATTCAAGTTGCTACAGATTATATTCTTACATATTTTTGAAATAATATAGATAACTTATTCAAATTTTTATGTCAAGTTGCCTAACTCTAATTTTTTTGAATTTTTTGCCACTTAAGGGCCTATTTTTTCCATGATAATCCGACACATACCTGTCTATCATGTCATAAACCATGGTTGTTTTGGGTAGGCATTTCCTAAGTTTCACTTATGAATAAACTATGTGCTCAAAAAAGTGTACCAAACCAGAAACCTTTTAACTTCCATCATGTGTATATTTGAAACACATCTAGTTCTAATTAGAGAATTTATAAAGAGAAAATTGAGGATATCACTTTTAAAGTACTTAATCCTTGGTTCTATGCAAATATAAGTAAATACAACTTAAGAAAGGGTTAGAGTCAATCTTGAGCTCATATAATAGATGAGTTTCCTAGGTATTCTTTTAATTTAGATCATGTTCTAACATAAGAAAGAATCTCTCTCCTAAATGTTGGAAATCTTAAAGTCAATTGACTTATGGTTGATAGGACTAATAATCATTACCTTGCATTGTATAATAAATTCAATTTAGAAAAGTGGTCAAAACCAAATTTTACCTTGAATTAAAATGTGACACTATAGATTTACCTAGGTTTGTTTGCAAGTAGCAATTATCTAGCAAATTTAAAGAAGACTATAACAACTACCAAATCCTTTTGTTTTATTGTTAAGAACCAAAATAGAAAGTGAAAGAACAAGAGTGCTAATAACCATGCCAAAGATAAAAATATGTTGGAGGATATGACTTATACATGATTATGGAGGATCAATTGATGTGGTTTTTAAATGATTCCTTTCTTGTAATAAAACATAAGACCTTCGGGAAGAGACTGTAAGAAATTGAATTGAGATTTAAAATATTAAAGTTAAAGATGATGTTTTTGATAAAGGGTAAAACAAGTTTTATAGGGACCCAAAACCACAAAGTTAACAACAAAAAAGATAGGAAATAAAAGTCCAACTAAAGCAACCAACTACACCAAAGGTAAAGAAAAGAGCCAGCAGCAACCAACTGCAATAGACCATTAAGGTCAAGCAAAAGAAACCAGCAGAGCAGACACCAAACAACTAGCCACGACTACCCCAGAGTCTTAAGGATAGAATTTGTCTCCACCTCCAAGTTTTGCATGTCCTGAACCCCCTTCTTAAAAGTTTGAAACATGTTTGGAGTAGGGGGAGCCTTCCACTTCAGGTTGGCCCTAGTTCTCCTAGAAATGCCAGCATCCACCTCCTGGCTTTTATCATTGGTTTCCTCTAGGTCAACCACCAGTGACCCTTGTTGGGTTTTGTCTAACTTCTCAGTCATAGCATTAATTATAATGGCATTATGTCTGGCAATTCTATTGTTTTTCTCTGCAATAATTTTGATAGTATTTTTAATTTTCCCAATCTCTATATGAACATTTCTATTCTTTTCAGTGTGGTACAGAGTATCTTTGTCGAGCTTGTAATCTCTTTGTTCCGTCTCCTTTTCCATTGTTGCAACCTTGGCTCCCAGCTCCTCCAGTTTACTTTGAAGGGCCCGATTCTTAATCTTTAGCTCATTGATTTCATTAAAAGTCCATTTCAAAAGTTTGAAATGGGTATTAGCATTATTTCTGGCTAAAATCAACACGTCCTTGGCAGGGTCCCTACCAGTTTTGAGACAAGTGTTATTAGGCTTTGGAGTAATAGGGGGCTAGCTCTAGAAATTCTATCCAACGACAGGTCAACACTAGGCGTGAAAATGTTGGCACCAGACGCCTCAGAATCAGGGGAATCTTCAGAGTAGGAAACGAGGTTTTTGACTTAGGGATTCTTATCATCAAGACTAGTCTTAAGGGATGGGCTACCCGGCTCAAACATAGAATGAGCATTGGAAGAGAAAGGGTTAGGGTTTTTCTTGCTAGAAAGGATAGTAGGCGGGCTAAGAATAGTTTTAGTTGGACTAACATTGGGAAAAAACTCTGAACAACTGGGTTCAGTGTCATCATCCTCAAAATTAGTGGGGGCATCCAGGTTAGCAGGGATACGAAAGTTTTGGTAATGCTCAACAATTAATCTGATAATTCCAGTATGCACAATGGGGAATCTTCTAGGGTTTTTCTTATGATCATCTAAAAATTTTCTTAGAGAACAGAAAATATAGTAGGGGAAAGAAACCCTAACCTTGTAGTGAAAGTGGTTGAGCAAGGAAAAATGATAACCATAAACCCTGGTGAAACGACCATCCACAGTTGTGTACTCCATAATCACACGAAGGACCTTTCTCCAGAGGGCTTTTATGGAGTCAGCTTCAAAGTAGTTGTTAGCCACTTTCACTAAATTTTGTCTTTCTTTTTCTTTTTTTTGGAATCTGATAACAACATCATCAAAGAAGACCCTATCCTTGAAAAAATTCTTACCTTTAGTCGACAAACCTATCACCTTAGCTATCAGATTTTCATTGAGCTCAACTTTCCTATCGAATAGGGTAAGATCCCCATTATTCCATTTTTTCTCAAAAAGATCTATTACCTCCTAATTGGAACCATGGAGCTTCTCTAGTAAAGGAAGTAACCCACCACTTTTAACTTTATTCCAAGCCTTAACATTTTTTGTGTGCATCTCATAGCTATCTAGCTCAACTCTTTTCCTATCACCACCCATATTGGCAAACACAGTGGGGCAGGCCAAGACAAAATCTTTACTACAACTGGTCTCATCAAATCTTAGAACCCACAAAGCGTGCAGAGCTTCCTTGCAGACTAAGATACTGAGCTCGGTCCCATACAATCTAATGATTGTGATATAATAACTCCAACCTATCCTCATTAAAAGGGTAACCCACCTCTTGTCCATGTGATTTATCATAATTTAATAAAGCACTGACATTAACACTTAGATCACTAATATTTAGCTAGGTGCTCAAATCATTACCTCTAACCCCTTCATTAGCAAAAACATCCACAACAACATTGGCTTCTCTATAAGCATGTGAAATTTTAATATTTTCAAACTTAGCAAGAATCAAAATGGCGTCTTCAATCCATGATTTTATTGTCCACGAGGTGGGAGCCTTGCCATGGAGGTAGTCGATAATATTTTTGGAGTCACCTTCCAGCCAAATATTTTTAAAGTTAAGACTATAGGCTAACTTTATTATGTGAAAAGCTCTAGCAACCTCAGCAAAATGATTGGATTGGGAACCGAGAGGAGTGGCCAAGGCACCAAAGAAATTACCAAATGAATCTCTTAAGAATCTACCACAACCCACCGCCTTTGGATTACCTTTAGCCACTCCATCAAAGTTAGCTTTGACCCAACCATTAGGCGGAAAAGACTAGCGAACACCCTCTCTATCCTTCTTGGCTTTCTTAGGGGTGCAAGGAAAGTCAAGGCTAATATTCCTTTCCTTAGCAACTATAAGGTCATAGGATGAGTGATCCGCTTTTTTAGAAACACTAACCTTCTGGGAAATGATGTTGACATTTTCTTTCAGGAATCTAAGGATTTTATCAAAAACAATATCCACCAGAGCTTCTTTATCTCTATAAATTCTATTTTTTTGTTCTTTCCATAAACTCCAAGCAGCTTGAAGGAAAAAAAATCCCATAAAAGCATGAGAATAGAATTGTGAGGTGGGGCTTTCCATTGAAGGAAAAAGTCTTCAATAAAAGAGGGAAAAACCCACGAAAGATGCCAAAAACTAATGATTTTTTCCCAAATAAAGGTAGAAAAAGGGTAATGAAGGAACAAATGATGCACAGACTCGACCTCCATCTTACAAATAAAGTATCTGTTAGGTATTTGAAAGCTGAGTTTGCAAAGGTTGTCAATCATGAGCACCTTATTTTGACGAAGGATCCAAAAGAAAATGTTGATTTTAGGGACCAGATGTTTGAACCAGGTCTTCAACCAGAAGGGAGGAGAGTTTTGGGAGGAGGTAATTATGGCAAAGGCATATGATATAGAATATTTTCTCGAAGGATGATCAATCTAAACAAAATGATCTTCCAACTAACCAGACCTTAGTCTAACTGCCAACAAAGAATATTGAATAGGAGCTAGATCCTGACTAATGCCACACAGATCCACCCTTTTACCATTCACTCTGTAGTCTTTCACAAAAGAACTGAAATGGGCCTCGCAAGCCTCAACCTCCATTGAAGGAATTAATTTTTATAAGGGGCTTCTTGAAGATCCATCTATCCTCCTAGAATTTAGTTTGGTTTCTACTTCTAACTTGCCAACCAGTTCCAGAGTCCACTATTTTTTTCGATTGAGTAAATTATTCCAGAAATTAGAGCCTCTAGGAAGAAGATGGGAATCCTTTAGAATAATGAAAGAGAAATTGTTTTCTAAATATTTGCTAGCTAGGATTTCAGTCCATTCTCTTGAAGATGAAAAAATTCTCCATATTTGTTTTGCTAGAAGGATTTTTTTAACCGTTATGATTCTTCTAAGACCTAATCCTCTAGCTTTTTTTGGTCTACAAACTAGATCCCATGCAATTAAAGGTAGTATTTTATTTTCTTCAACACCTGACCATAGAAATCTTTTTTTGAATTTTTTCAATTGCATCTGCAAATTTGGCAGGAATCTTGAAGAGGCTTAGAGCATAGATAGGAAAATTCTGAAGCGGGGCTTTGAGAAGTTGAGGTTTTCTCGCTTGACTTAGCAAAGCTCCTTTCTACCCAGTAAGCTTCTCGCTAAACCTCTCAACCAATGAAATACAAAAGGATTCAGGAGTTTTAAGACTTAAAGGTAGCCCTAGATAGGTGGCAGGCAAGGAGTCCACCCTGTAGCCAAGGATTCTAGCAATTTTAGTCTGTCTATGAACTGGCGTATTAAAGAAGAACATAAAACTTTTTATTATTATTGATCAGTTGTCTTGATGCTCTTCCATATTTATCGAGAATTTTTTTGAAATTTTTACCTTCTAAAACTGTTGCTTTACCCATGAGCATAGTATCATCAACAAATTGTTGATGGGAGAAAACCAAAATACTAGAAGAAGGGTTGAGACCAAGAAGAGATCTATTGTCAATCAGCTTTTTTACATTTCTACCAATACTTTCAACCATGATTGTGAATAGAATAGGGGAGATTGGATCACCATGTCTTAGGCCTCTAGAGCTTTGGAAAAATGAAGAAAGGGATCCATTAACCATCACTAAAATAGAGGCAATAGACACAAGTTGTTCCACCATTTGTAGAACCCTATTGTAGAATCCAAAAAGCCTTTAAAATTTTAAATAAGAAAATCCAGTCAACTCTGTCATAGGCTTTTGATATATTAAGCTTTAGCAAAAAACCTTCCATCTTAGATTCCACCAACGAATGGATATTCTCATGCATAGTAACAATAGAGTCAAGGATTTGTCTGCCAGGAACGAAGCCATTCTGTTGAGGCGAAATCAAAGAGGGTAAAAGAATTAAAAGTATTATAGTAAAAACCTTGGAAATGATTTTGTAGATCGAATTACAAAGGCTTATGGGTTTGAACTCCCCAAAAAATTTCACTCCAGGATTCTTGGGAATAGGAACCAAGAAGGTGGCATTCAATTCTTTTAGGAGGCTTCTAGAACCAAAATATTCTTTGATGGTGTTCACCACATTATCTGCAACAATCTCCTAGAACAATTGGAAGAAAAAAAAAGAGAAGCCATCCGAACCTGGGGCTTTACTCCCATCAAAGGAGAAAACAACCTGCTTGACTTCCTCATTAGTAGGGATAGAAGACAACATAGATTTATTTTCCTGATTGATAACTTTTGGTATAGCCTCAACTAACTGATCCTAATAATTTTTATTTACTTCATCACTCTCAGAAAGAAGATTTTTGAAGAAAGGACCAACAAGCTTCCTAATATCCTCCTCCTTGTATCTGATACCATTCATTTCAATTTGAGATCTTATTTTGATTGCTCTATGTTTTGAAGCTAAAAGATGAAAGTACCTGATATTTTTATCACCTGCAAATAACCATAGAGCTCTAGATCTTTGCCTCTGAAATTCCTCCTCCTTTCCAATGATGTCATGCATCTTGATGAGTAGCTCATTCTCTCTTTCCTTTGTATCATTCATATATCCCTCATTCTATATTTTATATTGAATCTCCCCCAGATCAGTCTGAAGGTCAAATTTGATCCTAAAGATGTTCCCAAAGGACTCCTTTTTCCATTTTTTCAAATTACATTTCACTTCCCTTATTTTTTTAGCAATTCTAAACATAGCAGTGCTAGAAACACTTAAATTCCACCATTTCCTAATTTCCTCTTTAAGAGCAGGATGAGAGAGCCACATTTTTTCAAATCTGAAAGGGATATTTTTCTTCTTTTTTATAGGATCTGTAACAAAGCTAATAGGGAAATGATCTGAACCAATCCTAAAGAGAGCTTTAAGAGAGAAGTAATAATTAAAAAACCAATGATTGGAGACCAAATATCTATCAAGTCTGACCTATATTAGATCTGTCCCCTTTCTACGGTTTGACCAGGTATAGGAGGCTCCAAGTGAATCTAGATTAATCAGCCCCTGGTTGTCAATAAAATTCTAAAGATCCTCTTTGATCTCTGCATTGATCTAAGAGCCTCCAAACTTTTCTTCATTCATTAAGGGTGTATTGAAATCACCCATAACAACCCAAGAGTCTATATAAAAAATCCTCCTTAAGGCAGTCAGTTCCAACCAAAAGGATTTTCTAGTTCCTTTTCCATTGGGGGCATAGATGTTCAACTAGATCCAGCTCAAGTTGTTCCTAATATGTGTGAATTTGGTGACTATATTATTTGTACCTTCTAAAATCGGATCCCCTTTGATTATGAGACTATTCCAAAAGGTAGCTATACTTGCAAAAGTGCCATTAGAGTTGTTGCCATGAATGCTACAGTGCTGGAAAAGTTTCACCTTTTCTACTTTTTCTTTTGACATTTTAGTCTCCTGAATGAGGAGAATATCGGGCTTGTGATCTCTAACAAAATTGCGTAGAACATCCTGCTTGTGGGGGTTATTGAGTCCCCTAATATTCCCAAGACATAATCTTCATGAATCACTAGGAGACTTGAGGTATTCCGGGATGGTTTTTTGAGATCCATCCGCTATATCCTGAAAAATTGTTATGCTCTCTTGTCCATTTAATAGATTTTTTCCCTCAAGAGTTCTTAATTGCTCCACAGTCTACCTTTGCTTTAGATCTGGTGAAAATACCACTTGGAGTCTTCCTTAGCTTGGTTTTTTCTTTCTTTTGCTTTGATAAGTTATCTTCTTTATTAGTCTCTTCTTGGCTATCCATCTCTTTACTAGATTCCCATTCCTTATCATTTTGGATCCTTTTGTTACTAGGGTAATGTTTCCATAATACCATTCCCATGAAGAGTCATGAGGTTATTGGAAAGATCAGTAAAATGGTCTAAGTTTTCGAAGGTGTCCTTAACCACATCAAGAGAATTAATGATAGATGTTGATATTCCTACTTGTCTTGCATATTTCTATGAACTAAAGAACTTTCTAGAGCATAAAATGATAGATGTTATCTAGGAATTAATGATGTAGGCAAGTAAATTTGGTGTCCTTAAAGGATGCCCAATTTTCTTTAGAATTGATTAATCAATTGTTTTATTTCAAATTGAGTAGTGAATTACGTGTTTTTTGTTTTTACGGGGAATTAATTAATTATAAAATTAAAGAATATTGATAAGAAAAAATTGAAATATACATGTAAAAACTTTCAACTAATGTTGTGTTACTATTCCTTTGGCTAATACTCAGTTAGGAAAAACATATGAATGTGAATACAATAAAGGAAACTTAAAGAAATTTAAAAATTCTAGGAATTTTTTCCATTTGTTTGTTCTTGTACTTGATTAAATTTAGAAGGAACATGATTATGAAAATGGTGATTTATAACATGTGATTAGATGATTCGACTCTAGATATAAAAATATAAGATTTATGAATGTATGTAAATATTAATGAGTTGTAAGAGTTAATATTCCATAATTTATAATGTGCCTTATGCATTGAGTGTGCTTTATATTCTTATATTGTATCATTTTAGAAGAAATGGTTGAGAATATTTCTTAATAAGTAGAAGAGTTTCTTAGCGTATTGTGAAAAATTATAGTGGAATTACCTAATATAGATACATTACTGAACATAACAAACCTAATTAAATGAAAGAGGAAGAAAAAAATATATGACTGAACATAGGAATCTCAATTTGATCATATGTGTAATGTTGAGCGTAAAATTATTAAGATAAAAAGTGTGATGTACCATGTGTTACTAATTATAAGAAGATGGAGTAATACCTAGGCTACAATTGTGTATTATCTAGTAATTTATTGTACTTGTGGAAGTGAGTAGATATTAATATAAATTGAGAAGCAAAGTGAACACTTTTTAAATAAATTGAAGTGTGTGTGAGTGCATTGGCATTTGTGCTATAGTGTGGTGAACTTCATAAAGTGTATTTTTTTGTGGCATATGAAATTGAACTGGCAAATGTGTTGTTCCCCAAGTATGAGATACAAAGTAACTAATTTGGGATAAGGTTGGGTGGACGTAAAACACAATCCCCTATATGTACCCTTTGTCATGATCTTTTTATGTAAGATAGCTAATTGTGAAATAATGTAAACATGTTATGTGTAAATGTTTTTCTACTAAAATAAACGTGATTTATTTCCTTGTATAAGTCTTGTTCCTATGTTAAATGTGTACCCCTAGTGCATGGTTCACCTACACAATTGAGAGCATGCTAGTGTAAATAGGTGTTGAGAGAGAAGTGGACCTTGAATGGGAGTTGTATGGTTCCCCTTGGATGTTTTCCCTAGCCTACTCACCCACACATTTGTACCACACTCCTTGGTTCATAGTGTGAACCTATTCCTTGACATTTATAACCCATGGGTAGAAGATGGAATTCTATAGACCATAGTGATGAGGATCCCGACACCACTTGTGAATACATATATTGGATACTTTAGATATATGGGTTAATGAGCACCATGATATTTCATACATATATGTGGTTAGAGACCACAATGAAACAACATGCTATTATATTTTGTGGTTTAAGACCACCATACCACTCCTCCCCTCAAGTGGCTTAGAAAATCCACACAATGGATGTAATGCACAACCTTTTTTTAAGTGGGATTTATTTCTATTTATATTTTACACTAACAATGTTAAAATTTTATTTATTTTTCTGGGATAGTTAGCCATTTGAAATTTTGCAATGGTCTCTTTCACCTCGGATACTTTTTTAGTTTTTTTTTTAATTAAATTGTTGCATTGACACTTCTTTTGATTCTAGTTTTATTTTACATTTCCTTTTTATGATCTACTTTTATTTGACTTTTGGGGGTTGAAATCCTGCATTGGTGAATTTTATTTGAGGCATTTTGCATGTCCGTAATTATAAATATACGTGTTGTAATGTGACATTTGTAAACATGGAGGGATCCTTTACAGGATGTATAGGGAAGTAGATGTGATGGGGAAGTTTTTTGTGAGGATTGGGGTTGAAAATGGGATTGGTATGGGACAGTTGTAATCTATTCCCCCTAATTTTACTGTGAGTTAATTTTGGAGTATATATCTTTCATAAGATAGCCCCCTTACAAAAATGAAAGTTAGGTATAAGGAAATATATATAGGGGTCCTTAGAGGAGGGGTGGCCAAGATCATATTTCCTTATGGTTATGTTATCTATGCATTTACACCCTCGTAAACCCCATTATGTGAGCCTTGTATTATAAATGGCATACAAATATTATGATTGATGTTTAAATTTAAAAATAAATGTGATGTGGTATACATGTGAACTATGTGAGAAGGATAGTAACAAATAATATGGAGCTAATATTCCTTGAGACATGATTTGACATTGAAACAAAAAAAAAAAATTCTAACATCATGAGTGATGTTTATTGTGCAACAGGATCATTTATGTGTATCCAAGGATGTGAATGTGTTTTATACTATATTTTTGTGTAATTCTATTGAAGTTAGTTGTATGTTAATAATTAATAACTACATGGATGGTTGCTAACCTTTGTTATATTGAGAGTATTCTGGATAAATGCTCTATTTTGAGGAGTTTTGTTTTATGTATTTAGATGTTTAATTCATGGAAGGGATGTCTATAATATGTGCTTATGGTTTAATTTTTTATTTCCTTCATCAAGTAGGAAAAATGATTAGTATATTAATCAAAGTTGTATGTGTTGAGCTATAATGAGGTTAAGTTTCAAATCCTTAACAAATTCCAGGAGGAAATCCAATCTAAGGGGAGGATTTGAGGCTAAACCCTATATGTAACTTTTGTGACTTTTTAATAAATTCAATTATGTTAAGTTAGTGAATTATTTGATCCCTTGAACAATATTTTTAAATGTGATATATTGATATAGTGTTGGAAATATTGAAAAATAAAATGAGTAAATCTCTACTTTTATTGTTTTAGAACATTATGTTAAAATGAGTGTGTAATTGAGAAAGTTATATATATTCAGGTTTGGAAGGTATAATAAACTATCAATGATTGGACCTAATTATGTGCTTAATGTCTAAATGTTCTAGGACCTAGTTTAAATGATTGTTATAATAAATGTGCCTTATTAGGAATATAGGCAAGCTCATGAGATTTAGATTATGCACAAGCATCATGAGAAGAGAAAATTTAAATTGTTACGAACAAAGGAATTTAATGTGTACCTATTTTTTATGAAAATGATTTTCTAATGTGTTTTATGTTGCTTGGAAAAATATTATGACTGGGAATGAACTAGGAATTTGAAAGATTGCCAAAATTTTAAAAGGATTATTGGTCAAACATCATCAATAAAAAACTATGAAAATTGTAATTGATGACAATATACCTAAGGTGACTTAAAAATGTGAGTTATATATGCCTTGGTTATAAAGTCACATAATGATATTTAGTAATAAATTATTGTGCAAGGATCCATTAAATAGTATAGTTAAATAATTAATTTAAGGTTAGGATTTAGCTACTATTAAAAATAGATTGGAATTCCAATCCTACATTGAGGAAAGTAAAATGTATACATATAGATATATTTATATATCCACTTTGGAATTGAATGTTATCAAAATTGTATATAGGTGATTACCATGATTCTTTGAACAATTAGGCATTGAAGAAAATTGCATATGAGATAAGTGATAATAGGAAGAAGGGAGAACTATTCAAACCCTTGGGTCCTGGCAAGAAGTCGAGTCAATTTTTTGGCTAAAAAGTGCAAGTGTTTTCCCTGATTTTCAAAATTTGTCACATTTGTCAAATTTTATGCCTTAATGTCAAATTTTATGCCTTAAAGTCAAATGTGTTTTATGTTGCTGTGAAAAAGATAAGGTCAATTTTTTAAAAATCGGCTCCTATTTCATTAAAAAAGAAAAAAACCTTTATGAAATAAAATGAGATCCCATTTCATAAAGTTATAAAAAAATATTTTTTATAAACTAGTCGTTAAAAAATGGGATCTTTTTTTTTAATGGCTCGATTTAAATGGGATTCCATTTTTTACCATTTCATAAAGTTATAAAAAATATTTTTTATAAATGGGTCGTTAAAGCATGGGATCCCATTTTTTAATAGCTTGTTTTAAATGGGATCCTATTTTTTAATGACCCATTTTAAAATGGTAAAAAATAGGATCACATTTTAGGCTTGGAGCCCTGAAGCGAAACATAATCTAATTTATTAAAAAATGAGATCTCATTTTGTTGAATCCAATTTGAAGTTTTTTCTAAGGAAGAAACTTCCACGTTTCATGGACTCATCTTCTTATATTTAGCCCCTTGTTAATATGTGGGTTAATAGTAAGAGTCTAGTGAATCTTGTGTTGTTTTTAAAAAATTGTTTGTGATAGTTGTGTTAAATCCACATTAAAATGTGGGCATGACAAAAATACCATAGTAGGGACTTGACTGAGGAAAATCCTCAAAGAGCCCCAAACATTTTTCCTTTTCCTTTTCCTTTGTGTTTGTAGATATTTTTAAAGTACTCAACCATACAAAGTT
This sequence comes from Sequoia sempervirens, assembly GCA_007258455.2. Taxonomy (NCBI): domain Eukaryota; kingdom Viridiplantae; phylum Streptophyta; class Pinopsida; order Cupressales; family Cupressaceae; genus Sequoia; species Sequoia sempervirens. The sequence continues at coordinate 538,773,709 of VDFB02105785.1, read as the reverse complement.
TTCCAAGTTCTTGTTTGTAAATTTATTTTTATTGTTCATTTAAATCATGCAAATCTTATTATTTGAATAATTTCTTTGCATTTTCATTGTATAGTTTATGATGATGTATTTTTGTTTCAAGTTTTGTAGGTTATAACTTATGTAAACCAAAAATTTAGGTTTTTATAATTTTTGATTTCTTTATGAAATCTATTTGCATGGAAAATAGTAGAATGCAAGGACATCCATGCGCTACACTAGTGTCAAGTAACCAATGAATTCGTCCTTTCAACCCTAGGTTCCCTATTTTTGTATCTTCATTTTTATTAGTAAAAGGTCAATTTTATATTTTGGTTAATAGATTTACTTACTAATCCATCCTCTTCAAGTATTTGAGTTATTTATTTTTGCTTCTCTTTTCTAAATCAAACTCTTAGAAAATGATAATCAAACCATCTTTAAATTAGATTAAAGCTACTAGTTTATTTTAATGTAAAGTGTGAGGCTCATATTTAAGGAATATTTCCTTCGTAGAAGTTAACTTTTTCACCCTTTACAACATCTAGTGGACCTTCATTCAAAGTTACATTTGAGTGAAGGTCCTTTGGTAAAAAATAAAAGAAAATATATCTATGCAAAATGAAGATGTTATATCAACAATATGAAAATATTGAAAAATACCATCAAACAAAGGTCATCTTCAAATGAAGGCACCTCCATTCAAAGAAAAATGTTTGAAAAAAGTTGTTTTCCAAATTTCTTCTCATATCCCATTTAAAATTTTAATGTCCCACATGAGTGATACAATATTGTGGGTTCAACCATGCAAGGAATATTTGTACAATATTCAATTCAATGCAACCAAGGGGGGAATTTTTTTTTTTAATTTTTAGAAACTTGTCCAAAATTGATAAACTTTATGTTAACTTATATTTTTTCAGTCCTTATAGGCATAATGGAACACCAGATTTGACCCAAACTACTCTAAAAAAAGTGACATGTAGATTATCACAAGCATCACCCAAAATAAAAACTTCTATAGACCCACCCTCCAATATCTAATTTAGATGCAACAAAAGGTAAAACAAATTTTCTCAAGTTCTCTAGATTTAGTGGAAAGCTTTGATCTACTTCACAAATCACCAAAAATATCCTACAAAATGAAGCATCAAATGGGCCCCCTCCAAAATTTACTTCTCAACCTTTTTTATTCTCAAAGATCATCCTAAAATATAAGACACAAGGATACTAAATTTAAAGAAACAAGAAAAATGAAATCTTAGGTATTCCAAAATTGGACTAACTCTATATTATCTTCTACTTTGATACCATATTTAGGATAAGTTATGGAATAAGATCAATATACCCAAGAACTAATAAAAAAGACAATAAGATCAACACAATGGAATAATAACTATCTATAAAATGGATGGAATAGGAATACAAGAGAGAGTATAGAGTGCTCATATAAGAGAAAGAGGTTGGTAGACATAACATACACTAGTAAGAAAATAAAATATACAACCAATGGGGATAAAGGAGATCAAGTAAAATGTTTACATACATCTCCATCAAAGTAGGAAATTACAAAGGACCTAAGTAAATTTAAATAACTATGTGTAAATAGGACCTAAAATGGAAATCAATTAGGGAATAACCCCATTCATGCCTATAAAATATTATAGTCTTGAGACAATTCAAAGACTAATGCACCATTCTAGTTCATTTTTTAAGATAGTGAAGAGACTTGATGCATGATATTTTTGTAAAAAGAAAGATTCCATTACAAACAATAGGGAGTACCAAATATTTTTTCCTTTGAAAGAAATTCATGTTAAATACCATCCATAAACCACTTGAGAAATCATTTGAAATTATCTTTCATCTTCCAAATCATCTAGGTAAACAAGTGCCTTCAATCCTTAGAAAATAGATGTTATAAGAAGAGATTTAAAAGCTAAACCATTTAAAAAATAATTAAAACATAAGGAAATCTAATGAAAATATAATTTGAGAATAATTTTACAATCCTTAAAGACATAAAATTTACACACTATATACAATTAGACTGAAATTTATAATCTTCTTACAAATATCACAAAACCTTCCATTAACTAAATTAAGATGATAAATATCACATGCAAAAATACCAAGTTTTGTAGACTTAGAATTAGTCTAGTGTAAATCAAGCAATATTTTTAATAAATTCTCCAAAGTGACTATTGATTAATATCCAAGGTGACCAAAAATTTATGGTTATTAAAAACTTATGCATAAGAGAAAAAAATAACAATCTAGACAAAATAAACATTGAACACAACCATTTATATAACAATTGTTTCTAGAAAACACAAGGGTAACTATCAAAGGAAGAATGGATTCATAATTTTTTAACATGTGAACAAATCCATTTCTAAGAATAGTTATCAGTACATGATGTGGGAAAAAGGAATCATATTTTTCTTTAGTATTGCATCGTGTTTGAATAGATATTTGAAATATTATCCTTACAAAATATGCTTATATAGGAGAAATTCTCATTGAAAGAGTTCCTAACCTCATCCAAAATAAGGAAGTATTCATCTATAATTGATTACTAACCACTTCAATGGGTTTTTCCTTTCATTTTGATTAGCCATATCCATTTAATAAGACATTTCCCAAATATATGTGCTAAGAGATATATAAGCACCTCTATCATTAACATATATAAAGGAGCAAGAGGGATGTCTTGGTGAATCCAATATAAAATAATAAAAAATCATTTATATAGGTCTCCATTGATATATAAATAAGAAACCTATGAAAAAGAATTTAAATAGATATCATTAAAAGAACTTATCAAACTATATACATTTGAGCATGAAAAACAACCACTATATGCTATTATATGCCCTCTCAATGTATAATTTCATAGATAATTTTATTTATCAATATATTTATCTCACTACATGCCTTCAAAGATTTTAATAAATAATTAATAATCAATATATATTAATAAAATGTTTTTATTTTTGTTAGTTGGCAATTAGCCTATGTTGTCAGATAGATTTTGAGTCTTTGTAAGTCCTTGGTTTCTGTCTCCTTTTGTCACATCCCTAGAGAATGGAACAGAGTGGCTGATTGTCTAGCAAAGTGGGCCTCTGAGAAGGTGGACGGCTGGGATATTAGTGGAAGGGAGGAGTTACCTCCTGATTATCATGAGATCTTAGAGAGGTTATTAGTGGATGATAGGAATATGTAATGGAGTGGTTGGTTTTTCTGGTGGTGGTCTTGGTTTGGTGGGCCTCTGGCCTTTGCTTTGTACTTTGCATTTGATTGAATAAAATTTTTACCCCTTCTTTTTTTTAAAAAAAAAATGTTTTTATTTTAGTATGAGAATTGTGGGGAATTAAAAAATGCACATAAGAAGAAAAGTTATTAGACATTAAGATAAGCAATGAATCACTCTAAGCATTCTTCTTTAGAAATAATTTTAATATTACTTTAATTTAAATTATTTCCTAAAGTGTGACACATAATAACTTCCCTAAAGATTTGTGGTAAATTTTGGCTAGTAATCAAGAACGTATCTTTATACAACTCGAATCTATATCTTTCTTAATATTTTGTATAGGCCATATCCATGAGTGCTTCATTAAACTAGTCCAAAGATAGAGGTATGTCATACAACTTTTAGTTTAATGGATTATTTTATAGTGCACAAAATTTATACATTTTCATAGGGCTTGAGAATATTTTCACAAATTTTTCTTAGACATAGACTATTAGATTATGGTGATCTAGAAATGCTAAAGGATTTTCAAGAAGACATCTAAAAGTAGAAATGGAATTTCCTAGTATGACCAATTTTATCTATATAATGTTTTATTTTTATAAATTTTAAAATTACTTAGAAGAATGGTCATCAATCTTAAGTCAATGCAAGAGAGATTAGATTTGAACCCTTTCAAAGATTCATATTTATTATCTTAATGATCTTTGTTTTGACAAAGGTAACACTTGATTTCTTTTGATTAAGGTAAATAGGAAATTTAAAAGGGCCTTGAACCTTGTACAAAAAGGATGATAAAACAACAAAGATAATAAAAAATACAAAGGGAAACCATGAAAAACTAGCAACAAAACAACATCACAACTAAAAATAGAAACAAAACAAAAATACAATACTTAATAAACAACCAATCCAAAGTCAAGGTAATTTGAAGTCAAATTATTCCATTTTTATCCCTACTTAACCTCAATCATTTTATTCTTACTACGAAATTATTTGTATACTATTATCATTTTTTTGGAAGAGCCAAGTAGATCCATAGGGCCACAAGCAGACCTATATCCAAACCTTAAAGCCCCTTTTTAATAAAAAGGTCTCCCTCATGTAATACAATTTATCAAAATTTTCCCTCCACTTCCTTCCTTCTATACCTCCATAATGGTGGTGTTGTAATCCTCATCAACAACTAGTTCTTGTTCCTTTTTCCTCCAAATGGAATTGTATTTCTTGTTTCTTAGGAAAATAACAACATGGCCCACTTTGAAGCAACAATGGAAAATAACTAAAGAGTTCAAATTTAATTTGCTACACACAATCACCCAAGTTGGATAATAAGGTAATCTATAAAGGTAAGAATTTCTTGAATTTCATGAAAAAATCCACTGAAATATACTATCTAATAGCATTAGAAATTCCCGTGAAAGTGTCTTCACCCCAATGTTCCAATGGACTCCTTGGATATCTAACTCAAACTGAAACCTAATGATTCTATGGTAACACTTGATTGTTGTTGCATACTAAAACTCCTATATTGAACAAAAAAGATGATATTTTAGATCAACCTTTATAAAGAATCAAAATTTCCCTTTTATGGATCTTTGTCACTTAATTTAGAACTAAAGTGTTGTGTAAAATAGTTCACTTGATAAATGACCTCATTCTACCATTGAAAGAAACTATAGACATAAAGAGGATAAAGAACAAGATTTCATAGATGGATGATGATCTTCATGGTATAATTATGTTTTTTATTAGATAAATAGTTTTGATTGGAACTATGAACTAAGAAGAGAGTTTTGAAAGGAACCCAAAACCTTGTACTTCAAGAAATACAATGACAACATGAAACCATAAGCAACAAAGAAATGGACCTTGAAACTAGAAGGCCCTCGAGAAATGAATAAAAAACTACAACAAAGAGACAACCATAACAATAACCAAGGAGGTTTGAATCCTAACCTCACCAAAGAGATCTAAAGTGGAGTTAAATATTGAATCATTTGGATCATCCTACCTTTTCTTAAGGAGATCTAGGATCAATGAAAGGATACATAGTAAAATCATCTAGTTTTCTCTTATCTTTAAAGGTGGAACCTCTCACATCCTTGATGGGACCCAAAGTTGCAATTTCCAACTCCTTTCCTTTATTCCTCAAAGAAGAGCACTCTTTACAAACATTTTGAAACTATTTCCCATGATTAGGAGAAGGAATGGTATTTTTTTGTCTAAATATGATGTTTCGCTTTGACATCTTAGGAAGAATGGGAGAAGTGCCTAGATTTATGGAAATGAAGGAAAATATACAAGGAGGACTTGTAATGAATTATTTTCTCCCAAACAATGAGTTTCGATCACAATTTTATGGTGTTTGACAACACCTTATAATATCAACACCCACACAAAATCTAGCAAAAACCAAATGTTTTGGTAGATTTCATAACATTGTTAATAGATAAAAATTGACCAAGAGAATTAGTTATACCTTGTATTATCTCTTCATCTTGGTATTCTAATGAAATCCTTGAGAGCCTAACCCAAATAAAGACCCTATTAAAATTTTCCTTGGAAACATCAAAGCCAATAGACCCTATCAATGGTATCGTTGTGTTTTAAAAATAGTGTTGGTGAAATATTTAGTGTGAGAAACTCATCATTCTAGATTAGATGGAGGATGATCCCAAATTGAGGGGAAATAATTTCCTTTGGGTAGACTTTATGACCTGGCCACTAAAAAGTTAAGACTAAATGAGTGTTTAATCTATAATCACAACACAATCTAGTATTTCAAGAACATAATTTTTACCATAATGAACATTAGATCACACAAACCATGAGATTTAAGAAATTAAACTATCAATAAAAGTTTGCACATGATGAACCACAAGAAATGAAGTCTCACATTTGACATTAGACCAATAAATTTTAATTTTAATAAACTCTTTCAAACCTTTTGAAAGTTTAAACTCGATGTGTAAACATATTTATTAAAGTAGTTTGGATCAAATTTGTTAGTTCATGAGAGGTAAAAAACCTTTTAAAATTTAACCCAAAGCAAAAATTTAAGCCCATCTCTTCTCTAAAACCACGAAATCCATTTTAATTGTGAGAGTGCCATCAAAATATACAACATAAACTTAAAAAATTATAATAATATTTCTACATGTTAGGTCTCTACAAAAGAACAAATCTCAGATTCATTACTTTACTTTAGACTCTTACAACAAGCTTAACTCGCTTTAATGCCATTGTTGCAGCTTCTATAACAAAAAAGTAAATGATAAAATATTGGGATTCATAGTTAAAGCATTTTCAAATCTTTCTTAAAGACAAAACTTTTATGCAGATATTTAATTTTAACCCAAAAAAAAAAAAAAAATGATAAAATATTGGGATTCATAGTTAAAGCATTTTCGAATCTTTCTTAAAGACAAAACTTTTATGCAGATATTAAATTTTCACGTAAAATTTTCTTTAGTTATCCCCAATTATTCTTTGTGATAGTACAAAATAAAATTTTGCCCTTATCTTTGTAAACGAAAATTGTTCTAAATTTTTAGATTGGACTCAATCTTTTATACAACACATGGTTCTCAATCAATCGATTCTGGCAGGAAATCCTGCTCTTGGCCTTGAGCATATCTTCATCTTCACCTTCATCTCTCTCCCTTTCACAAGAATGTTCTTGTTAATTTTAAACACCAAAACTATTATTTGCTCCCACAGTAGTTTATTCCCAGTCCATTACCTCACTAAATGCTTTTGGATCCAGCTGGATCCCAGAGTTGAGATCTTTAGGACTCAGTTTATTCATTTACTAGTTTGGATAGACAATACGACATTTACATAATAGAACAGTTACCATTCTGATAGTAGCGATTATCATCAACATACCATATCTCACGACCTCTGCAATACATTGGAGGAATAACACATTTATCCTCGCTTTCTGTTATTTCCTCCTCTTCTGTTATTTCATCCTCTTCGGTGTCAGGGCCCACACTAACAATCTGTGCAGACTTTCTGAACTTTCTCATTTTTGTCATTATTTCCACAGCATCCACCTCTCCAATAACTGTGACAGTGTTCGTGGAATAATCAACTGCTACAGAATCCACTCCTGTAATCATCGTTATCATCAAAGCATGAACTTACATTAACAAATTATAATATAACTCAGTATATGAACATTTATATATTGTTGTTGATATTGATAAAGAGTCTGAACTCTTGTACAACAATATTGTCAAAAGACAGACAAAACATGTATCATAAGCGTTTATATATTGTTACCTTGAACACTGGAAACTGTTTTCATCGCCCTTCTTTTGCACTTTTCGCTGAACATATGAACTGAGATTACAATTTTCTGCAAACAATTTTTTTTAGTACAAGCACACGATATTCAACCATCAAATTTGTGCTACATTTTCTCAAACTTATATACTTAAAAAGCTATAATTTGAATGCTTTTGATAATGTGATCAGTCATATTTAAATTCTAAAACAAGAATACTCTCTTAGCTAACAATTCCTATGCTAGACAAAGCCTAAAAAATTGCATTCTGTACCAATTGGTTGATATAGAGCAGTAAGGATAGACTTAAAAACCTGCATGATAGCAGTTTGATGAACACTCCCAAAATTTATTCCAGGTCCTCTGTGAATCTCTTTTTTGTATGGGGTTATCTCCAAGAACATGGGTTTTATAGAGGGAAAAGTTCTTGGTACATTCAGTTTGATAAGAAAATAATACATAAAATATTCCTCTTGAATCTAAGCTAACTAGTTCTTTGAGAAATTGTATCAGGATGGGACAGCAACCATTATAAATACTTTAATAAAAGACGTTTTAAATATCAAAATAAATCATAATGGGTCATAGCTACTAGTGTACGCAATAATATTAAATTTAGACGTATTAAATTTACTCTAAGTGTACGCTAATAGCTGCTAGTGGCTCTTTCTTCTGTCGTGTTATACTTCTATAGCGGACTTTTTTTAAGAATCAAAATAAAACCAACGTAAACTAAACGTCTACCATTAAAGCCAGCGAAACAAACTAAACATCCAACATTCAAACCAGAGAAGTTACACTCATACTAGGTAATATATAAAAGAAACTAAAAATCTAACTTCGTTTATTTTCTAAAAGAATAGAAAGTAAAAGGAGTAGTTAAAGTTATAAAATCAATCTAACAAATCACTTTAGTATCAATATCTTTTTTTTTTTTTGAACTACTTAATTTTTTATGATGGTGATTAAGGTTTCAATCTTTCAAGGATACTTTAGTGCTAAAAGACATATATCATAGCACTTTCCTTATAAGTGGTTTGTTGTGAGAAAGTGCTAGAAGAATGGGGCAAGAAGACACTCAAAGGGTGCTAGATCTGTAGTAGGTGGCTTTGGGAAAATTCACCGTCAGCAATTCACCAATGGAAAATTCACCGTGGGAAAATTCACCCCCACCAGCAATTCACCGCCATGGAAATTAACTGCCAAAAATTCATGTAATTAATTTTTTGCACAATGAATTGTCATGACAGTGAATTTTCCTGTGGTGAATTGTTGGTGGTGAATTTTCCATCAGTGAATAACTAGAGGTGAATTTGCCATATGTTGTAGTAGGTAATTTGTGGTAGTAGTAGTTCCAATGACTCTTTTAAGGTTCATGTTGTAAGAAAAAATACTTAGGATGCACCTCTAGTTCTGTATGATTTTCATAACAAAATTGCTTGTTATGTCCATATAGTAGAATCAAGAAGTTAATTTCCCACATTAATGCTTTGAGGAAAGTAATGCAAAGTTTAGATCTAAATAAAGTTTTGAGGCATAATGATGTGTAAATTAATACTTCTAAAAATAAGAATGAATAAAAATAGATAAAAGAGAAGGAACACCAATACATGTGGGAAAAACTATTTTGGCATGAAAACCACATCTTGTTCCCCTAGAAGAAATCTAACAACATAGCCTTGCAGTAAACAAATTTAGTACCTCCATCACAAGCCCTCAATGTATAGACTTTTGGAGGCCCAAAAAAAATTGAGGCATTACCATGGGCCCAAAAAAGGTCCAAAAATACCATGATAAAAATCCATATGACCCACACTTCATTATTTTTATTTATTGTTTATATAAAAATGCTTTATGATGCATCATAAGTGGGTCAAGACTCTTTAGCCACTTTATAACTCCATATAATTGTGGTCTTACATATATAATAAAATCCATCATAAGTAACTCCCACATCTTACAACATCATAATGACATTGGATACTCTTCCAACTTCTACACACTTCACAAGATGCTAACACATGGTAAGGACCCACCTAAAACTACAACACCCACTTCCCACATGAGGACAAATAATAACTAAATATAATAAAATAATAAATATGAACATCAAGAACAAAAGTTTGAGACAAATTTTCCAAACATTATCCCACTTCTTAAACAACTTGCAAGAGTAAAAAGGAAACTTCAATGAATCCATGAAATACCAAGGATATAACCATGTTGTCCCAACTAAACTCTAATATGCTTAGGATTTTCATAGATGAATCTACAAAATATTCCAAGTAACCACTATTTGAACAACAAACATATCATCCTTAATCATTCCCAAACATGAAAGATAAGAACTCCAAGCTAAGGTGACACACTAAATGAGTCACACAAACATATCAATGTATCAAGCCTCAACCTATTACTAGAAAACAACCTAGAAGTATAATATTCTTTAAATATACCACATACTCCAAAATAACTAGAACAATAACTATATCTAGTTTCTCACATCTAACTATGAAAAACCACTAGTAGACCTCTTTTCCCATGACAATCAACTCACATTATAGCTCATGTCCTTATATAATGTGTTTTCCTACTCAAGATTAGCATCTCCCACTGTAACAACAACACTAATGTTGAAATAACATTAAGAGACTCAATTTTATAGTCTAATGTGAACTATCCATCAAGGGCCCACATATACTTCTTAGAACTCCAAGTGCATGAGCAATGTCTAATCTATTGCCCAGTAAAGAAACAAAAATTCTACCAGTCAAAACCCACATAAAGGGTGTATCTCATGTCAGTAGAACCTACATCAAAAAATATACCTAATTATTTGCAAACTGTAACAAACCTACTACAAGATCTAGAGCATACTTCCTCAAATAGTTATCTACTTACTATCTCACCTATGATGACCCAATCCTCCCAAGTCATCAACATCATACAAGATAGATATTAAAGAGCCCACATAATTTTGCTAAAGGAAAATAATGAATTACAATACATCAATAAATTACCACAAACATAGTGATCACACTAGCTCCATACAAACATCAACTCCAAAGTGATATGATTCAAACCTCTATGAAGAAATGTAAGATCATTGAGAGAAACTACAAAGCATATCACATACTATTTCCCTCTACCAAAACTGAAAGTGCTAAATTTTTTACAAGTAATGTCCTTACATCCAAAAAATCAAACAAAAAAACTTACAAACATCCAATAGTTCAATCAAAAGTTTAAACAAAACATCAATAAACCAATAAAGGATCTAAGCATCTCAAATGAATAAAGATTAAACCAATAAATATTTGAATCACTAAGAAACATGCCCAAAAAATCCCTTGCAATCCTCAAATTTTTCCTCCTAAACAAACTTATGAATATGAGAAGTCAAAGGAAAATTACACTATACCATGGAATCATCAAATAATTCCTCTAAAACCAACATCCATAGCTCAAGACTCATTCCATGAGAAATGAAGCACAAAAAAAAAATACATAAGAGTACTATTTGGGCAATATTTCTTAAATATTTTTTTGCTAAGTGAGCGAGGAGAAATAAATGAAACTATTCATCTTGCTTGAATTGAGCCACATAAATCCTCTCTATGAAAATCTCATCATTACATTCATGCTAAAGTCATGGTTAGATCTAGATGAAGGCTCCTAAATATTTGTATTGAAGCTTCATCAAAGATTCACCATTCCAAAACATGACCTCCATAAAAAAGAGATCTCCAACCTCACCCTAGTCTATCCAATATCCATGACCACCCAGTAGACCATCTCACTTCAACTAAACTCTAATTGCATCATCACAATATTCCAAAGCTCCCAAGACCAAAATATCACATTGCTTAATACTCAAAGACTAACTCAAATCACTAACAAAAGGTTTAACTATAGAATCAATAATGTGTTCTTTATAGAAGATCATCTATGTTATATCTTCTCCAAAGAACACCCATATCATGCTAAAACTATATAGAATAAATATATAGATCCCTCTATGAAAAATATCGCATCACTACAAAATCTCCCACTATACTTGTGATTCAAATCAATCCATTGCACTATAATGAATCTCTCCTAACTAAATATTATACATGGGTCCCACACAATTAAATAACTCAACTACAATATCAAGATATGCTAAAGGGAAAAGTGAAACAACATTATCCAAATTTTTTTTATTTTATTTTTTTGTGTTATAGATAGTTTAACCACAATTGTAACAAACCCACATGATGTAGCTATGTATTATACTGGTCTCCACTATCATTGTCCATACAAAAGTATATAGGCTACAAAATACATCTATTACATGATATTCCTATTCACTATAAGGCTACTACTATACATATTGCAACTATAAACAATATGTATGGAAAAGACAAAACATCCTATTATAGTAGTACTATTGTATATATCCCCTTAAATAATATTGACATAAATTAAGAGTCCCACTTTCATTGTAAATGTCCCAATCTCCCCAACAGTGATCTTTTAGTGTCTAATATTCACCAATTGGCTAATAGTTAAAATTTGGGAATCCAAAATTGGCTAATAGTTTGAGCTATAAGGTGACTTTAATTGCCACATTTTTACAAAATTTTATTTTAGTCTTATTTAAATTGCCAAAGAATTTATTTTATTAAAAAAATTAACTAAAAAATTCACTACAATATTCAATACATGATAAGGTTAGATTCACCAATTTTTTTATAAATTATAGTAGAAATCTATATTAATTTTCCAATAGTATATCATAATTATTAATTGCTTTAGGACCACATTTCTAATATTTAGTTTTCACCATTGATTTATAATATAATCTAATGGCCCTTGTTGTATTCAACAAGGTAAAATGTACCCACGATCTATAATGCTCATGGGGCCCACAATTTGATGTATGATGAGCATTATAGATTGTGGGTGAATTTTACCTCTCATATAGTACAATAAGGGTCATTAGATCAATGATCTAAAATAATTTTTTAGCCCCATGAGAATTACAAATCATGGGTACATCTTGATAGTGTGAATGGGGATGTTTCCTAACTAGTTATTAGTGAGGACCTATTCACATCATTAATAATTTTATTAGGAGTTAATTTCCTAGGTGGCATTCTAGAAGCTAGTAGTTAATTGGACCATATCTCATTAATAGGCATGCAGTTATCTAGGCATTTAATATTTCTCTCATGCATTTATAATTATGCACTAGACATTTAATGTTTGTAACTAAGGTGGTTATCCAACCTCCTCTCACCTTGCCTATATAAGCAAGGCTCTTATACATTTATAAATCATCTCAGAGATCTTCTAGATCAATTCACAATAGATCATCATTTAATCATATTGTCTTCTTGCTCATGTTGCAACACTTCTTAGTCATGTGGATGGTATTATTCTTGGTTGATCCTTTGAAGTATTTGCAACTTCATCTAGGTTATTGTTCATAATTCCAACATGGTATCAGATCTTAGGCCATAGGAGATCCATCTCATATTGGGAAGTTGAGCTGAGGAGATAATCAAAGGTTGAAGGGTTTTCTTGAAAGGCTAGTTGTTCTCATCTAGGAGACAACTAATTTCTGAGGCACTTTGGGTCATATTTCACTTCGTTGTTGTGTTTAGAAGGTCTAAAAACCTAAGGATCGCCTACCCATTTGTTGAAATTCAACTTTGTCATCTAGAAGACATCAGAGGTTTTTTGTAGCTATATTAGATGGCCATTGTACGGATCATACAAGTTGTAGGAAAAATTTCCTCCCCCCTTGTTGCAAAAAAAAAATATTTCTCTAGTTAGAATCATATAAAATACTTCATATTCTAAGGTAAATTTATTTTTTGGTGATTTTTCAAAAAATATTTGTTGACTATCTTAAATTTGTTGGCCAAATGATTGTCATAGAAGCTCCATCATGTCTTAATTAGGTAGTTTTCTTAAAATTGCCATAACTTTTGACTCAGGTATTGGATTTTTGCAAACAAGATATCGTTGGAAATTTGGTTCTGAGAACTATCCAATGGTGAAAAATATTTTATTGGATTTTATTCCTATAATATTTTTATCATAGTTTGAAGTCAGTGCAAGCTTCCTTTTGGACTCTCGAGCTCATACCTTTTAGCTAGTTTTTTAGATTTTGGTGATTCTAGCAGTACTGTGAAGGTAAACCAGAGCTATATCACTTTTTCCATCTCATTTTCTCATATTCATCCTTAGGTACATTCTATTGAGTTTTCTCAATTTGAAGAAAGTTTGTTTGCATTGGGAGGGTTCATTTTCAATTGCACATCATAATTGGAAGTTTCTATTTGATATCAAAGGCCAATGTATTTGTAATTTTGGAGATCAATAATAGTTTGTTATGAGGTTTTCATTTCATCCTTCACTAATTATGTTGGGAAGGGGAAACTATAAGCAACTGAGAGATTTCATCATAAACCAACTCCAATCACTTCAATTTTTGCCACATTTGTATGGTTTAGTTTTCCCTCCTGATAAAGGTATCCAAAAGTTTGCTTGGATTTGTAGAAGGTATTATGTCTTAATGAGTATTGTAATGCATGTCAATGATGATGTTTTAAAAGGTATTGATCATTGTGATTGTCCTCATATTCTTTGGACTAAGATTTGGGAGCTATATGGAGATCTTGATACTCCACCAATCCCCAATGATCCTGATTCAAAATGTCATATTCCTAGATTCATTCTTCAGACAAGATACCCTATCATGATAATACCATGTAGGGGCTCACAGATTTGGAATGCTTTGAATCTTTAGATGAGGATGTCAAGGGTTCTTTAGATGCTTCTTATCCATCAGAGATAGTTGATGTACCTTCACCCTTAGTCATTATTTGTCCAAAGTCATTGATTGAGGCTTCCATCATTCCTATTCATCGGGACATATTTAGTTTTCCAGACTTGGGATCACAAGATGGCTTTGTTTTAGGAATTACAAACTTAGCTACTTCTATAGGTTTGGAGGACATTGTTGAGGGGATATCTCTCCTCTATGTAGATTCTACTTTGGAGGGTATTCTTGAGTCTCCACATTCCATTATTTCAAAATTCTTGAGGGGATATCTCTCCTCTAGGAAAATTCTACTTTGGAGGGTGTTCTTGAGTCTCCACATTCCATTTTTTTGACCTTGAGACACTTGATTACTTTTCAAATATTTCATATATGAGGCTTCTTCCCTCCCATTTCATTATGAAGTTGGAGTTTCTTGAACATCTACCATTGGATTTTCTTCTTCCTAGAGGGAGCCATGTGGTTTGTCATCACTAGACAATATTTTGGCTTAAAAATTATTTCAATTTTTTTAGGACACTTCATTCAAGGGGGGAAATCTCTAAGTCTCCATCTATTCCTTCAATGAATGGATCATTGTATTTTCTTTAAATCCTTTTCAGCATTAGTTTCTACATAGTCCTAATTTTTCACCTTCATCATTGATTGAGCATGTACTTGATTTGATTGTGGCATCTTCATCTTTCTTGGGAAAGGAGACACACGAGCAATTTTCAGAGACATCATCATCATTCATCTTTTATTCCTTCAATTCATATCCATAATGGGAAGAATACTTACATTTGTACTTGGTTTTATTCCTTCCAAAAGGAGACAAGTTGTTTTTTAGCATTGGATCATGTTTTCTCTTTAGGAACTTACCATTTTTGTTAGTGATTACATATTGTGGGGGGGCTGCATAGTCTCTCTTTTTCCCTCTTATGGGGGGCTATTTATTATCTAGTATTCTTGTGATGGATGTAGCTATTGGGGGATATTGATTTTGAGACCTCCGTGCATCACCTCCATTACTTGTACATGATTAGCATCAAATTTTGCATTGCATCTCTTTTTTGGAGAGGATTTTTGTCCCATGAGGTTTTCTCCTTAAATTCTTGATTTGTAAGAGATTGCATCTTCATTTGTACATGGGTACCTAGCATGGCCTAGTAGCAAGGACCCATCATTGCATTATATTGCATCATTTTGCATCATAACTACACTCCTGAGTTGCACTTACGAGGGGTGTTAGTGTGAATGGGGATATTTCCTAACTAGTTATTAGTGAGGACCTATTCACATCATTAATAAGTTTACTTAGGATTTAGTTTCCTAGGTGGCATTCTATAAACTAGTATTTAATGGGACCATATCTCATTAATAGGGATATAGTTATTTAGGCATTTAATATTTTTCTCATGCATTTATAATTATGCATTAGGCATTTAATGTTTGTAACTAAGGTGGTTATCCAACCTCCTCTCACCTTGCCTATATAAGAAAAAATCATGTACATTTGTAAATCATCTTAGAGATTCTAGATCAATTCATAATAGATCATCATTTTATCATATTGTCTTCTTGCTCATGTTGCAACACTTCGTATTCATGTGGATGGCATTCTACTTGGTTGATCCTTTGAAGTGTGCATGGATTCATCTGAGTTATTTTTCATATTTCCAACACATTTTACCTTGCAGAATACAATGAGCGCCATTATATTATATTTAAGAATATGGTGGCAAATAAATATTATAGGACCCTCTTAAACACATCAATAATTTCCACTCTCGGGCCCCTACCTTTCCATGAGAATTATTTTTAGATTGAATGGATTCACCATCATAATTAATACATTTTCCTATTATTTTTCAAGATTCACCAAAATTTTCTACAATATTATAGTGATGTAAAAAAAATCACTATTAAAATTAATATTTTTTGTGAAAAAGGGAAAATTTCATCAATAGAAATTAATATTTTTCCCAAAAACATGAAAAATTTGCTAGGATTTTATATATTGTTTTGAGGGGGGTTTCTTAAAGTTATCTAGCATCCTTTTTTTTTACTTTTCTTTTGGTTTTCCCCTACATTTTCACTCAATATCTTCTAGAACTCACTAAGTCTCTTCAAGAAGGATGAGTTATCAAACTAGTTTTAATGCTAAATGTTCCCATATCTTAATTTCTTCTTTGTTGACTCACACTCTTCCATCTCCTAGAAAATTCATAAACTTAAATCTTGAGATCTCCATACCTACAATAACTTGCAAAGAAACATTAAGAAACATGAATCTTTTTGAATATTTGGTAAGTGTCCTCTTAAACCCTTTAAATTTATCCTCATTTCTTGCCTTCCATGTATTCCACAATATTTAAGTTGAAAGGAAAATCCAAAATAACTTATATTCTCTATCTAATTTTTTATGTCTCCCAACAAAAATTTCTTTCTAGTTAGTTTCCCCAAGTTCCCCCAAATCATTGGCCCATTAAAAAACTTTTTCTAGATTCCCTTGACATAGAAATAATAAAAAAATGTGTTTAATTGATTGGGGAATTCTACATATATTATAAACTTCAATATTTAAGTTTCTAAGGTAGCTTTTGCAACATGAGTAACCATCTAAAAAAAGCCTTTTTAGGCTCCAACACACTTGACCATATCAATTTTAAAATGTTTTTCCACTGTATATCTGATAAATTCATAGTCTAGCCCTTGTTAAGATAGTAAGTAATATAAGTATAGTTAGATAGATACTTATAAATCATCTTATTTTTGACATGAACTAGTGGAGTACCATTTTGCAATTTGAATTCTTTATACCGTTTAAATTATTTTGAATATAATTTATAGGGAAGTGAAACCCCTTATAGGATTCTCTCAAAATTATCTATGTTCTCCAATTTGATGGAGGAATTTCATATTCATAGCTTAATGAGGCCCAATCCTTTAGTTGTACATTTTAAGCATAATATTATTCAAACACTTCTCCTTTCTAAGACCATATTTTGGTAGAGAAACCTTGCAATAGAGCAAGGTGTCTACCCTTATGTTCTAAATTCCACCAAATGGATCTATGATCAAGGATTATATTATTATTATTCTTGATGAAGTGACAATTAGCCACTTTGTTCTTAATAATTTACCAAGCTCTCCATAGACTTTTAAACACATGTATGAACTTGTAGGAGTTATTGGGTACTTTCTAATGAGAAGATCATAGACTGATAATATTGTGCAAGTCTTAGTCTATGTGGGAACAATAATCTTGATATTATTTCTTTCCAATAATTTACATGGTTCATCACCTTCTAGAGCCTTGTTGTCCCATTTCATAGCAATAGCAATGCAATATAACCTTATATCCTTGAGGCCTAACCCCAATTTATATTATCTAGATAGAACCACTCTCACTTGACAAAATGTTTCTTCCTCTTTCCCTTACCATCATACCAAATAATTTTTCTTATTTTATTTTGGATTTCATTAACATGATAGCTACTAAAAATTCAAACAGATGCACAAAGTATAAATTGTAAGAAGATAGAATCTTCTAACAAATTTTAATTCTACCTACTAGGGATAGGTATTGTTTATTCCAATCCTCAATATTTTTATCAATTTTGTTGTTGATCCACATCCACATATCCTTTATATTAGGGCTAATTTCAAAAGGTATTCCAAAGTACCTAACTTGCTTATGGTGACACCCTCACTGAAATTCATAATTTTTAAGCCAATCAAGAGGGAAATTCAACCATCCAAGCATGATGGATTTTGCATTGGGGATATTTTCACCCGAGGCCTTGCAAAAGAAGTTTTACTTTTGGATCAAGATGTCCATATTATTTTCCTCAAGCTCTACAAATATTTCAATGTCATCATCAAATTAAATTTTCAGCAAGTCATTTTGGTCAAGAAGTGTCAAGCCCCTAATCTTACAGAAATAAAGGATTCTTTGAACAGGTATCACACAACATCAAAAGAAATTACAAAGAGAGTTGGGGCAAGGGGGAGCCCCATTTGATTGATCTTTCCAATGTAAATACCTTAGAGAGGGAGCCATCCACTTCCACTTGAGCAACGCCATCTCTTATCAAAGTGTTAATCATGTTGCAAGAGATACTATGGAAGCCAAATTCCTCAAGGGTCATTCTTAGAAATGACCATTCGAACCTACCATAAGATTTTTTAAAATCTAAGAGAAGCATAATAGAGTTTTGATTAGATTTTCTTTCCCATTCCATGGCCTCCCAACCAATAGTTAGGTTCTCTAAGATATATCTTCCTTTGGTGAAACTAGTTTGAGTAAGTTGTTGAAAAATTTGGGAAGGATATTAACTAGTCTCATAGCTATTATTTTCTCTAAAATATTGTATGATGCATTCAATAGGGTAATTGGCCTTTGATTCTTTATTAACATTTTGTCACAATCTTTGGGAAGTAGTTTAATAATTCCTTTGTTGATTTTCTTAGCCAAGGATCTTCTATCGAGAGCTTCTTTGAACACTTGAAACAATTCATCACAATCCAATCAATAAATTGTTTGTAACATTTTATAGGAAACCCATCCACTTTCAAGGATTTATCATTATTCAAGGTTGATTTTATTATTTCATCTTTGGAGATTTAGATTCACCTAATCTAGCCACATTTTCCTTTGATATTTTCCTTAGAATATTTTTCTTGATGTATGCTCTAGCCTTGTGGATATCTACATTGTTTACTTTAGATGCAAATAGGCTCTTATAAACTAGTACAAAATATCTTATTGTATCTTCATGATTAGTGAGACAACTCCCTTCATGCCAAATTTCCAAGGTCAATTTATTCCTTGATGCCTTTATCTTTAATGTACCTAAACAAAAACTTGGTACCTTTGTCACCATTATTCAACCAATTTAGTTTATCTCTTACTTTGAGACCTTGAATTCTATTTACTTGCATTCTTCTTAGTGAGTTCTTAGCTAAGATGAGATCTTCACAAAAATCCTCATCAAAGGGTCATTCTATAGACAAGTTTATTCTTTTAATTGTCTTATTTGTAGGTTATCCTCTTGATTTCTTCTATCTATGGCTCACTTCTTGATAATGGTCTAGAATAGTGTTCTCCATCTACTCATATTGTACTCCCACTTATCTATAGCATTCAAGGCCCTAAGTATCCACTTGTTAATTTCCTTAATGGTAATAATATTTTCCTTATAGTCTTCATCATGTAAGAGGTTTGTATTAAGGATAAAGCAACCATCCTTATTATTCTCCTTTACCCTTCCATTACCCAACACAATCTTATCCCTTATAGGGTGATGGTCAAAAAGTGTATAATGGTATACACTCACTTTACACCCCTCTCCACTTGGGTAAAAATTGAAGTAGTCTTTGTTAGCATAGAACTTGTCCAATCTATAGTAAATGATCCTTCCCCCTTTTTGATCATTGCACCAAGTGTAATAGATTTTGGTTTTCTCTCTCTTAATCCCTTCAAGAGAGTCAAAAAAATTGATTTTAACTTTCATTTTCTACCAAAAGTGCTTCTCATTTCCCTTCCATTAAATTTATATGTCCCCTTTTTTGTCATCATTATTTTCAATCATATTGAAGTCACTGTCCAAAATCCAGGGAACATGTAGATTGCAAAGAAAATTCCACAATTCTATCCTATCCATGTATTAATTAGAGGAATAGATAGATAAAATTCCAAATCTAATATCTCCTTTCTCAAATATGATCCAAACTACTCTATTGTATGGTGAGATACTGGATGTAGTTACATACTAGGCCCAAAAAAATAGATCTACAAGTTCTTTGAAGATATAATTGCAAGTGACCTAGAATATTTTTATAAGAATATCATGAACACCCTAAAGTATTGCAACATGAATCACATGTACACCATCTATCCATGTCATTATGTCACTAATACACTCCACTAATACATCATAATGACCAAAGGACTATCAAAACAAAAATATTTAAAACTATGGCATCTAAATAGTCTACACCTATTTTTGGGAGTTGTGGGGTTCACTATCAATTTCAAAAAATATTCCTTTTAACATGTTTACAACTTGTCATATAATATAACTTTTATGCATCATAACCTGTCATAAGAATCTATCATACAATAATTATAAGATGTTGACATGTATGGCTAATATTCTCTACCATATAGTGGGATTCTTTCTTTTCCTTGCAAGAGAATGAATTAGGGTTTCAAGTGGCATGTTGAAGGAGTCTCAAGAAGAGGCATGGGGTTTACCCCATGTTGTAGATTAGGAGAAAAATTAGGAAGGTCAATGTAAATCTTGAGAAGTTCAAAAACACCATGTTATAGAAGTAGGAAGGAGGTATCAAACATGTTGCAAAACTAAAAGAGCTTAGATAGGGTGCATGGAAAGAGGAAGAAAATCCAGGTCTATTGATTTTCCTCCATAAAATCCTTGTGTTATGAATCATATTGGGCACAATATTTCATCCTATTTAGCTTAGGATTCATGCAACACTTTAATATGCATTTGTCTTCAAATTTCATCAAGGCATGGTAGTGATGGATGAGAGTTAGGGGTATCTCAAGGTTTCATTTTGTGAGATTTGTTTATGAGTCTAGTCACCTTATTGAGTATTTTTCCAGAGGGAGCTCATGGTGTTTCCCTATCATTATTTTGTCATCCCTTATGGTTTTTTTCCTAAACCCTATTCAAGAAACCATAGATGATGGTGTAGATGTGTGTTTAGGGTAGACATCACAATCGGGTATGTGCAGGATCATGATGGGCCAAAAAGTGGCAATATGATGGGAATGTGTAGGGTATGTTGTTGACAACTTTTTTTTTACCCAAAATTGATGAAACGAAAACGGTTTTTAAAGGAGATTCTCAACTCTCCATCAATGTAAATTATGCTTTACTTTGAATTTAATAAGTAATTATTATTCATTTTTTGTTTGAATTATGACTAAAGTCCTAATTGATAGGTTGATTGGAAAACATTTATAACTTTCAAATAGTATCACATTTTTTGAATTTGAAACATACATCACATTCTATGCTTTGCATACTATAGGATTACAAAAATAAAAAATGAATTTGATGAAGTTTTGACCAAGTTAAGGTGATCAGACCACAAGTTTTTATATTTTTTAAATGTTGTCATAAAAAAATCATAATTAATTATTTACTTGGAAAAATATTACAAAAAAGTATGCATCACATTAGGACATGAGTCCTCTACTTATATCTAAAATCTTAGAAAAAAACACATCATCTTATTGTGGTTAGGGTGGTCAAATAGACACCTACTTATTTTTTCCTTGAAATTTAAGTACTACTGCATTGAAATTTCAAATTTTCACCAAATAGATTTCTTTTTTTGAAAATAAACCTAGTATAGTTTAGAAACTACAATTAATTTTCTATAGATTTTATTCTTACATATTTTTGAAATAATATAGATAACTTACTAAAAAATTTACGTCAAGTTTCCTAACTCTAATTTTTCTAAATTTTTTGCCACTTAAGGGCCTGTTTTTTCCATGATGATCCTTCACATACCCAATCATATAGATGAATAAATGAATGTTTATAAGTTAGGTCAATTCTCACATGATAAAATTGTTATGAAGATAAGAGCATTACAAACCTATAGATATATGATGTGCATGATTCTATATGTATGCTTCCTTATATGATGTGATGTTACGATATACATTCTATAGCTATATGATGTTTTCTATATGATATGGATTATGGATGTATGATGAATGATTATGCTTCTATATGTGTTATGTTATATGGGTGAATTTACATGATATGATGAGCTTAATATGTTTATGAAATTCTTTATGTGATGCTTATGTGGATGTATGATTCTATATGATGAAATTCCATGTATATTTTTGTACTTTTTGATACAATTTAGATGACCTAATATGTATAGAATGATGATACATAGGATGTCCTAACATGATTATGTATGAAGGATGATAAACGTAATGCATTTATTTTTTTGTCACAACATTCCATCAGGATGACTGTAAGGATGGATGGATGAGATGTTAGCACATAGAGAATATTAGTGACAATCGAGAATGAAGCATGAAATGGGATTGATATCTTGAGATCTCACTAATAAATGTTAAGCTTTATTTTTATTGCATGATTATCATCATAGATAATTTATTATGGCAATGAACAATGAACACTTTATTCCTTGCAAAATAGACACATGACAAACAAGGAGTACCATGATGTAGACTAGTAACCACAAAACCTTGTTGGAATATGTGAGGAAGAAACCACAAAGCATGTTAGTCTTGATGCAAGAAAGAGTTAGATGACCTTTCACTTGTATAGCGTATTTTGATTATGCCAAATGGAACCCTAGTCCCACACAAGGAATCTAGTTGCCCTAGTCATATTGCCAAGACAAATCACAAACAAAAATAAAAGAAAAAGTTCATGATCCATCATTTATCCTCTCATAACTTGTGTAGTTCCTCGAGGTACATAGTAACATGAACACGGATAAATTAGATAAAATAGATAAGATAAACTAGACAAGTGAGTCAATAACCATTTAGATCTTCTTTCCAATGATAAGTGTTTATATGATTGGATTTCTGGATAATTATGATGTCTGATTTCAAGAAAATAAGCATATAGTATAAGACTTGGGATTTTATTTCAATAATGCAACCTCTTGTATAAGAAAATTTATAGGATTGTGTCTAGTTTCAGGAATGATATACCTTGTATAAGCATTGAGTCTAGTTTTGAGGATTCAACAACCTATATAATACAATTGATAGCTGATAGATGAAGTCTGATTTCAAAAATGAGGCATGTTGTATAAGATGTGGGATATGGTTTTGACAATGCACCATTCTATATAAGATTGTTTAATAGCTGATAAGGATCATTGATATCTAATAGGTAGTCATGATTAGGCAATCGATCAATGAGGATTGGAAACTAGTTGGATAGTTCATCTAATGTTTCATGATTTGGTAAGCTTAGTTCTCTATAGGGTAAGCTATTTGTGTCTAATCAAAGTGTCAAAGTTAGCAAGGGACAATTTATTATGAGACACAAATAATGATAGATGGGACCTAAGAAATAGACCTAGGCCTCAAGGGCTCATTGATGATGGCATTTCCTATATACAACCACAAAGGCAATGTAGTTCGACAACTTGGACTAACATAGAAACAATTTTTGGAGTTTTTGACATTTTCTAATTCTTTTGGAGTTTTTGAATTTTTTAGTTTTTTTTTGGATTTTGACATGTTTTATTTTTTGGATTTTTGGAATGTTTTGCTTTTTTTGGATTTTTGGAGGATTGTTTAGATGTTTTTAGATTTTTGATACCATGTATAAGGTCCCATATGAAAAACCTAAGTCAAGGACTTTCCCCCAATCAAGTATACAACCGGGTTATTATGGATGGGATTGGGATGGGAAAAATTTATTATGGATGGATATGGAAGGCTGGGGACACTAAACATCAACATTCTTAGGCCATTAGAAAGGAGGCTTGAGCTTTATTATGAATCAAATTTTATTATGGAATGGGATATGTGCGAGGGATTATGGATGGAAATGGAAAAATCAAGTAGAGTGATTGTAGATGATAGAGCAAAGACTGACCACACATGGCACTTGTTTGCGATATTTTCACCATGGTACTTATCCAAAGCACCACTGAAGTGGTTTTCACTATTGGATGTATAATTTATCTTTACTATTTTTTATTTTTTCTATCTTTTTGTTGTCACCAAGATGCCTATTTTCTAGGTTTTCATTTGTTAGTATAAGTTTTTTAATTTCCTTATGTTAGGAGATATTTCTTTTTCCTACACATTGTTATTTAAGCTTGATTAGGTTTATTAGATGTGGTAATATGAGGACATGTGGAAAAATAGAAAAACTACATGTGTCACTCTCTCCCCACAAACTCGTAGTTGAGTTACACATCCTCTTTTGGCTTGTTGTGCCACCTCTCATAACCACTATTCTATTTTTAGCTAGGTAGGTTAAATGGGGTAGTTGGGTTTTTCACCCTCTTCTAGCTTTATGTGCCACCTCTCTCATGTCTTCACTTGAGGAGGCTATGCCACATATTTTTTCATTTACAAAGTAGGTGATAACCTCCCACCTTTTATGGGTAGTAGGAGTTAATACACCTCGTAGATGTATATGCCCTTATTTTTCTATATATTGAGCACTCTCCTCTCACCTTCACTAGTTCAACTAGTTCGATGATTTTTCAGTGAGAGTCATGAGAGTATTATCAAAATTATCTTGCTTTGTGTCTATTGTTCTCTCATTTAAAATTTTCTCTTCATTCTACCATTTTGATCTTTAATCATTTTCTAATTGGAGTTGCATGTGATCTATGACCAACATTGAATCCTGACTTGATTCTTGCTTCTCAAAGAATCTAACATGGTATTAGAGCCATGTTGTCTAGTATAGCTTATTGTTTTTTTTTATTTTTTGAGATATTTGATACTAATAGAAAGCTAATATTTTTCTTTAAGAACCAAGTATACTCTTCTCTTCCATCCTTGTATGACCCGGAGAATAAAAAAAATTTAAAGGAAAAATAAGCATATATTTAATTTGGTTTACATATATCTACTCTTGTAAGATTTGGGTGATTTGTAGCTTTTTGGTAAATTAGAGGTTTTTTCAACATTTCCAGAGAATCCAAAAGGTTTGAGAAATTCATAATTGACTTTTATTTCACCAAAATCAAAGATTGGAGGATACAATAAGAAAATTAGAGTTAAAAGCTTGAATTTTTTACTAGAGTTGTTTTCATTTTGGCTTCAAAAAATTGACTTTGACCCATTTTTAAGAAAAAAATATTTCTATGTTTAATTTCCAACATTGAAAAACCATCTAGGTAGTTGTTACTGTGTATAATGTTTAATTGAAATGTAAAACAAAACACTAAAACACTAAATGAAACCTTTAAACTAAAGAAATTAAACTAAATTAAAACAAAATCCTTCAGTGCTGTCCCATTTTCCTCTATCCACAGAGATTATTTTGAAGCTTTTGGCTCTCAGATTGTGTAAGCTTCTCCAAATGGCTGCTGTAGAATGAGTATGCAAAGGAAAACTATTCTAGATGATGATGAGAGTGAAATTATTGATACGGATATGGACAGGGGCTGTGATTATGCACAAGGGCTGTGAGTGAGATGTATCATGATTCTACTGCTATTGCTATGATTCTATGCTATGAGAATGCTCTATGAATGCTAATGTTATGCAATTTTGCCTATAATTTACTTGCTTCAAATTCTATATCTTTTGGAGTTCCCAGTAGCTGTATTTATAGACTTTTGCAGGCTTCATCCTTGCTGGTAAGAATCTATGGCTATGAATTGTCTGGTAGGTTTGAATGGTGAGAGATTGAGAGGTTGAGAAGAAAATGGGGGAGGTTGAGAGGTTGGAGAGAAGAATGGAAGCTTGTCTTCAACCCACGGGAACAAGCCTGACAGAAACAGAGAAATTTAATTTTCTGTTTTGGCAGTTTGTTTCCCGGGAGTTGAAGATAAATCCCAAATTAAATAAATAAAATTTATTTAATTTAATTTATTGCTTTTTGATATTTGATTTTTGATTTTTGAAAACTATAGAAGAATTAATTAAATATTTTGGTAATATTTAATCATGATGTGGCTTTAGAAGATTTTTGAAATATTTAGAAGAATTTAATTAAATATTTTTGGAAATATTTAATTATGAATAGATTTTTGAATTGAATTGGAGGAATTTTGAAATGATTTAAAAATGAATATTGGATTAGAGGAAATAATCAAATATTTTGGAATATTTAATTATAAATGATATTTAGAAGAATTATAATATTTTAATCTTTATTTGAATAAAATATTCAAACTAAGATTATATGATAATTAATATAAATAAATTGTAACATTTATTTAATTAATTAAGAAATGAATATGAAAAGGTGATTAAATATCTAATCGAAATGAAATCATGAACAATATAAATAAATTATTTAAATTTATTTATACGTAGATAGAATCAAAAGATTTTAATTAAATATTAAAAATATTTAATTAATTACCAGACAATGTGATATGACCATTTTTAAGTGTATACATTTTGCCCCTCTTTGAAGTGATGTGTTTTACGCATTACTTCAAAGAATTTTGAAATTTTGCCCCAAATATTGATTTGAAACATTTAATAGATGTATGTGTATGCCCCCGCGAACGATGAATCGATTTGAAATATTGATTTGAATTTTTGAATTTTGATGATTTTTAAGATATCAATTTGTCGTTCGAAACTTATGATATGAAGAAATTGCCCTGATAAGATATGAAATGAAAATTTGATAAAGAAATTGCCCCAATTTTTCCATTATATAGGTTAAAAATGTCATTTTCCATGTCATTTTCAATTTTAACCTAGTAAAATTTGCAAATATTGAGCTCTGAGTGGATAATCATGGCACTTCCAGTTCACCTGCACCGTTTCGAGTGTATCCGACGTCATCAGCGGCCAGCGCACTATGGACCTCCGGTATGTGTCTCGCAAATTCCCGTCTTTCGAAAATTTTGTTTTGCGCACGTTTTTAATGTTTTAATTTAAAAACATTGAGTTTTAGCGCTCTTAAAGTGTATCGTAGCGCATGCAATAATTTTCGTAGCGCGTTTAATATTGTAGCGCCCTTAAGGCGTATCGTAGCGCATTTGAAATTTTCCATAGCGCATACAATGTCGTAGCGCCCGTGAACTATTTCGTAGCGCATATGATATGTATTGTAGCGCGATTGATTTCTTAGCGCACTTGAAATATATTACAGCGCTTTTGATATGTCTTGTAGCGCAAAATATTTCATAGCGCATATGATAAGTTTTGTAGCGCTCTTGATTGATTCTGTAGCGCAAAATTTTCTTTAGCGCTGATAAGGAATTTTGTAGCGCCCACAATTAGTTCTGTAGCGCTTTTTGTTCCACATGATAAATTTGTTTCCCAAATTGTTGGAGAACAAATAGTAGCTGATAAATTTGTTTTTAAAGTTGTTAAAAACAAATAGGATAGATAAGTTTTCTCCTAAAGTTGTTAGAAAGAAACTTGATGTTGATTATTTGCGTTCCATGATGATGAAAAAAAAATAATTTGATTGATTCATTGATACATTAAGATGATTTGATATTGATGTTGTTTTGATGATGTATGTGAGCAGGAGAGACTAGGTGTCTTGCAGGTACGAGAGACTTTCCCGAGCACATGGTCATTGATTCCACATTTATTACAGTCTGATAGAGATGTGATCGATGCTTGTGGTTTGACTTCATTACTTGATATGCCCGAGGTTCGCCTCAATAGGGCTCTATTGACAGCACTTGCAGAGCGGTGGCATAGCGACACCAACACCTTTCATTTACCGACCGGTGAGATTACAGTGACTCCCGAGGATGTATATCGCATCCTACGGATCCCAGTGATGGGAGAGATTGTTGTTTTTGACAGACGAGAGGCTGGAGGTACTCTTGCTTTGAGACGGATATTCAGAGATGATCAGATTGCTGGGTACTTCATCCCATGGGGTGAGATTACAGATGCCTATCCACCACTACCAGCTGTACTTGCAGGATTCATTGGAGGTGTGTTGTGCCCCGACCATAGGTCGAAGGGGTTCACGATCGGATGGGGTCGTGTCTTAGAGAGCATGGTGATGCAGGGCACACGATATGCATGGGGTACCTGTATGCTAGCCCACTTATATGATGAGCTACATCACATTGTATATGGTAGAGGCCGGAGTTTTGCTGTCGGATGCTCATTATTACAGATATGGGCATGGGAGCATTTTGCAGTGTTACGTCCATTGACTCGAGGAGAGCGACCAGCTGGTCGAGCATACAGATGGAGATATTCACATATTATTGCTCAGCCTAGACTGGGCAAACTAGTGTATTGGCAGCGGCTGTTAGATAGTTTGGACACAGTATGTTGGAGGCCATATTTGGATTGTGAGCCATGGCCAGAGGATGCGAGGGAGATGCCTTTTGTATGCACTTCCAGATTTTTGATTGGACGGACCACATGGATCTTGGAGAGATTTCTTGCTGGACGTGTATTGCGACAGTTTGGTCGGACTCAGGGTATGCCTGTTGGTTCAGCTATTTATGCACGGCGACAGGCAGAGCTTGCAGTGTGGGGCCCACGGATCTCTTATGATGCAGCTGTTGCAGAGTTCCTCAGTTTAGGTGCACAGATGTGGGACTACCAGGCGGATGTTCTGGATGCAGGGGCGACACCAGAGTATGTTCAGTATGTTCTACAGCATCCTCCTCTACGTATGTTTGATCCTGATGAGGCTGTTGCTCCTGTCATTGGACAGAGACGTCGACAGAGAGATTCAGAGTCAGGTGATGACGATTCAGAGGACAGTGAGGACGAGGAGGGTAGTGGAGATGATGACTCAGATGGAGATGATGGTGGTGATGGTAGGGGTGGCAGGAGAGACGGCAGGAGAGGTGGCAGGAGAGGTGGCAGAGGAGGTAGTGCAGGCAGAGGTGGACCACGGATGAGGCATACTGACCCATCTCCGTTAGTGGATCCGACGATAGCGAGTCAGATATCCTTTATAGAGCACAGTACAGAGCTTGCGGGCTCAGCTCGTTGGCGGGTCAGGTAGTTCGATCACTGACCGATCTGTCGAGATAGACAGCGGGGTGAGCAGGCCATTGCCTTAGCAGATAGCCTACAGAGAGTGGCAGGTAGCACTTTGCCAGGTGATATGATGAGAGAGGTTACGAGGGCTACTCGAGAGGCAGAGTTTTATCGCACCAGAAGATCATGCCAGTCCCAGCTGAGCAGAGAGAGAGCTACACTCAGTCACGATCTACTCATGGTCGCTCTCGTACTACCAGCAGGGGTGTGACACAGCCATTACCTCCTAGAGGGCCACCGGGGTCAGGCGGAGCAGGTCCATCAGGGGCAGGTGGGTACAGGTCAGGTCCTAGGCCAGCTCCATCACAGGATAGCTCGGCCTAGTGCATTGTATATGATCTCTTTCATGACATTCTGTTGAGACATTTTGTATACACCGTTAGATGATCACATTTTTGATGATATTATATCATTTGTATTTTGACATCCTTGTACATTTTGACATTCATTTTGAGATATATGAAATGCAGAGATGATTTTACATGATATATATATATGATGTGTACTATATGATGGCTTCATGATTTATGATATTTATATACATGATTTTATGAGATGAATGAATGTATGATGTTTATGATAGATGAATGAATGTAATAATTTATGAAATGATGTTTATGATAAATGAATGAATGTATGATGTTTATGATAGATGATTTTCTAATGCAATAATTTATGAAATGATGTTTATGATAAATGAATGAATGTATGATGTTTTGTGAATGTCGTCAAAATATACTCAGTCATATTTGAGGAGATATAAATCTTTGATTTTTTTGCCAGCTTTTAGGAATCTATGAATGCAAGATGCAAATTCTAACATGAATGCAACCTATACTAACCATGCAGGACATTCATACAATATTGCCATTTGGAGAGTTTATACATGCTTTTTGTATCATCATAGAGCTTTGAAATGTTGAAAGTTAATACAAGCATCAAAGGGTATGTTAGCACTAGTGATGACCTGAGTATTGCTTTCATGATTTTTAATATAGCAAGTTAATACAAGCATCTAGGTATAATTGAACCAAGATGATATGAGTATTACTTGCATAAACAGACAAGAGTTAACCCTTTTCCCGTGCAAATTCCGAAATGTCATCCATGATCCATAGTAGAGCATGTCTCGCGACCAATTTGCATAGTACTAATGAGTTTACTCACAAACAGAAGACAAAGAAAAATCATACTCCTTCCTTGCTTTTCTAGTTCAGTACATCATCGAATTACTCCAGAGATATGATAGAAAATCAAACAACCATTCAAATCCTGTTTAAGGCATTTCAAACATTTATTTAGATTAAGATCATCCAATTTGGTTATCATCATTGATATTCTCACTTCGATAGTTGTTTGGATCATGTTATTGGCATAAACATGTTTGTGATTGAGTTGATTTGACAATGTTCGTTTTGTTTTGTCAAGCTGTTACTTGTCTGCTTGTGATATTTTGAAAGCTCG
Organism: Sequoia sempervirens; assembly: GCA_007258455.2. Taxonomy (NCBI): domain Eukaryota; kingdom Viridiplantae; phylum Streptophyta; class Pinopsida; order Cupressales; family Cupressaceae; genus Sequoia; species Sequoia sempervirens. The sequence goes on along the minus strand of VDFB02105785.1, from coordinate 538,743,162 downwards.
TTGCCCCTCTCTTGTATGTTTCTGCGTTTTTCCCCCAATGTAAACACAACCTAAAGATAAAAGATATGTACAAATTTCATCAAGCCATGATGAAACCTAAAGATTCCCACTACATGGTATGGATAATGAAAGATATTTACAGATGATAGACGTGGATGAATGATGCCTAAAGTGAAAATAAGACATAAACTAATAAATGGAGGAGCCCATTTCGATCACAAGTAGCGCTTGTTTGCCAAGTTTTCACCACTTGTTTTTATTGCACTTTTTCAAGATTTTTCTGATTTTTTTGATTTTTTCAGGACTTTTTATGATTTTTTTGATTTTTTCAGGACTTTTTATGATTTTTTTGATTTTTTCAGACTTTTAGACATAAAACTTCTTAAGGTGAATACTATTGGTTGGCTCTTCAAACAGGTCCCCCTCTGATGTGGATAACTGATATGCTCCAGAACCATATGCTGCTATAATAACAAATGGACCAAGCCAATTAGGTTCAAATTTGCCTTTCTTTTCTCTATCTTGCTGATTACGTGGATTTTCCCTCAAAACTAAGTCACCCACTTGAAATGCCCGTGGTTTAACTCTGTGGTTATAACTACGAGACATGACTTGTTGATAACCTTTCAAGTGATCAGCTGCATGTTGGCGTCTTTCATCTAACAGTTCGAGTTCTTGAAGGCGAGAAACTCGGTAGTCTTCATCACTTATCAATCCCTTAAGTGAAACCCTAAGCGAAGGTATTTCAACTTCCAATGGTAAGATTGCTTCTGCTCCATAGACTAAAGCATATGGTGTAGCTCCTGTTGGTGTGCGAATACTAGTTCTATATGCCCACAAAGCTGGGTTGAGTTGAACATGCCAATCACGTCCAGCATCATTTACTGTCTTCTTCAATATCTTCAAAATGGTTTTGTTAGAAGCTTCTGCTTGACCATTACCCTGTGGATAATAAGGTGTAGAGTACCTGTGTTGGATATGAAATCTTTCACAAAGTTCATCAACATCCTGATTCTTAAAAGGTCTTCCATTATCAGTAACAATAGAATTAGGAATTCCATATCTACAAATAATGTAATTCAGGATAAATGAAGATATCTGTTTACCAGTCACTGTTGTTAGAGGAACAGCTTCAATCCATTTTGTAAAATACTCAGTAGCTGTGATGATAAACTTATGACCATTTGATGATGAAGGATGTATTTTTCCAACAAGATCTAATCCCCACTGAGAAAAGGGCCATGTTGAAATAAAAGGCTGCAATTCTTGTGCAGGTGCATGAATAAGATTCCCATGGATCTGGCATTTAGAACACTTCTTAACAAAAGTAAAAGAATCTTGCTCCATGGTAGGCCAATAGTATCCCATTCTGACAAGTTTCTTCGCTAAGGTCAAACCACTTGAGTGAGTTCCACAAATACCACCGTGAACCTCTTGTAAGGCTTTTTCAGATTCGTCACGTTCAAGACATCTAAGGAGTGTACCATCAAGACCACGTCTATAAAGGATATTGGCAATTAAAGTATAACGGGATGATTGACGTATGAAATTCCATTTTTGGTTTCGTGATAAATATGAAGGCAAGATGTTATCTTTCAAATAGGTATATGTTTTGCCATATAAGGGTGAATCTGAACCGGTTAAATGACATATAACTTGGGTTTCAGGATTATCATATGCAGGAGAAAACAATTGTTCCACCAAGAATTCATACTTGGTTTGATCTTCTGATATTTGTAATAAAGAAGCAATGGTAGCCATTGCATCTGCAGCTTTATTGTCAATTCTTGATATTTGTGAAAATTTGATTGACACAAAATATTTCTTATAATCATCCACCATGTTTTTGTATGGTAGCAACTTATCATCTTTGGTTTGATAATCATCATTAATTTGATTAATGATAAGTTGTGAATCACCATAAACTTCCAGCTCTGTAATCTGCCATTCCAAAGCTATCTTTAATCCTATGAGTAATGCCTCATATTCTACTATGTTATTTGTGCAAGGAAACATCAACCGATATGATCGTGAGATGGTATGTCCTTCAGGTGTAACAAAAAGAATCCCTACCCCCGAGCCATATTGTGTATAAGATCCATCAAAGTACAATGCCCACGGTCTCTGAATTGTTGCTGTAAAGACATCTGCATCAGGAAACTCAATATGCATTGGATTGTCTTCTTGTAAAGGAGCTTCAGCTAACTGATCTGCAATGACCTGTCCTTTAATCGCTTTTCGATCTACATAGTGAATATCAAACTCACTTAATATCATTACCCATTTTGCAAGTCTTCCTATTAAAATGGCTCTGCTTAATAGATATTTCAATGGATCTATCTTTGTTATCAGCTTAACTGTATGAGTCAACATATAATGTCGCCACTTTTGAGAAGCAAACACTACTGCAAGACAAGCTTTTTCAATGAAACTGTAGTTTAACTCATGTCTTGTTAAGGTTCTGCTGATATAATATATAGCCCTTTCTTTACCTGTAGAGTCTTCTTGTGCTAGCAATGCACCCAAAGATACTTCTGTTGCTGAAATATAGAGTATAAGCGGCTCTCCTGGAATAGGCGGAATTAGAACTGGTGGATGTGTAAGATATTGCTTAATCTGATTGAATGCTGCTTCACATTTGTCATCCCATTTAAATGGAACATTTTTATGCAATAGATGTGTGAATGGCAAGCTTTTGTCTGCTAGTTGAGCTATAAACCTTCTGATGGACTGTAATCTTCCTTGCAAGGATCTTAATTGACTGATATTTCGTGGTGGAGGCATGTCCATTATAGCTTGTACCTTTTCTGGATCAACTTCTATACCCTTTTCTGAAACAATGTACCCTAGGAGTTTTCCAGATGTAACACCGAAGACACATTTCTTTGGATTCAGTCGAACATTGAATTTTTCCATTCTGACAAAGATTTTTGACAATATTTCTAGGTGTTCATCTCGTGTATGAGATTTAGCAAGTAAATCGTCAACATAATCTTCCATGAATGTATGCATCATATCATGAAAAATAGTTGTCATTGCTCTTTGATAAGTAGCTCCAGCATTCTTTAACCCGAATGGCATTACATTCCAGCAATAAGTACCCCAAGGACATGTGAACGCTGTTTTATCTTGATCTTCTGGTGCAATTTTTATCTGGTTGTATCCTGAGAATCCATCCATTAATGAATACATTGCATGACCAGCAGTTAAGTCAACAATCAAATCTATGTTAGGTAAAGGAAAATCATCTTTAGGGCATGCTTTATTTAAATCCCTGAAATCTGTACAAACTCTGATCCTTCCATCTGGCTTTGAAACAGGTACAATGTTTGAAATCCATTCTGCATAGTCAATAGTTCGAATGAATCCAACATCTAAAAGCTTCTTTAATTCTTCCTTGACCAATAATGCAACATGTGGATGCATCTTTCTGAGCTTTTGCTTTACAGGTTTTATCCCAGGTTTGATAGATAAATGATGCATTATCAGATTAGGATCTAACCCTGGCATATCAGCATATGACCAAGCAAAGTTAATTTGATTATCCTTCAAGAATTGCATGAATTTCTGGACTTCTTCAACTGTTAATGATGCTGCAATTTGCAAAACTTTTGGCTGCTCTGGTGTACTTATGTTGATTGATTCTGTTGGTTCAATCAAAATAGAAGATCTTTCATGATAATACTTGGGAAGAGTGTCAAGTTTCTCATCCTTCAATGCCTCAGAAAGGTTTTCACTGTCAGATTCGCTCTTTATTTTTCTCTTTGTTTTGATCTATCACTGCCTTTTTTCGGTTTTCATCAATAGATCCATCTTTTATTTCATTTATTTTGCAGCTAAGAGACTTGACACTCTCCTTGTCAAAATCATGAGTATAAGATTCTTGAATGAAACAATTGTTTTCTTCATTTGAGGAACAAAGGAAAGTTATAACATCTTCATCATTACTGAATGTAGGAATATGGATAGGTGCGTCAATATCCCAATCTATAAGTTCTGGATAAACTAAAGGCATAGGATCATTAGGTTGGGTAAGGTCTTGAATTGTCAAAGTCATGATGTGGTTGTCATCCTCATGGTAAACAAGGTCTGTGATGGTATTCTCCTGTTGATTATCAATCTCGTTAGAATCTGATTCTTCCTCACTTGAGTCATGATCGCTTTGTAAAATATAATCGAGTGGAGGCCTTGAACCTTCTCCTTGTATAAGAACAGGTGCATATTTATGTATAGTATCAACTTGTTTATCCTTCCAGAATTCATCATTATAAATGGTGTCCCATTCATATTCATTAGAATCAGTATCTGAACTATTTTGCAATTGGAAAACTGATTCATGAGATTTATCTGACACGGATTCTCCTTTGTGAACTAATGATGTCTGCTGTGAAGTAAGTTCTTCTTTATCTTTACCATATCCAAGTCCTGTTTTATCACTTGAATGCTTTGAAATAGGCTGAATTGGTTCCACAATTCCTTCTCTTCGTTTCCCTATAGGACCATTTCCTTCATAACCCATCTTTTGCATGATAGCGTACCCTTTACCATATTGTTCTTTAGGTAACTTAATGTGCAAGAGAGATTCATCTTCATCTTTGTATAGCCAATTTAGGATGTCCCTATCTTCAGCTTCTTCTTCAGTGGTATTAGCTCTAATGAATTTTCCATCAAACTTTGTGATTGTCACGGAAGTTTGAGATGTAGAAGCAGTCGCAGTCTTTTGATTTGATAAAGTTGGTAATCCATGTGATCTTGGAGAAGGAGGTAAAGTAGAAAGAGATAGTGAATATTCACCTACCCCTTTGTCTTTAAACTTCAGTTTAGTATCAAGATTGTTTGTCAATTCTTGCAATTGGACTTGTAGATTAGAAGAAGAAACAACAAGAGCTTCTCTATTGTGTGGCACAAAGACATCTTGACTCACCCTAAGATTGGAACAAGTTTGGGTACTATTGTAATCAGCTTGTATGGTTATTTCTTGTCCATCATATGGAAACTTGATACATTGATGATATGTTGATGGTACGGCCTGCATATCATGAATCCACGGACGACCCAAAAGTATGTTATAAGACAAATCTCGATCTAGAACCTGACAAAAAGTATTCTTCACAACAGGTCCCACTCTGATAGGTAGCAATATTAATCCCTTAGAAGCTCTTTCTTCATCATCATATGCCTTAATAGTTATCTTCCTTCGTGAATCAATTTCATTTTCTGAAATTCCTAAGGCATTTATCAATTTTAAGGTACAAATATTCAAACCGGCTCCTCCATCTATTAAGACACGTCTAATTCGATGTTTATGGATCATGACTTCAAGATATAACGAGGAATTATGTGGATGTGTCATAGAAGCATCATCTTTATCGGAAAATGAAAGACAAGTGGGGGAAGACAAATGTCCTACCATGGCTTGAAATCTGTTTGCATCTAGATCAGTATCAACAGTTGTGTTCACAAGCGCTTCTTCTAAAATATTTTTGTGTATGGGGGATATTTTAAGAAGTTCAAGAATAGAAATTTGAGCTGATGTTTTTCTCAATTGATCAACCAGATTATACTGAGTTGGAGAAGAAATAGTTGTTTTAGATGAACTTCCTTTTAAAACAACCTTTGCTTGACCTCTTGTTGTTACATTAACCTGTTGATATTCTTGTTTTCCTTTAATTTTGATAACATTAATCCGATTATCATCCGTGTAAATATGGCGGATTATATTGTCTTCAACATTATGTATGCTTTTGGCTTTGGTATCCGATGTTTCCCCCTTTTGGTAGTTTGGCAAAGGATCTTTGAATGCTTGATGATCATCATTGGTATGATGTCCCTCAATTGTAATAGTACCATTGTCAATTAAATCTTGTACTAGATTTTTCAAAGCTTGACAATTGTTTGTTCTATGACCTTTACATCGATGATAATTGCAATAATACGAGTCATTCCATGATGGTGGTTTAACTCGTGGCTCATAATCTCTTTGTGGTGGTAAAGTGATAACCTTATTATCAAGAAGTTCCTTGAGAGCAGATTCAAGAGATTGACCCAAAGCAGTAAAAGTCCGTCGATTTGAAAAGAATGAAGGTCTAGACGGATTTGATATTTGGGAATTGCCAAGATTATTATTGAAATTACCACGATTTTGATTGGTATTTTGATTGGTTATGTTCTCTTGCTTGGAAATTTGTCCTTGTTGATTGTTGTTTCCTTGTTGTATTGTATTTCCTTGTGAATTGTTTCTTGGAACACTTGATAGATTGAAAACGGATGGCCTTGTTCGTAAATTATTTGCATCCACTATACCATCATTAACAACATTTTTGTTTCTATTCCAAAACCTTGTTTTATCGTTGTTTTGATTTGATGTACTTGGATTATCAAGTTTTATCACTCCCCTTTTAACCAAGGCCCCTTCAATGGTGATTGCATTTTCAATCAATTTTTCAAAGTTATGAGGACAATGAAGGTTAAGCCTATAGCTTAATTCTGGATCAAGGCTATTGATAAAAATATCCATCTTTTCCTTTTCAGGAATAGGATGAGAATATTGTGCAAATAACCTTCTCCATCTTTGTAAAAATGTAGTAAAGGGTTCTCCTACTTTTTGTTTTACTTTACAAAGATCAAGCATTGTTATTTGACGTTGAATATTGTAGGAGTATTGTGAGATAAACTGATTTATACACTCCTCAAAAGTTTTGATAGGTGGAGTGATTTTTGAAAGCCACTCCATGAATTGTACACCTAGACTTCGTGGAAATAATCACATCAAGTAAGTATCATCATAGGCGAATTCAAGACTCATGTTTCGGAAATCCCTAACATGGTCTATGGGATCAGTTTTTCCATTATACCTATCGTACTTAGGAATTTCGCAATGTTTTGGAAATGGGATCATTTGAAGACTCCTATCAAATGGATAAGGAGATATGTCTTCCAAAACATATTTCTTTGTTGTACCTCCTTGCATTTCCTTTATTTTCCCTTGTAATTCTTTTATCTGTTGGTTAAGAGCACTAAAGTCATTAGGAGGATTTTCAGGATTTTGTTTAATCCCCTCTATGTCAAAGGTGTGAGGCAACTTAGCTCCTTGATTAGCTAATGTAAGAAAATATTTTTCTTTGTTACGTTCTAGGATTCTCTCCATAAGAGTATGGAATTGAGGATCTTGTTCTGCTTCTTGAAGCTTTTCTTCCGTTATCTCATCAAGATTAAATGTTTCCTCTTCTTTTTCATTTCGATCACCCATTTTACTAGTTGTAGTTTCTCCCTCGTCTTTTTCCATTTGTTTTTGAGATCTTGTGAAGACAGGCATAGATTTGTATCAAAATTTTACTCGCTTTTGATCAAAAGAGTTAAATAGTGCAATTGATGTGGTATGTATGAAGGTCAAGATAGAATGAAAATTCTATGACTTATACAAAATTTTCTAATCTTGTAGCTTGTGTTGTTCCCTAAGTGAAAGGATGAAAATCCTGTTGGTGGGAATATAAGCAAAAGATCTAGAAAAGGATGGTTGTTGCACTTTATGAAGTTTTGATCATGGCTTTGTAAAAAGATGGATTTAATGATGGATGCCTAATGTTTTCTAAGTTCTCTATTGTAATATTTGATTTGGACGAGTAGAGTATTCGATTGCTGGTTGGGGAATATAACTAAAACGGATGCGTTGACTATGGTTATGCCTTTGAGAAAGGGCTCTTCTTTGAAAATAAGCTTGTGAATACAAGGGCTCTATGGCATAATCATCTGAGAGACCTCTAACACAATCATGATACCTATGAAGAAAAGTTCTATATTTAAGTAAAACTTTTCGACTTTGATATAAGAATTTTTGTTTCTTCAATAATTTCTTGTGGTTGAGAGGTTTCTTTGGCTTCTTAATCCTTTTGGAAACGGATTTCTTTACAAATTTTGTAGATTTCCAATCTCGTAACATGAGATTGATCAATATGATAATGAGTGTTTTGGATGATCTTTATCTAAATTAATGTAATGAAAACACATCAAACAAGTTAAAAACATTTGTTTTAAGTCCTATTCTAAACATCAAGTGTGTAACCAAAATGTTTTTCAAAAATTGTTTTAACAGGTTTTACACATGACAAGCACTTCAAACAGACTCACTCTTAAATGCTCAAGTAGGTCATCATAGCAATCAACAGCCCACATCTTAAAACTGCGTCGACTCACACAGCCGTGTCACCCCCGAAAGGGCGCCCATGTTTTTGTCTTTTCCAGGTGCGTACTCAGAGTGACGGAAGTGGATACCGGATCCCCTGAGCAAACAATCCTTGGCAGTTATATGGTGAGTATCTTGGGGGTAGATTCTTCCCTCCCCTGCACTGTGATTGAGATGATGTTTGGATACTGACTTGGTTAGTTACTACACTAGGTTCGTAGTAAAGATTTCCGTTTGGTGCGGCAAATGATAGACTCCCTCGAGAGACCTCCCTACCTTTAGAACAAAGGCTTTGGGGATGGTTATCATGCACACTACCGTCAAAAGAGGGTTTCCCCAATTTTGCTTTAAATTTTATAGTGGGGGGGAATAGCCTGGCTTTGGCTTGAACCCACTTGAGTCGTTCCTCTTGGGTGAGTACTTTTTCCCACAAGAGCAGGCTCTCTACAAGGTTTTAATAAAGCAGTAAATTGCATAAAAGAAAATTGATGAGTTTGGCATTTTGATCACCCAGTTAAGGGGAGAGCATAGGCCTATCACCGAGAACAAAGCAAACAAGGGTTCAATTATTAAGCACCAAAATAAAAAATTTCTAACTAAGTGAAGATGTTGCTTCACATAACAAGAAAATTCAATTTTAAACCCAAATTGAAAGATAAAGTATCTATCCTAGGATTGGTTAATTTTATCCTTTAGATGACTACCCTAGGATTGCTTTGTTTTATCCTTTAGATGACTACCCTAGGATTGCTTTGTTTTTATCCTTAAATGACTACCCTAGGATTGGTAAATTTTATGCTTAAAATTATTAACTGTCCGCGGCTGCGTCGGAATCAGTTAAATTAAATTACAGTTATAGATTACAGATTACAATCCTTTAAAAATTTGCGCTGCAAAATAAATTACAGGCGCTGAAATAAACATTACGGGCGCTGAAACAGACTTCAAGGGCGCTGAAACAGACTTCACGGGCGCTGAAAGAAGCTTCACGGGCGCTAAAACAGACTTCACGGGCGCTGAAAGATTAGTCGCGGGCGCTGAAAGAGACTTCACGGGCGCTGAAAGATTAGTCACGGGCGCTGAAAGACTTTATGGGCGCTGAAGGAAAGTGGGTGCTGAAAGATTAGTCATGGGCGCTAAACTGGAAGTGTTCTTTCGAAAACGTGTCGTCTGCGCTATTCCGCTGTTTTTCCTGTAACCTGTCAAAACAACTGCAAACAAAACATTAAAAAGGGGCAAGTGCCCCACGGTGGGCGCCAAAAATGTGTATATGCTTAATTGTAATGTAAATGAAAACATAAAACACTAAATGAAACATTAATCTAAAGAAATTGAAAACAAATTAACAAACAAAATCTTCAGAACCGTCCCATTTTCCTCTATCTACAGTGATTCTTTTGAAGCTTTTGCTCTCAGATTGTGTAAGCTAGGCTTCCTTCAAATGGCAACTTGTAGAACGAGTATGCAAAGGAGAATGCTTTACTATTCTATATGCTGGTAGAAATGAGATTGATGATACGGATATGGACAGGGGCTGTGAATTATGCACAGGGGCTGTGAATGGGAGATATCATGATTCTATTGCTACTATGCTTATGATTCTATGCTATTGCTATGAAAGTACTCTATGAATGCTATGGATGCTATGCAATTTTGCCTATAATTTACTTGCTTAAGATTCTATATGATTTGGAGCTCCCGGCAGCTGTATTTATAGATTTTTTTGCAAGCTTCATCCCGGCTGGCAAGAATCTACGGCTATGAATTGTCTGGTATGTTTGAATGGTGAGAGATTGAGAAGTTGAGAAGAAAAGGGAGGAGGTTGAGAGGTTGGAGAGAAGAATGGAAGCTTGTCTTCAACCCACGGGAACAAGCCTGCACAAAACAGAGAAATTTAATTTTCTGTTTTGGCAGTTTGTTTCCCGGGAGTTGAAGATAAATCCCAAATTAAATAAATAAAATTTATTTAATTTAATTTATTGCTTTTTGATATTTGATTTTTGATTTTTGAAAACTATAGAAGAATTAATTAAATATTTTGGTAATATTTAATCATGATGTGACTTTAGAAGATTTTTGAAATATTTAGAAGAATTTAATTAAATATTTTTGGAAATATTTAATTATGAATAGATTTTTTTAATTGAATTGGAGGAATTTTGAAATGATTTAAAAATGAATATTGGATTAGAGGAAATAATCAAATATTTTGGAATATTTAATTATAAATGATATTTAGAAGAATTATAATATTTTAATCTTTATTTGAATAAAATATTCAAACTAAGATTATATGATAATTAATATAAATAAATTGTAACATTTATTTAATTAATTAAGAAATGAATATGAAAAGGTGATTAAATATCTAATCGAAATGAAATCATGAACAATATAAATAAATTATTTAAATTTATTTATACGTAGATAGAATCAAAAGATTTTAATTAAATATTAAAAATATTTAATTAATTACCAGACAATGTGATATGACCATTTTTAAGTGTATCTGAAACATTAAGATGTTTAGAATAATAAATATATATTATCCTAGAAACAACTTAAATGTTAATGCAATGCATGTGAGATGGATGATGCTTCATATTATGATGATATTTCATGATTATGCAGGATGAGTATGCTGACATTTTATGAATGCAAGATGGATGCATTTCATGATCTCATGTTAGTGTGAAAGAGGATAGAAGAATGAGATGGATCAACCCTTGATTCTGAGAAGATGCAAAAGTCCAACAAGTCTATGAGTTGTTGAGACTTTATTAGATATGATGATGAATGATGATGAATGATGATGACACATTTATTATCAAGGTATTGGGGATGTAAAGAGCATAACATTCATTACTTTTTATCACACAAATATGATGCATCACAGTATATAAAATGAAGATGGCATTGTACCTAGTGAGATGAACTTTGACTCAAAAATAAAATAGGATTATCCTTGTTCACACCTAGCATACAAAACCTTATTAGGATGCACTTTAGATATTTCAAACATCTCAAACCAAAACATAGAAAATAAAAACCTTCCTATGTAATAGTCAACAAGACATCTAAACCACCATCCCTACAAACCAAAGAAAGTTAGCATGACCAAGGTTATATTACAAGAATATCCAACAAGCACAGAAGAAAAAAGATAATGCTCAATGCCCCATTCCTTTCTCTCTATTTTTTATTAGACATCATCGAGAGGTCATTGGAATAAGTGCAATAAGATAAATCAAAAGAAATATCAAGCAAACAAACAAGCCAATGTTCTTCATACCTCTAGACAAATGGATGTGTTTTGTTTAGGATAAGTATCCAAAGTGATTACCAAAGATAATGCCAACTGTAGGAAGGATGCATCCTAGGACATGTTAGTGGATGGTGGAAAGTTGATAGGTTGTTTGAAAGGCCATTGATATAAGCTCGATTGAGATGTTTGTTAAAAAGATCAAGAGTTTAATTTTATGTTTTAATTTTTTTTTGTTTCAATTTTGATTTGTGTTTTTTGAAGTTTCCTTTTTCTAATTGTTGTGCTTTTTTTTATTTGTATTGTGAAAGGATGAATGCAACAATTGATTTATTATGGATTATTGATTATCATGGGTGAAGCGAAATGAGATAGATGGATTCTTTTAAAATATTTGGATGTTTTTGAAATGTTAGGAGGCTATTTTTTTAATTTTTGAGTTATTTAAATGTTATTTTGTTTTTTGAGATTTATGATTTTTTTTGTGTTTTTGTGTCTCGAGGCTCATCAAATATTATCCTTGCCTATGTTTAAGCTCAGAGACGACATAGTTCAGATACCATGTTTTTGAATTTTTCTAGATTTTTGACCTATTTTTGGATTTTTGGATATGTTTTGGATGCTTTTGGATTTTTTGATGTTTTGATTATTTGGATATGGATATGCATGATGATATTAGTGAGCTATTTTGGTATTTTGTTGAAAAACAAGCTATGGTTGATTGATCAGATTGATGGATTGATGACGATAACATTTTTGAGGATACACAACAATGCCAGGATAGTGTTAAGCAACAAAAGGACTAGGAGGAATATCTCAAGATGATGATGGATTGATTGGATTTGATTGATAAAGATAGTGAAGCTTAGCTTGGAACAAAATTTCTTTTGAATGATTTGATGTGATATTGAACCACACATTAGATGAAACTGATATTGATTTTTTTATTGATGTTCAATGAAAGATACAACTTGATAAGGAGCATATTTTCATCAAAATGTGCCATGGTCTAGTGATTTGGAATTTTTTTCTTATAATTTTTTTGACCAATTTAATTTCATGTTTTCCAATGTTTGGATCACCACATAAGTTGGAAGATATAGATCAAGATTTGTTCCTAAATCAAGATGTAAATATTTCCCCCTGATGTTCTAGTAATGTATGGAATGACATTGGTGGATGCTTGGATATGCATATGGATGGATGGATATGGATTATCTTCTGATAAGATAAGGTGTTCAAATAAAGAAAGCTCATTTGGATAATGATTCATGGATCTGCTAAGGTTGGATAGGATAGGATAAATGAAAATGACTGATGTCAATATGTTTACCATAAAAAAGTGTAAAGTGTACACTAAAGTTTTATCAAGATCAAGATAATTTGGAAGATGGATGTAGATGGGTGAAAATGGATTGGATAAATGGTTCATGGATGAATGAATTTATTATGGATGATATGGACGGAATGTTGGATTTATTATGGATGAGATAATATGCTTTCACTTTAACTAGCCCACACAGATGCTTGATTCTACACATGATGCTTGTTTGCTAGGTTTTCATCATGGTACCTGTCCAAATTGCCACCATAGTGGTTTTCACTAGAGAATGATTTTTTTATTTACTATTTTCATGATTTATTTATTTATTTTGGATTTTTTGTGAAATATTTTAAGTTCATGCCAAACCACCTCGTGGTGTTGATGTAGATGCTTCTTTCATAGTATGCCATTGATATTATACTTGAAGAAGCTACTTTACCAAGATACATTCACTTGAATACAACTTTTGAGATTCCTGATCTACTTTTTTGATACCGGAGTTAACTTTGTCTTTATGCACACATCACAATAGAGTTCCTTCTAAATCCTTATGATGAAGGGTTGCTTCCAGTAGATGGTCAATGTGATAATTGGATATCATGTGTGGAGGAGTGAATGGTGGAGTGTGTTTAGGAATAGAAGATGGATTGGTTGGTAGTTTGGAACCTTTAACTCTCCAAACTTGGGAAGATGAGCAATGATGGGTAGATAAGAAAGTGTGTATGGAATTAGGACCAACTACTTGATATACTTTTTACGTTGCTTGAGAAGCCTGCTTTTTCCTTTGTGGACATCTTTGATGAATAGTTTTCCCTTTTTGATTATGCCCCATACTTTCTTTGACTGATGGAGTTTGATAGGGATAATATTTCTTTGTATTTTTTGTTATCCATGTGTATTTGATTTTTCCATTATGCTTCCCAATTTTTTTTTCTTTGATAATGTTGTTTGTACTTTAATTTAAATCTTTCTTTTGATGTTGGTCCCAATTCATGGATGGGGTGATGGGTGGATGAAGATTCACGGCATGGTTGGTTGTAGTATTAGAATTGGTTTCATCATAAGGATTCTTTGTGCTCCCTATGTTGATGTTTTCTTGAGACATAGTTGCCCCCAATATTGTGAAAGTAGTACCTTCATGCTTTGATTCTACCTATTTTGAGAGTTCCTATTTACCAAGCATTCTTGATAAATGACCATTGCAAATGATGCTATTTCAATTTGTTGCTTTGCTAACTCTGGAATATCCTATTTGGTTTGACCTATTTCCTTGAGTGGATAATGTTGGATATCTTCATATATGATGTCCTTAATCTTAATTTGGGATATATATGATCCTGATGTTGACAACTGAGTGTGACTATAGGAATCAATAACCTGTTCTTTTTGTGTAATAATGTAAGGAGTAAAGGAATCTTATTCTAAATGAAGATCATCTATGTTTCCATCCAAAGAAATAATCTACTGGGTAGATGGAGGAGTATGTGCTATATGGATGTGATTATCATTTGTGAAATCATGTATAGATTGGAGAGTTTCCATTAGATCATTGTAGTATCTTGGAGATACAAATTATTGATCTTAAATGATTTTGGAATTACTTTTGACATGATTTGGATCAAGTTCTTGACATGGGTACATTTCAAAGGATGGATTTATTAAAAAGGGTTCTTGGATATCGTCATTAGGCATGAGAAGTGGCTCAATATCTTCTTGATATTTGAGTGAATTTGGATCAAGCGTTGAGTTGAGGATTTCTTCAATATCTATAACCATGAGGTCAAAGGATGACAATATTTCTTGAAAAGAACCATTGCTAGAATTTGGTGAAAGATGTTGATCATGCTTTGGAATAAATTCTTGAGATATGTCCTCTAACTCATTAGGTGATGTAGAGACATTTTGAACATGATCATGGGTCGATGGATGGTGGATTATGTCAATAGGATCAAATAATTCTAGAAATCCTTGAAATAGATCATTGTTGGATATTATTGGTGAATTTTCATCATGATTGAAAAGTGACTCTTGATGCATGTTGATTTGATCATTGGATGGGATAGAAACATCTTCAAAGTGCTCATTGATGGATATATCTTGATCATTATTTTCAATAGTTGTGGTGGAGAGATCGTCAATATTAGGATCAAATGATGTTAATATTTCTTGAAATGGATCATCAAGGGATGTTGTTGGTGTATTTTGATCATGATTGAAAAGTGACTCTTGATGTATGTTGATTTGATCATTGTATAAGGCAGAAAAATCTTCATGTTGCTCATTGATGGATAGATTTTGATCATTATTTTCAATAATTGTGGTGGAGATATTTCACTACTATCACTAGTGGTTGAATCTCGATCATTGTCCTCAATAGTTATTATTTCTTGATCAATAAATTCTTCGATGAGATTTTGAATTGAATACAATTTGGTGTTTTTATGAATATTTTCTCTATGATACTCACAATAAGATCCACCCCTATTCTAAGGGAAGTTTAGGACAAATTTGAAATAACTTACTTTTGGAAGAGTGATGAGTTTTGCATTAACTAGCTTTCTTAGCACTGTTTCGATTGTCACTCCCAAAGGAGTGTATTCACGTTTGTGATCTTGTAATATTTGTGCTTGTTGAGGTGATTCTTGTTGTGATTGATCTTTGATATGTGGTGATTGGTTTTTTTGTTGATGTTGTTGATCTTGATATCCAACCTCTTGACATTGGAGATATTGTTCTTGATGTCATTGTGGATACATCTCAATGCTTTGATGAAATGGTTTAACCAATGAAAGAGTGTATTGATTTTGGGGTGGAGATGTCTCTTGGTGATATGAATCAACAAATTTTCCAAGTATGGCAATTTGATTTCATAATTTCTTTTCTTCATTTTGATCTTGACACCCTTGATATAGTTGATTTGGTTGTTGAGAAAGAATATTTGGAATGTATACTTGTGGTATTTGTATGGGATCATGGAAAAATTTATTTTGGACAATGTTCTAATTTGGGATGATGTTTAGATTTTGCATTATAGCTTGACATTTAACATTGTTTTGGTTTGGAAATATATTGCCTTGATTTAGGTAACTTTGATTTTTCATGGTTTTAACTTGACTTGGATCAATACATGGAGTTGTTGACATATTGTTCAGACTTTGAAAAAGATTTTTTATGATTTGCAAACATATCTATCCCAAAGTTTACCAAGTGAGGATTTGAAATGTTCATGTTTGGTAAACTTGTACTTGGTATATTCACATTTGGCATGTATGGATTTGGTGGGATAATTTTTTTTTGTTGAAGACTCGTGTATTGATTGTTTGGTTGATAGATTTGTAGGTTTTTAATTTTATTTAAATCTACCATAGGGAAATGTGTTCCAAAATTTATATTGGGTATACTCACATTTGTTGTACCACTAAGGTTTGTAGGAGATAATGATCCCATGTATGGATTGTATAAATGTGATTTTTGATAATCAATTGGCACCATAAGGCTTAGATAGTTTGGTTGATTTAGATTACTCATGATGAATGAATCAATTTTATATTCCACTTTCTTCTTGTTTTTTGACCTTGTTGACCTCTAAGTAATTTATGAGGGTGATCCCACAATATTGGTTTATACTTTGTTGGAGATCCTGATTTTTTTGAAATCACATATTTTTAGAAAATATAATAATTTAAGCCTTTAAAAGTTCCATTTAGAGGATTCCAATTGAATATGGTTTGATCAAACCACCTTAGATCAAACCCCCTTGGATAGAACCCTGCTAGTTTTAAACCATACCTATAATGAAGTATCCTTTACACCCATCAAAATGCTGATAAAAAAACACTTTTGATTTATCCTTTGGGGGATCAAATAAATTCATTTAAAATTTATTTTATTTTGAGTATGTATTCCTTACTATAAGCTTCCCAAAAACTATATTTTTAAATAAATTTAATTTTATTATTATATTTATTTTTTATTTCTTGTGAATGTAGGCTTTTCACTAGAAATCAAGCTCTTTGTTTTGCACGTATGGAAAAATTACAGATTGTCAAATTTTTTTTGAAAAATATCAGTGCACTAGATATTGAAGTCCTTGATCCAACAAAAAAAAATTTGAATTTTGATACATGCAAAAAAAGTTAAGTTGTATAGGTTTCGCCTATGTCTGAATTGTAATTGGTTTGACTTCAAAACTTGATTAAGGAAAAAATATTCAATAAAACACTATGAAACCAAATGAAAGAACAAGATATCATAGTTACAAATCTAAATTCAAAAAAATAGAATTTTATCCTTCATGGAAGAAAATTTATGTTGTATATGGTGAGCATCACTCAAAAATGGTGTTTACAGAAAAAAAACTAGTTTTCAAAGGATATGGAAAATGAATTGCAATCTGATTCCAAAAATTTTGAAAAAATATATTTAGAATCTACAAAAAAAATGTCACAAATCACTAGTTTGCATCATCCTACCAAATTCTTCATGGTTTAACCACTATAGGTGCCTAAAAGTGAAGATTTGGTTAGAAAAAATTAGTTCAGTGTCAAGTTTGGCCAAAAATTGTAAACTAGTATTGTGGGATCACCTAGGACCAATGGTGAGATGAAAGATGAAAGGGTGAATGATATGGGTGTTGAACCTTTAGGAAATTTAGATCAATGCTAGACTTTAGGATTTGATTTTTATTGGATTGATTTGGATGTGACCTTAGGATGAACTTGTTCAAAGGGGTGGTAATTTGACTAGAGGTATGAGAAAATATACATTCCCACACACCTAACTAAACAAGGTGATTTTGATTTGGTTTAATGATCTACCCAAGTCTAGAATTTTTATATTTTCCAAAGCTCTAAAAGTTGTTTGTGGGATGGAGATGATAAATGTTTGGGATGGATGAAGTGTTTATTGTTACCTTCGATGAACCTAAGAGGGAGCTTGCTTTCAAGACCAAGATAGTGAAGAACATGCTTTACCCTATGTGTGCTTCAAACCAATAGATCAATGTATTTTTTGAAGACCAAATGATAAAAGATAAATAAGCACATGTGTGGGGTTCAATTGTGCTTTATCTTGATTAAGTGGGTTATTTTTACCACATCAAAACATCTTTTTTAAATTTCAAACTAAATGTCTATTTCTTATCTCTTTTTCATTCCATAAGGTTCATTATGTGAAAATAAAAGAATCAAGGACATATTTTTTCTAGGTTGACTTTGGAGAGAAAAAATTGAGATATGGGCCCAAATATTTAGAAGCCTTTAAGGATAAAATCCCTAGGGACAAGCAGTAACATATGAACTCTTCAAGGACATTTTCTCTTTCCAAAGGGTTTGAAATTTTGATGACTTGTTGAATGTTTGTTTCAAAGTTTTGAGAACCAAGTAAAGAATTTGATTGACTCACAAATTGTACAACACTAGGATAGAAAAGGAATTATTTGTTGATTCCCCACTTGGATTTCTGCAAAAACTAAGAAAAAGTGAACAACTAGAGATTTGGTGACACTAGCTCCCCTCCACGACACACACTTCTCAGGACCACCAAATCTCAAAATCCTAAAGATCCAGAGACCTTGAGGATTTATTCTATTTCTACTTTGAATAGTACAAATGTGGGGTAGCTTCAAAATGATAGTTCTTGCACCAACAAATAGTTAGGTATTTTGGATTCTATACAAATCATTTCATAGTTAGGGTAATTGAGGACATGCCACCTTGCAAGCATCCAACAAGCCACTAAATTCTTTAATCAATCCTACTAAGGGATCTTATACTTTTTATAGTAGTAACCCATTCTAAAAGAAATTGTATGGCTAAGGCCTACATACCATGAGGACTTGACAATTTAGTCTTATCCATTTATATACTGGCCCAAGTAAAATCCTAGTTGGAGTCACCTTTGAACTAGTCTTAGGTAGGCCCCTCTAAGGGTACAAAAGTGAGCAAGAACACTTTTAGTTTGACTGCCCAGTTCATGTAAAGTACAACAAGGGAACACACACAATTTCTCTTTATCACACTAGCATGATTTATTCAATTTTGAACCCAAACTTGAAATGTTTACACAATTTTTTAGACACCCAATGTCACTAGAATAATTTTGATTCTCAAGATCAGTGTGAAGCGCAAGAGAAGTGCATACGCATTCAAATGACACAAGTTTCAAAAATATTACAAGATAATGAAAACACAAGTTCATTTTATGCCTCAAAGTAATGGTGAGCTCATTTTAGAGCACCAAAACCAAGTGTGAAGTTTTTTTGTTCAATTTTAGCCCAAAATCAAAGTCTAGTGAGTTTATAATGTTCAATTTTAAACAAAGTTCAAAAAATCAATCAGTAATTCATTTTAAACCCAAATTGATCTAGTCGGCCTAAAATAGAAAACAAAAGCAGCAATTAAATGTTCTAGATTATTACAATAAGCATTTAAAAATTATTTTTCCAGTTCAAGTTCAATGTCCAATGCCCACTTCAAATGTGCTTGTGATTCTTTAATTCTAATGCCTTGATTTTTCAGGCAAACTACAAAAAATAACTTGTTAAACATTTTCCTCCTAAACCAAGATTGGGTCTATAATTGAAGTCACAAAAAGCATGCCTGCCATAAATCATAATAAGCATCATATCAATCAACTCCTTGATAACCTACAAACCAAATTTTAGTCCTACAAATATAGTTACTCAAAATATATTATAGGGTATGGAGATCATAATAACTTCTTAAGAAATATTGCAGTAATCGATCCTCAAGAAATATTGTGCACCAATAAAATTAAAGATGTCAAAGTTGAGGCTACCATTATCATGACTGGAATTAGAAGTTGTTGCATTTAAGAATTTTTTTCACATGAGATAAAATAGTTATTTAATATATAATAGTTGTTGATGGGGAAAATAAAATAGTCAAAGTCTTCAGCTCCACTCATTGCTGGAAATTAATGAAGAGATAGGTGCCTTAGTGTAACCTATGATACCCTTCATAAAGGTAGTCACCCACATCACAAAGGGTCACAGAGAAATCATATCAGATCAAGTTACATGATGGTTGAGACACTCAAACATCAACTTGAGAAATTTCAAAATCTTTATAATTGATGACAAATCATGAAAAAAATTGTTGATCAAGCACTAAGAAGTCGCCTTAATGTAGAAAAGACACCTCAACAAGAAAATAGGTGGTGCAATGATAGTTAACATAAAGATAAGCAAAGCAGAATAGTTTTCCAATTTTCTATCTGAAGAGATTTATTGGTTGTTGAGAATGATCATAGGTGATTTAGAAGATTTTTCATAGCTACCAAAGAATATCTAATCACTACAAAGAAAATCTTTTGAGATAGACATATATTTCGAAAATAAACATAATCATAGCCACTTGGTAAAAATTAGAAGATATGTCTCAAACATATTGAGTATGTTATCTCTTTATTTTTAAGTTTCTAATGAATAAAGTAGAGATAGTTCGTACCACAAGAAACATATGAAATTTTACATAAGCAATGCACACGTGTGAGATAAATGTGCAGATTTAGGATTGGGAAATATACATTTTACTTCCTTTGGAATGACCCATAGGAAATGTTTGAATTATTCAAAATGAGTGAATGATGTGTCTTTACTGTCTTCTAAATAATTAAAATAAATTAGTTGTACATGGGTGCATTCATTTTCTTTCCTTTCCAAAGGATTGGAAAACTAGCAGCTCAACTAGGCTATAAAATTTGCATCGAACGAGCCCTGACATATAACGTTAGACAAAAAATCAATAAGATCATTGTCAAATGAACTAAAACCACTTTCAATCACACCAATACCAAACAAAATGATATTAGTGCCTAAATATTAAAGACACAATGCAAGAAAATAAATGACTAAACCTATACTAAACAATAATGTTAGAATATTAAAGAATCAAACTTTATATCTTGGGCTGCAAAGACTTTTAGAAACTTTCAAGATAATGTGATAGGTAACTGTAAGACTGAATTCCATAATATATCAAATGGATCATCTAACACTCATACTAATAGTTCAAAATCTTGATTAACATCCAAAAATGTATTTGATCACCAAGATACCCCATCATCAAGAATAGTTCAAAATCTGGTCAAAACTTCAAAGCCATTTTCTCAAACTAAACCTATGTGCTCAATATGCATCAAATATGTAATTTATTTTCTAGAGTGAGAGCCACAAATCACAAAATCAACATTATTTTATTATTTTTATGAGAGGTGTAGATTGTAGTAAGGAGAAAGGGAGTGAAAACCAGAATAATGAGAACACATTGTAGTGAAATTTGAGGTACTAGATGTGATCTTGGCAGCTTATCATCCTAGAAATCCTTGTGTGTGGTCAATGTGTGCCATTTTTTACCATGTGTATCATACCTCTGAAGGCCTCTACATGGATACCTAAGAAATACAAATGTCGATGTTAAAGTTATGATAGATCAATCAAATATTTATTGATACGAAGTTGGACTTTTTGGATGATAGTTTACATGCTAACCTTTTTCTTTCAAGGTGTAGCAATATCCAATTATTTTAATAAATCAACTTGTAAGAAAAGAGCAATGACTAATTACAACGCTTCAAAAAAAAGGTCTGAAATAACTTGAATCATTGATCATTTCTACCACAACCACAATTACCAAACTGTGACCTGCATTTGAAATGTGAATCGCAATAGAGAAAAAAAATTGAATTCTACATGATTAGTAACAGAGAAAAAAAATCTTCAATTTTTATATGGACAACAAATAAAGACTTTATGTTTCCTATCTCCATATGTGTAGGATCATGATGGGCAAAAAATGGGCAATATGATGGGTATGTCGTTAGCGAATTTTTTCTTACCCAAAATTGATGAAACGAAAAGGGTTTTTAAAGGAGATTCTTATCTTTCAACCAATAAAAATTATGTTTTACTTTGAATTTAATAAGTAATTATTATTCATTTTCTATTCAAATTACGACTAAAGTCTTGATTGATAGACTAGTTGAAAAAAATCTATAGCTTTCAAATGGTATCACATTTTTTGAATCCAAAACATGTGTCACATTCTATGCTTCACATACTATAGGATTAAAAAATAAAAAATTGAATTTCATGAAGTTTTGACCAAGTTAAGGTGGTCAGACATATGAGTTTTTTGTATTTTTTAAAAGTTGTAATAAAAAAATCATAATTAAATATTTTCTTGGAAAAAAATTACAAAAAAATATGCATCGCATCGAGACATGATTCCTCTACTTATATCTAAAGTCTTATAAAAAAATATTATCATTTTACCGTGGTTAGGGTGGTCAGACAGACACCTACTTATTTTTTCCCTGAAATTGAAGTACTACTGCATTGAAATTTCAAATTTTCACCAAATAGATTTCTTTTTTTTTTTAAACAAACCTAGTATTTTAGAAACTACATTCAATTTTCTACAGATTCTATTGTTACATATTTTTGAAATAATATAGATAACTTATTCAAATTTTTACGTCAACTTATGTAACTCTAATTTTTCTAATTTTTTTGCCTCTTAAGGGCCAATTTTTTCCATGATGATCCTGAACATACCCATCTAATGCTTGAAATAAATGGAAATGAATAGAAAAAAAGATTATATTTCTTCCCAATGGTGGGTCCAAAATGTGAGCCATATTTAGACCTCATGCCAACATGATCAACACACAAGAGAATTAGTCAAGTTAGCAAAGAAAAATCAAGCTCCGTATGAAATTATTGATCACATTAAGATAAGAAAAAATGATAATAAAAGCACAAAAAGAAAGCATACAAGAATATAAACCTATCTAAAATGGACCAAACCTCAATCCCATAGGGGGATTGGTGCTCCTTTGATGTGAAAAGAGAGTCCTTTCCTAATCCCTTGTGATAAGCTTCCAATGTGATGAAGGTGCAAGATGATGAATATGCCTATAATGAGAATGTTAAGATTGTGGACGAGATTGTGGATGATTTTGGCTTCTATTTATAGGTTGAATGGTTGGATAATGGAGAGATGGGAGGAATGTGGGACTAAAGGAGATTCAATAAGATTGTGACACTTGTCACAAATCTAATGGGTGAAGTTGGAGCACATTGTGGAGAATGTGCATAGTTAATGCATGTTGTTGAGATGTAGGAGGGGTGTAAGAGAGATTAATGCATGCATAAGAAGCATTAAATGAATATGGTTGAGATGTTTTGGAGGGAAATTGGTTGGGCAAGAAAGTCAAATAAATCAAGTTAATGAATGAATATTCCCTAAGAATGTGCCTTTGTGAGGGAAAATGAGATAATTAGATAACTAAAAGAATTGAGTTTTATGTGCAAGTGGGTGGGTTAGTCAGGGGTTGAGTTTGACCAAGGCTGAGTCAAAAGCTAGAGAATGGGTAATTAGGATTAGGAGTTAATTTTATTTTTTATGGATTAGGAGTTAATTAATCCAAAATTAATTAACTTGGAGGAATTTAGGGGATTTGACATTTGATTTATTAAATCACATGAGAGGACTTTTAGGACTTTAATTAAATAAATTAATTTATTTAATCAAATATGATGCACATGAATTAATCGAATAATTTTTTTTATTTGATTGACAGAAGAAATGACGTTAATTCGAGTGTCTACAATTAATATATAATACAAGCATATCTTTCCTTTAAAAAAAAAAGTGAATTATTTAATGAAATTTCTTATGTCTTTTTATTTAATTAAATAATTTTAATTATTTAGTTGAATGCCATTAATTCCCTCTTTATTAAATAAACTAATTATTTACTAAAATTCTCAGTTTCATCCATCTTGCACAATTAGATATTTTTTTAATTACCTAATTAGCTAATTTCTCTCACCCTCCCACTTGCAAGAAAATATTCCCCTAGAATATTCCTCCATTTGTACTCCTCCAAAATGGGAAATACCTTGTAACAAACTTCCTAACAATTTCCTAATTTTTAGGAGTGTGCTTCTTCAATTCAATGAGATCCATTGATTAAAATACTTAATTCTTGTCAACTTGCATTCTCATCCATTGATGAGAATCCTTTATCCATGCCATCTCCTCTCATTTTTTTTCATCCATTACTTGATAAAATCAATACTGACCATTGATTCAACTATTTCTCCTATAAATTGTAAAATGAATTAGTGTCTTTTGTGATTTCCATGCTTGTGTAACCATTTAGTGTGTATTCA
The DNA here is from genome assembly GCA_007258455.2 of Sequoia sempervirens. NCBI lineage: Eukaryota > Viridiplantae > Streptophyta > Pinopsida > Cupressales > Cupressaceae > Sequoia > Sequoia sempervirens. Next base: position 538,719,194 of record VDFB02105785.1, on the reverse strand, counting down.
CTCCCATTACACTTTGTGTGATCTTGGGTGAAGAGAAAAACTCTTATTTTACAAACCTTTTTTGGTCACCCCAAGGATTTTCTTTTTATCATCTCCCCTTAGGATTCATGTGATCTTGGGTGAAGAGAAATTGGATTTTGTTGTCTTTATTAGAGAGGTCCTACCTTTGAGATACATCTTGTAATGAAGAACTCATTGGTGACCTTCAATCATGTTTATTGATGGGCTATATAAAGTATGTGTGAGATAAGAGGGATTCATTATTCATGATTCTCTTCATTCTCATGAGAATCCCAGGGAGAAAACTACCCTTAACCACCTCAATATTAGCTAAATGAAGAACTTGCATAGAAATCACAAAAAAATTCAATAACTCAAAAGACTAATTTAGAATCTGAGAGAGCAAGGTTCTTAGTTTTTTCCTCAAATGGAAGAGCTTTCTACCAATGGACTACAATGTGGAATGGGGATACTAGTGTGTCATGTTGGATTCTGAATGATGTGATGCCATCCCCAACAACAAAGAACTCAAACATGGGTAGAATGACTAAAAACCTCACTATCTAACATAGGTATGAGGTCAATTTAACAAGGTAACAAGATACAGAGCCAAAAATGGAACAAATTATAGGGAAGAGCTAAGATGAGACTTACAAATGGCCACGTTTTTAGAACCTTCCTCCAAGCTCTACTTCGACAATTTGCACATAAAATGATCAGGGAAAAATGTTGAGGCTATTTCAAGGGTTGTTGTAGTCAAACCCTTATTTTGGTGTTCCTACCTCCATGGATAGCTACATAGGTTGAGAGATTAAAAAAAATAGAAAAAAGGAAGTGGTGAAAATAATTTGCACTTGAGGAGGAAAACTTGCACCACCAAATAGTAAATGAACAAAGAGATCTAATCTCTCACAAATAGATATGAGCAAGAGAGCATTACCAATAGCCCTTCAACCCCTCTTGAACACATGAACACACCATTGAATACTTTGTATAGATATTTTGCTATTGGAATGACCATAATCCAGTAGAGCTTCGCTTGTAGAAGTACTATTGCAAAGAGTAGAATAGGCTGATAATTGAGAAGAGTCATCAACAAATAAGAGATAACCCCAAAAATAGGAGCCAAAAGGAGTTTTTGTTACATGCAAAGGTAGAAGGAGCTATTACACCTAAGAATCTATCTAGAAAAGCATGTGTCCTAAGCCATGATTATGAGATTCCATGTTTCAAACTTAGGAAACCTCTAGGATGCTAGTGTGTCACACAAATGTCCTTGCACTACGTAGGCATCCAAAATGCTAGTTTATGGGAAACATGATAGTGGACTATTCTCGCTTCATCATTAGACCTTGTGGAGTTGGAATCATCAAATTTTGACCCATGAGGCTCTTATCCAAGGTGCATTTAGGAGCAATAAATGCTAGGAAAAGTGCTAAAATGTGAAATTGCCACTATGTGCAAGTTTGTGACATTACATTTTTGCACCACTTTAGTGGGATTGATTTTGGAAAAAAAATAGCCACACTAAAGTAGAAAATAAAAAGTCAACCCAAAACTTAAAAATTTACCTATTTACATGCCAAAAAGGATACTGTAGAATACAATGTTTGTTGTGAAATTTTACCAATTTTGATATTTTAGCAATCAAACTTAGTGAAAAATTCACCATTTATCATGAAAAATATCACAAAATATTGTTCTGCAAAAGTATAATTTTTAAGTTAGTTCAAAAATTGGAAGAAGCTAAGAAGGTGAGAAGAATTATCAAGAAAAAATTTAGTGATTCGGAAGAAAATTTTGATGAAGAAGTAATTGTATGCCTTCTGGTTTTTCCACTAGTCTAGTGGGGAAAAAGTAGGAGAAATGGAGGGACCATGAACACTAGGGAAAATGGGTTCCAAGGGGCCTATACATACCTAGGTGGGCCCCTAGTAGGGTAGTTTTCACTATTCACTTCTAGTCTTTTATTGAATTTTTTGATTGGAAATAGTGATAAAAATGCCATGCAAATGAGATTATCTAGAGCCCAAGTTGGACTAGCTATAGGAGGACATGCACGAGGATATCAAAGTGGACCATGTGAGTACTAAAACCTATTTTTAATGTATTTTTCTAAGATTTTTAATGAGTTTTTGAAAAATATAGAGCACACATGTCCTCATGGTGTGACTACATCCCTCTCATGCGTTGGCATCTCAATGTGATAGAGACCTCAGCACATGTTGGCTTCTAGCCAAGTGTACTAGAATCTCACCAACTTTAATGGTGGTATTGGACACTTACATGGTGTAGAGAAATTTGTGTGACACACATGCATCTAAGAGGCCCTACTTATTAAAAATTTTCAAACCTTTTGTACATCAGATATTTTGACTTTGATCTTTTTCACTTTTGCAGGGTTATCTAGAGATGAGGGAGCATCCTAACAAGTAGGTTCTTCACCTTATTTGGGACCAATATCAAAAAAATTATGATGTAGAAAATATGTTTGTACGATGGATGGCCTTTGGCAGGTGTATCATATTACAAAGATGTTGTACCATGATTACATGTTGATGGCACTAACAGAGTTGTGGGACTTGACCACATCAACCTTCCACCTCTCGATAGGTGAGATGACCATCACCCTAGAGGATTTCTATCACATCATTAGCCTTCCCATCCATGAGTGGAGGTCCATGATCAATGAAACTTGCTTAGACCAAGAGTGACATGATGGGGTCACACACTATTTGGGCTTCACTAATGGCATCGATTACACTTACCACATTTACATGTGCTGGTTTAAGCAGGGGTGAGGTGTTGTGCCCTTGTTACATCAAGTTCTGGTGATCACCATGGCCACTTAGGTCACTATAGATGGAAAAGGCTCTCACTTGCATGGGGGCCTCATGCATATCATTTATGAGATGGAGGAGTGCTAGATATTGTTTGCATGCGAGAGGAGCATGCTGGTACACCTATACCAAGAGTTGGGTAGGTATGTGCACTATGAGTTTTGGAGTTTGACAGTCTAAACCCTGCTCCAGGAAGGTTTGATGTTATTTAGTAACCATGGTGCATTGGTACATGGTGATTCAGAAGTGGACACATTGAGACCTATAGTTCTAGTGGTTATAGTTCAACACTCTATAGCCTAACTAATTTAGGTGGTGGTCGTACCATTTTTCCACTAGGTAGATGATGACAAGTTCCTTAAGAACATATAGCATAATTTTTTGATCTTAGGTCACATTTTTTTTATCATTCCCTACTACTAGAATCAGGTGATGCAATCACATGGTTGCATTTAGAGTGTCCCTCCCATGATCCCCTCTTTTGCATGGACCATGAGGAGTGCCACTCGGTTAGGGGATCATCAGGGACCTACCATTTTCAACATCACTAATTTTGATGAGGACACTGATGATCAAGAGCATCTTGAGATGCAAATGGTTGACAATTTTGGCATGGTGAGAGCTTTCCTAGGTTGTTGGTAGGTGCATCGCCCCACTCCCATTTTCCTAGAAAATTTTCCCAAGGGGGATCCTAGCCTGCAGGGAGAAGGTGCCACTAGGGGTGAGGTGAAGGCAAGTGCATAGTGGTGGAGAGTAGTAGAAAAAGGAGTTCAAGGAGGAGGTTGTGGTAGGGGAGGAGAGGTTAAGGTAGCAGTGGATGATTTCGTCTCCCCTAGTTCTAGTCCCAATTTCTTCTACAACACCGTATCTTGTCATCATCCCCACAACGACTTTTGCAATGTTAGGAGTAACACTAAATGTAGGAAGTGTTGGTCTAAATGTTGCATCACCCCCTTATCCATAGTAGTAGTCAAGGGACCCAGTTATAATAATTACATCACACCATTTCATTTCTATATTTCCTATTTTCATCTCATGTATACATGTCTTATTTTAGTTTCATATCTATACATCTCATGATATTTCTTCTCTTTATGGTTGTAGTGGACACACAGGGATGGATTGGGCTCTTTTCCTAGTGCATATTAGAGGTAGCCCTTGCTATGTCAGTCTAGGGCCTCATCCTCAACTCCTATCAACTAGTCTCAGTAGGGTGACATGCCCCACTATTTGAGCTAGTGGTTCACCTGAGGATGGCATATGACGAGGCACAAGATGTTGTAGTGTAGAGGAAAATTGATGCCACCACTGCTTGAGGATAGAGGAATCAGGTGTCTATAGAGGTGTGAGTTACCTCTAGCAAGTGAGATGCAATTGTCACAAGGGAAGATGGTTCCAAGAAGGCATGTGATTCCCTTCAGAGCCAGCACAATGACCTCGTAGGGTGGCTAGCAAGGGACCAACAACTCTAGGACATGCTCTAAGTGGTAGAGATATAGACAACCTCCCTTTAGGGAGAGATCTGAGTATTCCAAATGATGATGTCCATTTCTTATTTGTAGAGGGCCCACTCTATGTCTAAAATTTATCCCCATTCATAGCCACATTAGTAGTCACCAGAGCTAGAGGGCTCAAGGAGCCATATTCCCAAGGCTTAGACAACCATTTTGTATATCATTTTTGTTGAAATTTTATATATTTTATAGATCATTTTTTATGAATATACACTAATACATATACACAACAACCACTTATGTTTTAGTGATAGTGGCACAATACATGTACATGACATTGATATTTATATATATACATGAGATAACAATTCTAATACCATTAGTGTTCTTCATTTGATGTGTATGTTCCTTTCTTTCATGTATGTTAATGCTATGGATTTCATATGTATGGATGTATGTTTAGTACAATGATGATCTAATTACATAACCAAAAGATGTAATATAATGCACAGATACATATCATAGTGAAACACACATAGGTATGTCTCTCTCACACACACATGGTTGCATCACAATGCAATATTTTTCATAATGTGTTAATGAAGGAATATCAAAACACACAATGCTATAATCTCTAAAGAGAGAACATTGCACATATGTCGCATAGACACTACACATAGTATCAACAAAGGTGCATTGCATTAATAGGTTATTTTAGAGGCATCCCATCCATGGATGCCAATATATATGTACCAAAACTATGCATGGAGATAACAATGTAATGGCCTAACAAATTAGGACTGAACTTCCCCTTTTGATTGGGCAACACATTTACATTTCTCTGATTCCTGTAGAGGACCAGGTCACCTACCTTGAAAGTTCTAAGAAGAACACATTGATTATACTATTTGGATAATGATCATTGATAAGCCTTAAAATGGTCGAGGGCCTATAATCAATGCTCATTGAGCATCTCAAGCTGACACACATGATTAGATTGGAAAGTTTCATCATTAATTAATCCTTTAAGGGAAACCCACAAGGACAAAATTTCTAACTCCAAGTGCATGATAGCTTGGGTGCCATACATGAGGTTATAAGACATTTTTCCCTTCGCCATATGAACACTCATGCAATAAGCCCATAAAGAATATTCCAATTGAATGTCCCAATCCTTACCATGTTATTTCACTATTTTATGAAAAATGAGCTCAAGAATCTTATTAGAAACTTCTGCTTGGCCATTAGATTGAGTATAATATGTTGTATATAGTCTATGTTGAATATGAAACTTCTCTAGGAATTGCTTTACCTCCTAGTTCTTAAATGGCATGCCATTATTGAAAAAAAAGGTGGAAGGAAATGAAAAGCAAGCAATAATGTTATTTAGAAGAAAAATTAAAATAACTTCAATGGTCATGGATCGAAGTGGGATGGCTTCAACCCACTTTTTGAAGTAATCAGTAGAAGTGATGATAAATACATGTCCTTTGGAAGAAAGAAGTGATATCTTTCCAATAATATCCAACCCCCATTTCATGAATGAACAAGGAGAGGCTTGATTTTGTAACTCTTACACATGAGCATGAATAAGGTGACTATGTTGTTGACATTATGGGAAATTCTTGAAAAATTTGAAGGTATCTTGTTCCATCATTTTCCAAAAGTATCCCATGTGAATTAATTTTTTCACCAAGGATTTACCACCAAAGTGTCCACCCCCGAAACCTAAATGGGCTTCCTTAAGAGCAAGGGGTATTTTTTATTTAGTGAGACATCGAATAAGTAGACCATTGTAAGATTTTTGATAAAGGACATCTGATAAGAATGCATAATAGACTAAAAGCTAGTATATGACTATGATCATTCTTCATCACATCATTGGGAAAGTTTACAATCTTCATATAGTTGTAGATGTTGGAATACCATTCTCTGAATTCTATATGAGAACACATAAGATGATCAAGTTTAGGTTGGTCAGGAACAATATGATATTAAAAAATATGAACCATAAAATGGCATTCTTTCGTATCCTTATCCAATAGTGCTAGGGAGGAAATGCTTGCCATATGGCATCTACATGTTGATTTTCTCTCCTAGGGACACTATCTATTGTGAAAGAGGAGAACCGATTAAGAAAAGACAAAGTGAGGTCTTGATACTCAGACAACTTATTTTTCTTAGCTTGATAGTTCTCATAATCTACTTCACAATAATATCAAAGTCACCATGTATACAACTATGCTTTATCTTTAATGTGATCATGACATGAAATCCAACAATAAGGGCTTCATACTTAGTTATGTTGTTTGTGCAGGTGAGTTCCAATCGAAAGGAGAGAGGTGCTGACTTACCTTTAGGTGAGAATAGGACCACACTTACTCTAGAGCCAGTTTGACATCTCAATCCATCAAAATGCATCTTCCACACAAGATCATGGGTAATTACAAAAATATCCTCATCAAGGAGCAAGTCCAAACCTGAGGAGTGAGATGAGGTAGGATGTTCCAATTAATTAGCAAATGTTTGAACTTTTATCGATTTCTAAGTAATGAACTTTATGTCAAACTAAAAAAGCAACATTACCCATTTTTCAAACCTCCTACCAATGTCAGCACTACAAAACAAACTCTTTAGAAGATCACTTTTTACAATACCATGTGTTTCAGTGTGAAGAGGATAGTGTTTGAACTTCTCCATTGCAAAGATGAGAGAAAGACATTGCTTCTCCATGAAATAATAGAAAGTTTCATAATCAAACATGATGTGACTAATGTAGTAGACTACTCTTTCTCTCTGACCATCAGTATATTGGGTGAGAAAATATTCTAAAGTATATAGTAATGTAGCAAGATAAAACAAAAGGGGTCTATCCTGCATAGCTAACATTAATACAAGAGGATTGGAAAAATAATTTTTTATTGAATCAAAATCTTTCTCACTTTCTCCATCCCATATAAAGTGAACATCCTTCTTAATAAATGAGTGAAAGGAAGGGTACGATTATCCAATTGAGGTACAAATCTTTGAATTTCTTGAATCTTCCTTTGTAAGCTTTGCAACTCAGTAATATTGATAGTTGGAGGCATGTTAACAATTGCATCGATCTTATTCATGTCAACCTCGATTCCATGATGAGAAAATATAAATCCCAAAAGTTTTCTCACATCCACACTAAAGACACACTTAAGAGGATTAAGCCTCATCTTATAGAGTTGGAGCATTTCAAAAATTAGATGAGATTCCCTACGTGATCCTGATGAGTTATGGATTTCTCCAAGATGTCATCAACATAATCTTCTAAGATCTTATGGATTAAATCATGAAAGATAATGGTCATTTCTCACTGGTAAGTTACTCGCACATTATCTAACCCAAACAACATGACCACCTAAGAAAAAGTATCCCAAGGGTTAGTGAAGCCTATCTTATACTAATCTTCCAAGTTAATACAAATATGATTATAGCCCAAGAATCCATACATGAAAGATTAAAGAGCATGGCCTATAGTTAAGTCTACAATCATATCAATGTAAGTGAATGAAAAATCATCCTTAAGAAAATCCTTATTAAGATCATGAAATTCAATGGATATATGCATATGGCCATTGGGTTTACTGATAGTTACAATATTCAAAATCTAAGGTAAGTAGTCAATTCGATGGATAAAACCTACTTTTAATAGCTTCTCTATCTCATTCTTAACCAAGAAGGCAACCATGATATTGATCTTTCATATATTTTTCTTAACTAGCTTGGCATTGAGACATAAGATGATATTATGAACCATTATAGACTCATCTATACTAGGCATGTCCTAATACAACAAACTAAATATATCGAGATGAGAATGTAAAAGTTCAGAGTGCTCCTTGCTTCTTCAGAAGAAAGGCACTTCCCAATCTTAATAACTTTTTCAGAAGATTTAGGATCCATGAAAAATTTAGTAGTATCTCCCTTGAGGATAAGACTACAATATTTATGATGTGATATTTAGAAACCATCATCTATATTTGATAGAGGGGTCTCCTCATCCACAGTCAAGATGGATTCACAAAAGTATTCCTATTTATTCAAATGATACAAGAATTCTCATTTATGGTGAAAGAAGGATGGATGAGACTAGGGACCTAAGAATTCCTCTAGTGCTTCCTCCAAGGAGAAAAAATCTAAGTGGAATTCCTTAGCATTCACCCCCTCTATCAATTTATGATGGACTAGATTAAGCAGTTGAATTGAAATCATTTTAACACTCCACCAAGGTTTTTTCTTAGATTGTTCAACAGAGCATTCCAAACCTATATAGTGATTGCGAGGCTTAAACAAGATAGGGACATGAATTCCTCACTCAATACATCCAAGGCATTTATTCCCATAACCATATTGATAAACGATCTTACATCTAGGACCATAGCATGTTTGAAAAGCTTTATAAGATGTTGGTTCCACATATAAAGAATTTTTCCACCAATGGACATCAAATGCATCTACAAGGCCACAACCATCTCCCTTATTCAATTTTCAAATGTTAACCTCTATAGTGAGAGTAGGATTGTCCTCCTAAATAGGATCATAGCTTTCCTCCTTAATGGGAGTATGATCCATTTCCTTAATAGGGGTGTTTGAGGTTATCAAAAGTTTAATATGAGTGCGATTCAATTTTCATTCTCCAATGAAGAATTAGGAGAATTCCAAGGATCCCCTATCATCACCAAGAAACGTGTTCAATTTACAAGAAGAAGTGGATGGGGAAGGCTTAGTACTTTCTACTTTAGGTTGCTCTTCTCTAGCAACATTTACTTTGGGGACAACTTCTACAGAGGGTATCACCAACAAAGATGTCATCACATCAAAGGTTAGATATGGAATACAATTCTTAAGAGTGGAGACAACTGAAGCTCATCCAACAATTTCTAGTTCACAAACTTGAACAGCTTCTGGGTTAGCTTTGACTGTGAACACTTGATTATTTGTGACAAGAATCTAAGAATGATGTAGAGTGGAAGTTACAATAGCCATAACATGAATCTAGGGTCTCCCCAGAATATTGTAAGGGAAAGGGCTAGGAATCACATAAACCAAGGTAGGTAAAGTAATGGGGCCCAACTGCAAAGGCATGATTATTGTGCCTAGGGCTTGTCAACTAGCGTTATTAAATCCATGAATATCAAAAGAAGAAGAAGGTAAGGAAGAAGATTAAATTTTAATATTAGATAGTAGATCTATACCACAAACATTGAGGTCCAAATTGATGTCATCGAGAGTATGTATAATACCAATAGTATTAACATTAATTATAATCATTAAAAGATCCACTTGCTTTTTCACATCTAGGCATGAGAGTTCTTGTAGATAGAGCATGATATTTGATGAATCTACATGAATACGATCCATACATGCATTAACATCTATCAGCCTAATGGAAGCAGGAAATATGATCTTCTACAAGGCTTCCTAAAGCACACCTTGGTTGTAATGGCCCCTCTTGGGGATGGTATAAAAATCCTTAATTTCCAAATGATAAATAAGTTAGCAAGTACTTTTCAACTAATTTGAAACCTTGATTGAGGTCCTTCGCTCCTAATCAATCTAGTCTTCACACTTAAAAGATATTGTTAGTGTAAATCAATAATTTAAGAAATCTATCATTTGTAATAATTTAAATTACCATAATTACTTATAATGCTTACTAGTTGTTGCAAGCATCATTATTGAATATATCTAATTCACACATCTACCCATACATACATATACATATACATGTACACATACACATACATATACATGTCTAGTACTATAATTAAATATCCATGAATGGTGACACTGAAATGTTACCTATATAAACTTGTTAATAAGAAGCTTGCCAACAGCAATTATGCATTAAAAATAGTGTAATAACATTTTATATAACCCATTATTCAATTTCCTATGAATCCTATCATTACCTTTACCCATAACATAATTGCTAATTAGCAATAAAAGATATTATAATCGTCCTATCTATGGCCTCACCTTGCCTCTACTCACAATAAATAATAACATGCTATCTACATTTACATATTCGTTACTATCATCTGTAACTATATACATATTATATTTACTTATTGCATATTGTCTTCATAAAGATGGACTTATATATTATCTATATTTATAACTTATTTATTATTTGAGGCAAGAATGATAAATCTGCCTATCATCTATTCTAGAATTATCATTGTAACAACAGTAATAATTATACCTTACCATTTCTATTATAACTGTAGTTAAATAGACCTTCCGCATTTATCCCCTTTTACTTACTCTTATGACCTTAGAAAGTCATGGTTCCATATACTCTGAATGTATCCTGAATCTGTGTTTTTTTTCTGACTCGATACCTCCCCCATACCACACACTTCTTATTCCATTTATTTCTCTATGTCTCTATGAAGAGACATCCTTTTCAAGAGATATGCCTTTTCAGAAATACGTGGCCTTTTGTTTAATTCTTTATGCTTGCCATAAGCTTAGTTATTGTCTTCAATGATAATCGCTACCCTTGACGTGTATAAATCACTATATTTAGTAATCTGCCTTTTAAGAAATGCCATCCAAGAAAGCTTTTAACACATTTCACAATTTCACTGTTCTACCCATCTCAGCATTTCATTTTTGCTCTTTGTGCCAACACATGACATAATCTGCTTCATCTGAACACACCACCTGTAATCCGGGACCATCTCCCTGGATTTTAAAACAAAATACCATTGCTTACAAAGATGCTAATTACTTTTAGCAATGCACTGTTGTTGCTCATAAAGGCATGTTCAACACTTTGAATAGATATTTATTTTAATATATTTATTCTTATATTAGGTTTCTCTATTAGTTTTCTTTTACATATATTTATAATATTTATTATTATAATTATAATGGTAATAATATTAAGTTGTTAATACTTATATTTTATATTTATAATTACAATTGTAATATTATTGCTATAATATATATTTTCCATATTTATTTTATTAGTTAAATTGTTAATATTTATATTTTAATATCCATTATATTCAGAGCTGTTTGTTTTATTATAATTATAATATGTTTTTGTTTCATTTTAATCTTGTATATTATTATTTATATATTCGTATATTTACCATATTGTTTGATGTTAGTTATATATTTTAATACTTAGTATATCATAATATTCATGATATTTAAATTATTACTTGTTTAGGAATATTATCCCAGATAATTATAATTATAATAATAATACTGAGATTACTTACATTTCTATTTTTATATTTATTTGATTTTGCTATTTGTACTTTAGTGTTATTTTGGTGCTACGATATTGGGGACATGACAGTCCTCCCCGCCTAAGATTGCTTGTCCTCGAGCAATCAAAATTTCATACATCCTTTCACCTCAATAGTTACAACTCCTCAACTCAACAAGCAGTTTGACAAAAAAAATTTAATTAATCTTTAAGCATAAGACACCATGGAGGAACATTGTTTGAAGACACATAAGGAATGAAACTAACACAAGGAAATATTTAATGAAGCATACACATAAAGGCACGTAGTATATGCCATAATACATGCGGATTACAAAGTATAACTATAAACACACATAAGTCGCAAAGTGTGAATGCACACAAGTTGCAAAACATACACATGAATGCAAGTAAGATACATGAATACCAGTCTCAAAGTATACACATGATCATACGTAAATCATAAAGTAAGCCACAAAGCATACACAAAAGTAATAGTAGGCACATAAGGTATTGTAAACCATAATCACATTGGAAATAAGGTCAGTAACACCCGAAGCCATGGGAGAATATTGAAGACACATAAGTCTATCCAAGGTATTAAGAAGGCACTTGAATCTTGACAAACATAAATTAATGATACATAAGCTTTTATGAATTAATCATGCTGAAGTCATGAAAAATATATAGCAAACACATAATCACTCGTAGGATATGATGAACACACTTAGGAAATATAAGTAAGGCACTTAATACACTCAAGGTATGCAAATACACTTGAAGAAGTAAACATGCTCAATTAGAAATATATACTTGAACATATAAAGCATACGCTTGTCAACCATAGAACGCATGAGAATGGAGCAGACATGCTAAAAGCACACCAATCATGAAACACATCAAGAATTTATTTGCAAGGAAGTCATGTTGAATATAAATGCATATAAGATACGAAGCATGGAGCAAACATGAATACATGTATAGAGCATAATCATAGATTACACATAAAACATACAAATACACAAAATACACATAAATACATGGAGTAAGATACTCAATATGAGGAAAATTCTCATAGGAGCAATGAGCAATAAATTACACACAAGGAATCTAAATCATGTAATTATACATAAAGCACATGAACTCAAACAAGGTATCCAATGCATAAATACTCATAAGGTAGGAAGCAATGTAGTTACACTCTAACAAGAAGCATATGTAGAGAAACCACACGCATGGAGTGAGAAGCATTTAGTCATTACTCAAGCCATGAATATGTAGAGTGTTCAAGTATACTCAAATTTACTTCTATGCATGGAATATAAGCATATCATTCATTCAAAAAAATGGAAAATATACAATATGAAGCATTCATTAGAGTGTACATACAAACAATTACATACAAGGTATGAACTTTGCAAACATAAGCATACACTTAGGAATGGATTAGTCATGTATAAGAGTACATTAGTCACGAAATGATCAAGTAAGATGCTATCCAAGAAATAACACAAGTTTGTTAAAACATGAAGCATATGCACGAGTGCAGGAAGTCACAAAGCATACGTATGAATACATATAAGTCGCAATGTATACACTTGAATATAAGTCACTGCAAATACCATGTCATATACACCCAATACATAGTCATGAAGGACACACTTGAATTCAAGGTCACAAAGTATACAAAGTTAGATGGTATACACTTGAATACAAATACATCTTGAATTTAGGTACAATCCATCAAATATGCACTCAAATATAAATACAAGATCATATACACTCAAATATCATCACAAGTCAACTCAAATATGCATATAATCATAGAGTATACACTCAAATACAAATGCAATCATAGAGTATATACCCAAATGCAAATTCAACCACATGTCATAAAGTATACACTCAAATACAATCACACATGCATGAAATATACTATCAGACAGTTGGGGAAGGGGATTCGGTGCATCCCATACTACACCGTAGACCCCTCCACAATCCCAAGGTCATCTAGTATATACACTAATGAGGTACAATCATACTTCATAAAATAAAAAATACTAACTTGAAAGATATTAATCAAACATAATGAAATCATGAAAACCATTCTTATCATATTAATCACTGGTAAATTATATGTAATCATGCATTCAACCTATAAATTTCTAAGCAACTAAATAGATATTAAAACACCCAAGTTATCATCTCTTTGATCATCCAATTCCCAAATGGGGCAGAGTGGATCACACACAAGGATGCCCTTAGTGATACCCTTCTCAGCCCGAGAGCGGCCAACAAACACCCGTTGTAATGACCCCCTCGGCCCCAAGTGACAGACCGTAGTCCATCTATGAAGGGTGGCCTACCTTGAAGGGACCCTAGTCATCTGCTCTCCTTCGTGGGCATCCACTCCACCTCATCTAATGGTTTATTAGAGTGAGAGACCATAATTTGAACATAGTCCATGCAATAGTTTGAAGGAAGGATTTCCATAGGAGGCCCTTAGAGTATTTCCTTCTCAGCCCGAGAGTGGCCAACAAGCACCCGTTGTAATGACCCCCTCGGCCCTCAATGGCAGACTTGCAGTCATCCAATGAGGGTGGTATACCTCAAAGGGACTCTAGTATCTACTCAACCTATCGGTTCCACCCCTCAACCAACTACATGATTGTTTTGATGATACAAAAAATTGCATCTAATGATTATCATATTAACAAGTTACCCACAATTACAACATGCTATGAGGATTCATGGATTTATTAAGATATTAATAATCTATTTATCATATGCATTAGTCCTTAAATCTATTAATTACCAATCCCTTATCCATCATATATAACACGTTTAACAAATATTGTTTTACAACTATAAAGGTATTGCTGATTAGGGCTATGAAAATACGCACCTAAAACTTACCACTTTGAGTTGTAGGAACCTTCATCAAACGATGTCACCTTCTTATACTATGTTTTAATAGATAGATCATCATAACATCGTTAGTTGTCCAATTCAAAATTTAACATATTAGCAATACTATAATAGTAACATGCATTCCCTGAATAATTTACATCCATTAGACAAATATTATTATGCATAAGTTGTATTTATCAATTGCCTATTATATACTCATCAGTTCGCATATATTTAGGTATATTTATTAATGATATTTAGATATGCCTATTCATCAGTGATTTAATTTTCTTATTTATCTGCCAAAATAATGTCATTGTTTCTCATAATTTTAGAAGGGATGTGACCCATACCTGATCTGCAATAGAGCATACCTTTTTCTTGGTCGGTTTGCATACATGATTTTCACATGATGGCAGGAAAGTTGCTCTGATACCACTGTAATGGCCCCTCTTGGGGATGGTATAAAAATCCTTAATTTCCAAATGATAAATAAGTTAGCAAGTACTTTTCAACTAATTTGAAACCTTGATTGAGGTCCTTCGCTCCTAATCAATCTAGTCTTCACACTTAAAAGATATCGTTAGTGTAAATCAATCATTTAAGAAATCTATCATTTGTACTAATTTAAATTACCATAATTACTTATAATGCTTACTAGTTGTTGCAAGCATCATTATTGAATATATCTAATTCACACATCTACCCATACATACATATACATATACATGTACACATACACATACATATACATGTCTAGTACTATAATTAAATATCCATGAATGGTGACACTGAAATGTTACCTATATAAACTTGTTAATAAGAAGCTTGCCAACAGCAATTATGCATTAAAAATAGTGTAATAACATTTTATATAACCCATTATTCAATTGCCTATGAATCCTATCATTACCTTTACCCATAACATAATTGCTAATTAGCAATAAAAGATATTCTAATCATCCTATCTATGGCCTCACCTGGCCTCTACTCACAATAAATAATAACATGCTATCTACATTTACATATTCATTACTATCATATGTAACTATATACATATTATATTTACTTATTGCATATTGTCTTCATAAAGATGGACTTATATATTATCTATATTTATAACTTATTTATTATTTGAGGCAAGAATGATAAATCTGCCTATCATCTATTCTAGAATTATCATTGTAACAACAGTAATAATTATACCTTACCATTTCTATTATAACTGTAGTTAAATAGACCTTCCGCATTTAACCCCTTTTACTTACTCTTATGACCTTAGCAAGTCATGGTTCCATATACTCTGAATGCAGCCTGAATCTGTGTTTTTCTTTTGACTCGATACCTCCCCCATATCACACACTTCTTATTCCATTTATTTCTCTATGTCTCTATGAAGAGACATCCTTTTCAAGAGATATGCCTTTTCAGAAATACGTGGCCTTTTGTTTAATTCTTTATGCTTGCAATAAGCTTAATTATTGTCTTCAATGATAATCGCTACCCTTGACGTGTAGAAATCACTATATTTAGTAATCGTTTCCTTTTTTAGAGAGTCACTGCTATCTATGAAGCGTTGCTTTTAATATATTCGTTTCCTTAATACGACTCGTTCATTCCATAATATTTTTTTGTTTCCTTTTAAAGCAATTGCTGCAGAGTACATAATATAATCGTTGCTTGCTTGAATATTAGTCATTTCTTAACTAATTACTTCCCTTGGATTTTAAACAAAATACTATTGCTTACGAGGATGCTAATTACTTTTTAGCAATGCACTTGCTGTTGCTCATGCGTATGTTCAAATATCTTGAATAGATATTTATTTTAATATATTTATTCTTATATTAGGTTTCTCTATTAGTTTTCTTTTACATATATTTATAATATTTATTATATAATTATAATGATAATAATATTAAGTTGTTAATACTTATATTTTATATTTATAATTACAATTGTAATATTATTGCTATAATATATATTTTCCATATTTATTTTATTATTTAAATTGTTAATATTTATATTTTAATATCCATTATATTTAGAGTTGTTTGTTTTATTATAATTATAATATGTTTTTGTTTCATTTTAATCTTGTATATTATTATTTATATATTTGTATATTTACCATATTGTTTGATGTTAGTTATATATTTTAATACTTAGTATATCATAATATTCATGATATTTAAATTATTACTTGTTTAGGAATATTATCCTAGATAATTATAATTATAATAATAATACTGAGATTACTTACATTTCTATTTTGATATTTATTTGATTTTGCCATTTGTACTTCATTGTTATTTTGGTGCTACGATATTGGGGACATGACATTGGTAAACTAGAGTATTCTGAAGAAAATCCCAAAGCGAGATCTTAGTTAGAGTAATATGAAGTTGCTCAATAAGATCATAATCTCCAGGTGCTTTAGTCACAGGTTTAGGTGTTGAAGGAAGACTTTGTTGGGAAGGTGGTAAAGAAGTAGGAACTTGAGTAGGTTGAGGTGTAACAACAAAAGGTTGTTGATTTAAATTCTTCTTGTTTCTTCTTGTGTTATATGTGTGCCCAATAGCATTATAAATGCAATGAATCATTATGATATGGAATTATACAAATAGAATGAATCCTCTTAGGAGAGGGTTTACTTGGAGTTAGGTAAATAGTGGGTCTCTTAGGACTTGGGGAAGCTACAGTGACTACAACATGCACCAACTCTTCATCTTGTGAAGAAGAAACTTGTTCGAAAGATATACAAGTAGAGGAAGATGATTCTAAAAAATCATCTAGATCATCATACAACATATATAAAAATATTCATTAGAGAAAGAATTATCATAAACACTAAAAAATTGTAGAAAAAGATCCAACATGTTCACATTAGGTTCACCAAAATGTGAGATAAGGCTTATTTTCTACTCACAAGTCTCTTCATTCTCAAGAGAATCCCAAGGAGAAAATTGCCCTTAACCACCTCAATATTAGTTGAATGAAGAACTTGCAAAGAAATCACACACACAGTCACTATCTCAAAAGACTACTTCAGAATGTGAGAGAGAAAGGTTCTTAGATTGTTGCCTCAAAAGGAGGAGCTCTCTACCAATGGACTACAACATGAAATAAACATGCCAACATGGTGTGCTAGAGTCCAAAGGATGCGTTGGCATTGCTAATGACAAATAACTCAAACTTGGGTAGAATGACTAAAAACCTCACTATCTAACATGAGTAAGAGGTCTATTTAACATAGTAATGAGATAGAGAACAAAAATTGGGACAAAGTACAAGGAAGAGCTAAGACCTGGGCCTTACACATGGCCATGCATTCAAAACCTTCCTCTAAGTTGCACTTCAGTAACCTTCACATAAAACGAATGGAGAAAAATGTTGGGACTATTTCAAGGCTTCCCACAATCAAACCCCTATTTTGGTGTTCTGACCTCCACAGATAGCCAGATAGATTGAGAGAGTAAATAAAATAGACAAAAGGAAGTGATGAAAATAATCCTCGCTTGATGAGGAGAACTCACACCACCAAATATTAAATAAACAAAGATATCTAATCTATGCACAAACAGATAAGAGCAAGAGAATGTTTCCAATAGTCCTCATCCCCATCTTGAACATATAGACACATCATTGAATGCTTGCTAGAGATTTTTTTTTTGAAGGGACCTCAGTTCAGTAGAGCTTCACTTGTAGAAGTACTATTGCAAAGAGTAAAATAGGTTGATAATTGAGAAGAGCCAAGAATGAATGAGAGAGAACCCCAAAAATGAGATCCAAAAGGAGTTGTTTTTGCATCCATTACACCTAATAATCTATCCACAAAGATGTGTTTCCTAGGCCATGATTTTGAGATTCCACATTTCAAACTCAGAAAATCACCAGGATGCTAACATGCCACATAGACATTCATGTTCCACATAGGTGTCCAAAATTCTAGTTTTTGGGAAACATGACAATGGACTATTGTTGCTTCATCATTGGACCTTGTGGAGTTGAAATAATGAAATTATAACCCATGAGGCTCTTATCATAGATGCATTTAGGTGCAATTAATGCTAGGGAAAGTGCTAAAATGTGAAATTTCCCCTAGGTGCAATTTTGGAACATTATAGTATATGAAAGCCAAAGTAAGTAGCATAAATCCATGGATGGCTACCTTGCAGGCCTAATCTCATGTGAATGAATGGGTTACTTAGGTGAAGCCAAATACTATAGTGAATCATGTCTGAATTAAACCTTGTGTTGTTCACAGTGTCACTAAAAAATTTTGTATCTAGAGGCCAATGAAGTTTTCTGAAATATCCTTTGAAGTAGTACATGGGAGGTGCACCACTCCCACAAGTTACTTGCCATGCTTGATTTATAGTTGAGGCATAAATATTAAGAGTTCATTCTCTTGTACAAATCTATGTGTATCAAGATGGAACATTTCCTTGATATGGCATATTTGAGCCATCTATAATTTCAAATCTAGAATCATTCCTTTGAGGGTGAGGTAATCCTACTAAGAAGTGTTGTACCTTTATTCCTCTATATTGTTAAGTGACTAATATTTTTGAGCCAAACTAGTAAGTCTCATGGCAGAAGATTT